>ML663027.1:3259361-3516795 GCA_007570785.1 Antilocapra americana
GCGGGCGCGGGGCGGGGGAGGCGCCCGGCCTGTCCGCCGCTGCGGCCCCGCGCGCCGTACGGCCGCGGGATCCCCAGGCCTCAGCGCTGGGTGGGGAGCCTTCCCCTCCTCCAGGGGGTCCTCCCAACCCGGGCCTCCCGCATTGCGGGCGGATTCTTTACCAGCTGGGTCCCCAGGCGGCGGCGGGGAGCGTGCCTCTAAACAGAACCACGAGCTTAAACTTGAGCAGCCCGTGTATTTGCAAGGCTTTTGCATTCTGAATTCTTGTCTGGAAAATTCCATGGACAGAAGAGCCTGGCGGACTCCAGCCCGTGGGATCGCAAAGAGTCGGACACGACGGAGAGACTCCCCCCCACACACACAGCCTTCTAAATTCTGTGGCTCAGTGCAAACAATCCGCTCGCCAAGACCGGTTTGATCCCTGCGTGGGGAAGATCCCCTGGAGGAGGAAGTGGCAACCGAGTCCATATTGTTGCCACGAAAATCCCATAGACAGGAGAGCCTGATGGGCTACAGCCCTTAGGGTCGCAGAGAACTGGACCGGACAGGACTGAGCAAGAACGCGAGCAATCATTGTATAAGGTACTTTGAAGAATGCGAGGTAGGACGGCATTTGCCCATCCATGTTGAAGTTGTGACCAGTCCTTGGCTGTTACTGCCTGTGCCTCTATTTAGAGCTATTGTGTCCCCTCAAGAACCCCTTCGTTTAATCAGTCTCACTTTAAGGACTTTTTCTCAGTGCCCTTCACAGATGCTTACCCTTACCACAGTGCTGAAAGGAAATTAAGGTTAAGACTAATACTGATGCAGTGTCAAATGGATTGGCTTTATTTTATTCAGATGATCAGCCTCTGCAATAATTCTAATCTGTTTGTCCATTTTCATGCAGGAACTAAGCAGCAAGCTAAGTAACACTTGTCCAAGGACAGTGAAGTAGTAAATGGCAAGTGTGGACTTCTAACTGCAGCTGGAGCTAGGAATTTCATATGCAAAGCTGGTCCCTCTCGCGACTACATCAGTGGATGAATGAGGTTTTGGGATAAAGTGAAAATAATTTTGAAGTTGTTCTCTTTGGGGTTTTTTTGGCATGGTTTTTTAAAACCAGGACTAAGACTCTTTCTTTTTGTCTGTTCTATTTCCATAGGGTCTTCTGAGGAAACTTGTTTTGCTGTTTTTGTTTTGGTTGAGGGGGCTGCTGCTGCTGCTGCTAAGTCGCTTCAGTCTTGTCCGATTCTGTGCGACCCCATGGATGGCAGTCCACCAGGCTCCCCGGTCCCCGGGATTCTCCAGGCAAGAACACTGGAGTGGGTTGCCATTTCCTTCTCCAATGCAAGAAAGTGAAAAGTGAAAGTGAAGTCGCTCAGTCGTGTCTGACTCTTAGCGACCCCGTGGACTGCCGCCCACCAGGCTCCTCTGTCCATGGGATTTCCCAGGTAAGAATACTGGAGTGGGTTGCCATTTCCTTCTCCAGGGGACCTTCCTGACCCAGGGATCAAACCCGGGTCTCTTCATTGCAGGCAGATTCTTTACCAACTGAGCCACTAGGGAAGCCCAAATATCTTAAGTACATTTCATCCTCTTATGTCTTCAATGAATATAGAGATAATTTTTTACCATCTTCTGACTAATATCCACCTTAATGATTTCTGTATTCTGTTGAGAATTTAGGAAACATGCTAACCAGAACTGATTCTCTTAAGAGTTTCTTTGAAGTAATTGTTACTAATAACCTTACTTTTATCACCCAAAACTTTGTTTTATTTAACTGTTTGTGACTGATTTAGTGATTAAAATTAACTGAAAACTGTGACTAGAAAAGAATGCAAGTAAAAAAAGGTAACTAAAATACTGATATTCTCAAATAAGTTTTTAAAAGATAGTGCATCCATAAAATAAGAATATAATGCCATAGGAAAAGGAATGTTCAGAGAACAAAAAGTAGAACAGAAAGACAAAAAGAAAGAAAATAGAAAAAATAATTAATTTAATGGTTCATCTAGCAGGTTCAAGGTGAAGGAAAAACCAAAGCAATAATACAACAGAATTTCTCATAATTGCAGGGGATTTGTTTCCAAATTAGAAGGATTGCCCAATACAGTACTGAATGCCCAATACCACAGATGAAAACAGGCTTAAGCCAAGATAAAATTGTAAAATATTAGAACATTTTATTATTAGAAAATAATAGAGAGATCCTAATAGCTTTTTGAGATTTAAAAAAAAAAAAAACAAAAAGGATGAAGAGGGAATCATATTCAATTACAGTTGCATCTAACTGCCCAGTAGCAACATCAAAAGCTGGAGGACAGGATATGTTCCAGTGTCTCCTCGGTTAGAGTCTATGAGAACTTGAATAGAATTTGTATCATACTGTTATGTGAAAAATTATATAAATCTCAGTTATGTTGAATTGGTTCATAATGCTTTTCAGGTCTACTGTATCCTTTGACTTCTCTATATTTTCATTCTATTAAGTTTTGATATTGAAACTCCAACTAAAATCTTAATTATCTACTTAAAGAAATAATTAGAATATATAGTAGAACTGTATGTAACCTTGTTCTGTATTTTCCAAGTCACCTATAAATGTGTTATATTTTCATAATTTAAAAAATTGTAAACAGATAATAACATCATAGTATGTAGCTCATAGTAAGTATTTAATATATACCACTGAATATACATCTTATTTTCCTCAAAATAAACATCACAAGAAAAGAAGAAAACTAGAGGACAATGGAGAACTGAATTGCAACTTCTGAAGTAAAACACATCCAACTTAGAATCTGATACCTAGCCAAACTATCAATAAAATGACAGCATAAAATACACACATTTTAAGATATATAAGAGTTCAAAAAATAATACCTCCTATATTCCTTTTCCTAGAAAGCATAGGAGGAATGCTCCATCAAAGTCAAGTGATCATGCTCAGTCTTTTCCAGCTCTATGAACTATAGCTCACCAGGCTCCTCTGTCCATGAGATTTACCAGGCAAGAATACTGGAGTGGGTTGCCATTTCCTTTTCAAGGGATCTTCCCACCCCAGGGATCGAACCTGCATGTCCTGCATGGGCAGGCAGATTCCTTACCACTGAGCCACCAGGAAGCTCCATCAAAATTAAAGAGCACACCTAGAAAGAAGTAGACATGAGATTCAGGAAAGCAGAAATTCAACATGGGAGAGGTGAAGCCCAAGAGGATCCAAAGGGGAGTTGCAGGATCCCAGTCGTGCAGCAGGCCTAGAGAGCGGCCAGTTCCATTTAGAGCAGGAAAACAGAAGGTACCCATCAGAGATGCCTTCAAGAATATAACATCAATAAGAGAAATGTGAGTATAATGTGCCGCTTTGCTTGGCAGTGAATAATACATGGAAAGTAACAATAATAAAAACACAAAATATAACTTTAACAGATGTTGGGCCTCTCTATTTTCCTTTTCTCTCCTACTCTCTAACCCGCCCTGGAGCACTACAGGGCAGGAGTCAGAAAGCCGGGCGAGCCCTCGGTCTCGGACAGTAGGACCCTCCAAAGTTATCTTCCGAGGATGGGAGCCTCTGGAAGATAAGCCCCGAGGAGGGGGTGAGCGGACCGCCCGCCCTACAGCCTCCCTCGCCCGGAGAGAGACACTCAGAAGCGGCGGCAGTTCTGTCAAGGCAGTTCCGTTTTATTGAGCTGGAGGGCGAGCTTATATAGGCAAATATCGGGAAGGCAGATGACGCGGGGGTTTCAAACAGGGCTTCCCTGGATCTTGGCCAATCACTGTAAGGGTCACGTATCCAGGAGGCGGCTCAGCAGTGTATACTGGTCACGCTCCGGCATTGTTAAGAGGAAGTTAGCCATGGCCAATCGGATTTTTTTGTAAATAGCCTCAGTCCTGCCCTCTTGGTTTCCGCCAAGCGCCATCTTGTCATGAGCACGTGTGAGGTGCCCTACAGAGAATATATTGCAATTCTGTTTGAAGATGTGGGTGGGGTGGGGAGAAATGTGCTTAATGAAGTCTGTGGGAAAGAGCTAAATTCTCCCTTTTCGTAGTTGTGAGAATATAGAGAGTATCTAAAGCTGAAACATTAATACTATTGTAGGTATGTTATTTAGAAATATGGAAGTAAAAATATCAAATAAAACTATTAAGAGTTCAAAGTGGTTGCCTCTTGAGAAAGGGAGCTGTAGGAAGAGTGAAACAAGAACTTGCTTTTCATTATGTCTTACTGATTCTTTGAGTGCGTGATAAAAAAACAAGCACTAAATTTACAAAGAGAAAGTCACGGTCCCTGCCAATTACTAATGTTTGTTAAGAGAAATAGTCAAGAAAGTCATGTGAAGCTTATTATTTTTAAAAATTTACATGTTCTCTGTTCAGTAGTGTTTTCAAATACTCTGTTTTTGTCACTTATCTCTGTGGGGACACAGCAGTTTCAGAATTTACACTTGAATGACTAGTGAAGACTGAAGAGAGTAGATTTTCTGAAAAGCCCTTTGAAATTTTATAGTCAAAATGAGAGGAAATCTTCTTGTGAAAGACTGCTGACCTACAAGAACTAAAATTTTTAAATATCAATTTACCCAACTACTGCTACATCCCATTCTTAAACTGCTTATATGCAAAACTGTATAACCAGTTATAAATTATATCTTTTTTATCATTTGGATTGGGAAAAGATAAATTCTCCACACAATGTAGCATTTATTGAAAATTTGAATTACTTGTTTCATCAACAGACCTAAGAAGGACTCCCTAGAAAAACATGACAGTTCAGAGGACAAAGGAAACCCAAATGGAAGAAATGGTTAACAGTAGAATTACCATTTATTTCCAGATTGACCACACTAAGTGTCTTTTCCCAGAAAATTGGAGCAATACAGCTAAACTTGTACTTGAAACATGTACCACTGAGCATGTAAGACCATATTATCAGAAAAATCCTCTTGACAATAAGCAGATGACTGAAACACAGCTCTGAAAATGTTCAGAAAGTCTACATTTATAAAGCTTTGAACATTTCTGAAAATTTCCAGAATGATTTGCCACTCACCCCCAACACATGGAGCTAGAATCTGAAACCGGGTCTTTGCCATAATAATTATAACTACATACCATCTGTGTGCGACAGGCAAAATCCTGTGTGGCTGATGGTAATCTCCTCTCGCCTTCCGTTTCCTCCTCGGATCCTCTCGCCTTCCTTTTCATCCCTGCTTGGACAGGAAGTGCTGTCCTGTAGAGAGTGCTCCAGTGGGCTTTCAGTTAGGTTAGATGTCTGGAGGTGTTGGAAGGAGACGGAACAGACATACATCCGGTGGGGAGTCACCCCTCTGGTTCCTAAGTGCTGCAGGTTGACAACATCCCTCTAAGAAAGCCACAGATTCTGTTGGGCAGCCCCCTCCAGGGTCCCTGTAAGCATCCCTTCCTGTCTCCTGTGCAGGCCTAGAGGCGGGAATACTACCTGTCCTGGGATACTGCATCACTCGCTGCTGCTATTCCTGAAAACTCACCCATATCACTGCAAACAGTTTCTCTCCTCAGCTCTCCTCATTAGCAGTTTGTATGAGTGTGTATGAGTCTGTTTCCTGATGAAACCTTTATAAACGCACACACATAGTCTCATTTATTTCCCTAAGAAGACTTTGCATATTATATCCATTTTACAGTGAAGAAACCGAGAGTAAGAGAAGTTAAACAATTTGTTCAAAATCCAGTACTAGTGTCAAGATTCAACTATACTGCCTCTGCGGCTGCTGCTAAGTCGCTTCAGTCATGTACGACTGTGGGACCCCAGCCTCCCCCATCCCTGGGATTCTCCAGGCAAGAACACTGGAGTGGGTTGCCATTTCCTTCTCCAGTGCCTGAAAGTGAAAGTGAAGTCGCTCAGTCGTATCGGACTCTCCACGACCCCATAGACTGCAGCCTACCAGGCTCCTCCGTCCATGGGATTCTCCAGGCAAGAGTACCGGAATGGGTTGCCATTACCTCCTCTGACACTGCCTCTAGAAACATTTATTCAGGCAATGAGGAATCATGTCTGCACCTCAGGAAGTTCTTTATTCTATTTAAATTTGGCTGCCTGAGGTCTCCATTGTGACACACAGGGTCTTCCTTGCGCCGTTCGGAATCTTTGTGGACCAGGAACTCTGGTTGCGGCCTGCAGCCTTCTGCAGTTGCAGCACACGGACTTGGTTGCTCCGAGACAGGGTCTTAGGTCCTGTCCTTGAAACAGGTACCAAGGACTGAGCCGCCTCCCCTGCACTGCAAGGCAGATTCTTTACCACCAGACCACAAGGTCATGTCCCCTAGAAAGTTCTTAAAATTTGGAATCCTGTGGACTTTGGAATCCTCAATAACTTTGTTGAGGATGCTTAGTGATTCAGCTGAATAATTGCCAGGGAGGAAGTCAGCAGATACTGAAGAAATTGTTACTTTGATTTTGGCCAAACAGGCTTCTGACCAAAAAATAAAATAAAATAAAGCATACTGGATAGAGTGGTACCAGGTACCAAGGCACCTGTCGCCTGTCAGTCACTCTGCTCATTCATTTGTCAGCTCCAGCCTCTCCTCCCCTTTCTTCAAGCTGTTAAATTGAGAACAGAATTTTCTACAGTCCCCTCCTTTCATTTTCCCTCCCCCTTGTCCAGTTTGTGGAGGTCTTTACTGGGATTATACTCTCCTAGAGCTGAGCCATCAGACTGTAAATCATCCTGGAAAAACTGTCCATCAAAGCTCCATTTTTCTGCCATTTGGCAGTAGGGCAAACATGAGGTTAAAAAGAGAAGGTAAAATGGTAAGCGCTGGTTTAGTTTAGTTCTGTTTGGTCCCTTTACCTTTTTTTCTGAGTCATATTAAAAAGGCAAGAAAATAAGAGTTCTTGTATCACAATGGTCTAGTTAAAAGTAGTAATAGTGATAAATCTAACAACAAGGGAATCAACTGCCATAGAGGCAGGCCCAGTGCCAAGTGAGTCTCACCCAGACATGACCTCATTTATCCTGTACAACAACCCAGTGAGGCAGGCATTGTATTACTCCACTTTTTAGCCAAAAAAACCCCCTGAGGCTTAGGCAGATTAAGCAGTTTGCCCTAGTTTCACAGCTGAAAACTAAGTTCAGTTGCAATGTTAAAATGTGTGCTCCAAACCACTGGGCCTCCCAGCCACCGGAGGAAGGGCCCAACTCCTGAGCTGGTGGGTCATGGGTGCAGTTTCACGCTGCAGGCCACTGGCTGGTGGTGTGATTGAGTCACTAGAGCCTTGTATGTGTCTGTCTGTCCGTTCTCAAGAGCTAATGAAGTGTTGGGTAAATCATCAGGAAATCAGGTAAATGAGCTTCACTATTGGAGCTTAACTCTGATGTAAATGTCACCATTGACTTGATGGACATGAGTCTGAGCAAGCTCCGGGAGTTGGTGATGGACAGGGAAGCCTGGTGTGGAGTCCATGGGGTCACAAAGGGTTGGACATGACTGAGCGACTGAACTGAACTGAACTCACATATTCGACATTGTCCTCTGAAAATATTGCTCTGTGAAGGGCAGTAGAAAAAGTGATTATGGCAAGTACTATGACGCCCACACTTATTTTCCCATGTTATTTACTCCTCTTGGTATTTAATATAAATGGTTGTTGTTTAGTTGCTAAGTCATGTCCATCTCTGCGACCCCATGGACTGTAGCCTGTCAGGCTCCTCTGTCCATGGGATTTTCCAGGCAAGAATACTGGAGTGGGTTACCATTTCCTCCTCCAGAGGATCTTCCCAACCCAGAGATCGAGCCCGTATCTCCTGCATTGGCAGGTGGATTCTTTACTGCTGAGTCATCAGCCCAATATAAATGGTAAGGCTTTAAAGCTTGAAATAAATCCCAAGTGTCCTTCCAAAAGGCTCAAAAGGAAAAAAAAGTGTTTTCAAAAATGTGCTTCTCTCCATTTTAAGTATGATGTATTGGTTAAACATTAACCTACAAGGAAGAGATTTAATCTGTATTGTCTTCTAATGAACTTGTTGTCATGCTGAGTACAGAAGTCGGTTTTCTCTGGACACTAAGAATTCATTATTCTCACATGTAAAATCTAACTTGATAAGTCCCCTCTGTTTCACGATTTTAACATCAGGCTCTGGTTAGGGATTTGATTTGATATGCTGTGCCTGTCAGCTCTTGTGTAGCCTACTTTTTAATCACAGTTCAAAGGGAGTACGTGAAAGACTTGCTTATGGTAAGTAGGTCACCAGAGACATATGTCAGACCTGAGGAATCCTAGAATTCCTGCTACTTAGAACGCTCTCCATGGTGATCTGAGGAACTGGCTCACAGCTTAGTAACATTGTTGGGTGATACCAGCTGCCACGGGAAGGAGGAGAACCAGCCATACCTCACCAGGGAAATCTGCCTAAGAGGTTCCGATCCCCAGTGGACCTCATTAGAGAAAACTCATACATGCACATAACCTGCTTTTTCCTGTAAAAAGAACTGGCATGAAGTTAGAAACCTTCCACTTAGGAGACAGGAAATGTTCTGGTCAGAAAGTTGCATTCCAGCTCACGCCCTCAGAAATTTATAAGACAAGTGTGGTAGTTGCTCAGTTGTGTCCGACTCTTTGTGACCCCATGGACTGCAGCCTACCAGGCTCCTCCATCCGTGGGATTTTCCAGGCAAGAGTACTGGAGTGGGTTGCTTTTCCCTTCTCCAGGGTATCTTCCCAACCCAGAGATCAAACCTGGGTCTCCTGCATTGCAGTCAAATTCTTCACCATCTGAGCCACCAGGGAAGCCCTGTAAGACAAGAAGTCCTTACAAAAAGATACCCTTAAAAAAAGGTCACCAACCTGTTTCCTTTAAGGCCAGGCCGTAACCAACCACATTGGACTCCATTTATACGGTTCTGTGCCTATCAATATTGTTTCTCAGTGATAATAACACATAATTGTTCATTGGTTTTTCCTTCATAAAATGGCTAAGTACTTTGACTTGATTTTCTCAATAGACTGCATCCATTTTATAATAGATTAGATCAGTGATGGACTTCTTAAAGATGGGCTATTGTATTAAGTCAGAGAAGTGAGAAATCAGCCAAGGAACAGTTCATTTTGCATAATATAAATGTTTTCTAATTTATGCTCTAATTGGCTCTTTGAATCTACATTAATTGTGTCAAGAAAGTCTTGCTTTCTAAAAGTTTGACTTTAATCTTCATTGGGCATCATTCAAATGTGGCTCTTGAAGGAAATAAAATATGAAGTTATTTCTATCACAAACCTGGGTGTTTAAAAATAAGGCTCTCAATTATAATCTTTATTTACATGTCAGTTACCTCAACTTGATTCTGACATAGAAAATAAACATGGTTCTCAAAGGGGAAAAAGGGTGGGGAGGAATAAATCAGGAGTGTGGAATTAACAGATGCACAGTACTATATATAAAATGGATAAACAACAAGGACCTATTGCATAGCACAGGGAATTTTATTTAATATCTTATAATAACCTATTACAAGATGGTGGGAAAGATTGAAGGCAGGAGAAGGGGATGACAGAGGATGAGATGGTTGGATGGTATCACTGACAACAGACATGAGTTTGAGTAAGCTCCAGGAGTTAGTGATGGACAGGGAAGCCTGGCGTGCTGCAGTCCATGGGGTCACAAAGAGTTGGATATGTCTGAGCAACTGAACTGAACTGAATAACCTATAATAGAAAAGAATCTGAAAAAGAATATATGTGTGTGTGTGTGTGTGTGTGTGTGTGTGTGTGTGTGTGTGTGTGTGTGTATGAAACTGGGTCTCTGTGCTATACACCTGAAACATTATAAATCAACTCTACTTCAATTTTTAAAAGTGTAAAAACAAACAGACAAAAAACTCTTGATTCTGAAATCTAGATCTCCATACACAAAATTTGCTTGGTCTCCTATCTTCTGGACTTGAACTCATACAGTAGAGATGGGGTCAGAGTAGACTTTCCACTCATGACAGGTTTCCCAAGCATAAGATGGTACCTTTTGGAGTTGACCATAAATTACAGTGTTATATTATACAAAATAGTGCCTGTCAATTGCCATACAGCTTAATTTCTTAAGGCATATCCTGGAAAAATGAAGCCATTATCTCACACAGGGCTAAATTCCAGGTTGTTATGACAGAGTGGTCAAAGCATTCCCCCACCCCTAAACGCTGTTCTGTGTATTGCCCAAACCATGCAAGAGTGTGTTGTTAACTGCTGATGTTCACAGGAATTGGTTCCTTGCCAGACTCTTGAAACACATTTAATGGATTTATAAATATTTGCCACTAAAGCATCTGCTGTCTTTATAATTATCTTCTTTTATGATTGAGAAAGAAATATAAAGCAGGAAACATTTAAAAGTGTGGTTTAAAAAAATAAAACTACCATATGATCCAGCCACCCCACAACTGGGCATATACACCAGAGAAACATAATTCAAACGATACATGCGCCCCAATGCTCGTTGCAGCAGTATCCACAATAGCCGGGACATGGGAACCAGCTAGATGTCCATCATCAAAGGGGTGATAATGAAGAGTAGTACATATATACAAGGGGATGTTACTCCGTCATAAAAGGGAGCAAAATTAGGTCATTTGTAGAGGGACTATCATACAGGGTGAAGTAAGTCAGAAAAAGAAAACAAACATCATACAGTAATGGATATATGTGAAATCTAGAAAAAAAGGGTACAGATGAACCTATTTGCAAAGCACAAATTGAGATACAGATGAAGAGAACAAACAAAAGGGGAAGGCAAGGGTGAGATGAATTGGGAGATCGGGATTGACATACATAGACTGTTGATACTGTGTGTCACTAATAAGAACCTACTATACAGCTTGGGCGACTCTCCTGAGTGCTCTGTGGCAACAAACAGGAAGGAAATCCAAAAGAGGGGACATGTATATATGTATGTGTATGTGTATATGTATATGTGTATGTATGTGTGTTATGTATATGTGTGTATGTGTGTACATGTATGTGTATATGTGTGTATATGTGTATGTGTGTATGTATGTATATGTGTATATGCATGTGTATGTGTGCATGTGTTATGTATGTGTGTGTACATGTATGTGTATATGTGTGTATGTGTTATGTGTATGTGTGTACATGTATATGTGTGTGCATGTGTGTGCATATGTATGCATGTGTATATGTATGTGTGTATGTGTATATGTGTTTGTATATGTATGTGTGTACACATATATATGTGTATATGCATGTGTCTACATGCGTGTGTATGTGTATATGTATGTGTGTCTGTGTGTGATTGTGTGTGTGTATATGTATATGTGTGGGTATGTGTATATGTATGTGTGTATGTGTATGTGTACGTGTTTATATGTGTGTATGCATATGTGTGTATGTGTATATGTGTATGTATGTGTATGTGTGTATTTGTACATGTGTGTATGTATGTATGTGTACATGCATGTGTATGTGATTGTGTGTATATGTATGTGTGGGTGTGGGTATGTGTATATGTATGTATATGTGTGTATGTGTGTATATGTATATGTATGTGTACATGTATATGTATGTGTGTATATGTATAGGTGTGTGTGTCTACATGTATATGTACATGTGTGTATATGTATGTGTGTATGTGTGTGTATGTATGTATATGTGTATGTGTATGTGTATACGTGTGTATATGCATGTGTATGTATGTGTGTATATGTGTATATGTGCATATATGTATGTGTGTCTATGTATGTGTGTACATGTACGTGTATGTGTCTATGTATGTGTATGTGATTATGTATGTGTATGTGTATATGTATATATGTGCATGTGTATGTGTGTGTATATATGTATGTGTATATGTGTGTGTAAATGTACATGCATGTGTATATGCATGTCTATATGTATATGTGTGTATGTATGTGTATATGTCTGTGTGTATATGTGTATGTGTGTATATGTATGTGTGTATGTATATATGTATGCATATGTGTATATGTATATGTATGTGTGTATGTGTGTATACGTATATGTGTGTATGTGTGTGTATGTGTATATGTATGTGTGTATGTATATATGTATGCATATGTGTATATGTATACGTATGTGTGTGCATGTGTGTATATGTATATGTGTGTATGTGTATATGTATGTGTATATGTGTGTATATGTATGTGTGTGTGTATATGTATGTGTGTATGTATATATGTATGCATATGTGTATATGTGTGTGTATGTGTATGTGTGTATATATGTGTATGTGCATGTGTATATGTATATGTGTGTATGTATGTGTATATGCATGTGTATATGTATATGTGTATATGTGTGTATGTATATATGTATGCATATGTGTATGTGTATATGTATGTGTGTGTATGTGTATATGTATGTGTGTATATGTGTATGTGTGTGTATATATATATGTGTGTATGTGTATATGTATGTGTATATGTATGTGTGTATGTGTGTGTATGTGTGTATATGTATATGTGTGTATGTGTATATGTATGTGTGTATATGTGTATGTGTGTGTATATGTATATGTGTGTATGTGTATATGTATGTGTGTATGTATATATGTATGCATATATATGTGTGTGTATGTGTGTATATGTATATGTGTGTATGTGTATGTGTGTATATGTATATGTATGTGTATGTGTGTATATGTATATGTGTGTATGTACATATGCATGCATATGTGTATGTGTATATGTATGTGTGTGTATGTATGTGTATATATGTGTGTGTGTGTATACGTGTATGTGTATGTATATGTGTATGTGTGTATATGTGTGTGTATATGTATACATACACCTGATTCACTTTGCTGTACAGTAGACACTAACACAACATTGTAAAGCAACTAAACTCCAGTAAAAATTAATTTCAAAAAGTCTGCTTTAAAACAGAACTTTGTCTCCAGTCTAGAGTAGCCCTCAGGCACATCTTAATAACTTCAGTGAATATTCCTCAAGCAAATTGCCATTTCCATGCCCCCACATGCCCACTTCCACCATTTATTAATATCTTTGCTATAGCAGAGATCATTTCTCTGATTGTTTCTTCTTTTTATTTCATTGAAACACAGCTTTTGCACATGGAAACCTAGCCATCTCTGCTATATGACTGGACTCAGGCCAATGAGATCTGAGCAGCAAGAATATATGCAGCATATCGTTCTTGCCCCTGAACCACACAAATAAGGGCAACACTATAGGGATGATGAGCACAAATCCTATGTGGTACTTCATGAAAAATGATTCTGATGTCCAATGCGTTTGCATTCTATACCACCCTCTTGGACATAGCCATGCATATTAACATATTACAGGCTACAAAACACTTCTTTTCAAATACAACTGTTGAGTTTTGTTTAATCTGGTGTTTCTCAAACTTATTTGACCATGGAATCCTTTTCACATGGCATCTGTTTATAGAGACTTTACTAATCCAAAAATCAAATTTTAGGAAACTCTGCTTTAAAAACTATGGCTCTCAAACTTTAACGTGCATTAGAATCACTCTGGCAGGCTTGTTAAAATGCAGATAGCTGGGACACAGCCTCGGTATTTCTGAATCAGTTGGTCATCAGTGGGGGCCAAGAATTCCTAAGTCTAAAAGCCCTGGGTGGTGGTGATGATGTCACTGTCTATGGACCACACTTTGAGAACTACTGTTAAAGAGTACAGAAATTCCATCAGGCTCTCTCATGTTATTTCCTACAATGATATTTCGCAAACTTGAAAGTGCATGCCATTCACGTATTCTTTTAAAAATATAGATTCTGATTTATAGTAGATCTGGGGTAGGGCCTAAGATTCTGCATTTTAAAAAGATAAGGGTGCTGTTGGTCCTTGGACACAACTTTGAGAAGTAAGTCAATAGAACATGATACTGCCCAAGTTCTTTTGCTCTCTAAGTAATGAGACATCCATCTAATAAAATTTCTGGTAAGTGTCTCTATGTGATCCAAGTGAACCAGAAAAGAAAACTAGTTCCCTCTGTGTATCTAGATAAGCACATAAAATTTTTCACATAGCATTTGTGCCCACCATCCCTAGAGTATCATTTCCACTGCAAACCTTAGGCTGCCAGCATCACTCTGCAAGCTAAAACACTGACTCCATGCCCCTATGCCTCTAAAAAGTCTGATTATCAATACCAGATTAGGAGAGGTTTTTTCGGTAATGTGTTAAGTATGGAGAGAGTTCAGCTAAGTTTTACTAAAGTTAATAGCTCTTCTATTTGGGGGGAAAAAACCCAGAATGGTTCCACATACAGAATACGCTTCTCAAAGTCAACAACTGTTCATAGATAACTGAATCATATAGATGGAGGAGGGACAATAATATATGGTTCATTTGCCCAATCCACTTGGGAAGAAAAAACAAGAGCACACATAGCTTACATGCTGTGGGCCAACTGGACTGAAGAACTTCTCAGTGCGACAGGGGTTAAAAGTGAGTAGAGGTGCCTTCTAGTTGGGCTGGTGATCCATTTCCCCTTAAATCTCAGAGTCTGTAGTAGACAAGGCATAGCAGTTCTCAGGAAAGGAAAAGCCATGGGATTTCCCAGAGCAGCTCACCTCTGACTGAGCCCTGAGGACAAGGTCAGGATTTGGGGAGGCCCTGGAATGACCACTTGATGGGAGAAGCCAGGAAACAGTAGATGCAGTCGGTATGAAGACCCCCCTCCCTGACCTACACACACACACACACACACACACACACACACACACACAAACACTCCCAGTTCAAGCATTAGCTTCGGTGTACAGGCTGCGTCCACACCGAGCCTGACTTTCCCCAGCTGACCCAACGCCTGACTTGCTCCTTCAATTGAGAAGCCTGCTCTTACATGAGGTCACAGTACAGAGACTGACTGAATAGCTCCGTCACTTCAAGATTAATCCAGAAGACCATTGTACTTGCTCTCAGGATCCACACCTTCTCTTCTAACACTAAACTGCAGTTGGAAAGAATGGCTGCCTATGACCACATCTCCAGTGGGATGACCTATACTGTGATAGCTAAGGTCCCAGTTTGCCTGGGATAGCCCCAATTTACTCTGTTGTTTGGAATGTTCCCTTTTGAATAGTAAGACACATGGCTGCCCTCTGCCCAGAGAGCCACTCTTGCCCCTTGTCCCAGCAAACTGGGTCTACAATTCTGCTACTGTTCACAGGGACATAATGATGGGCCAGTACTGTCACCCCGCCAGGAGTACAGATTTGGGGAAGGCCACTGCTCTTTGAAGGGCTTCGCAGGTGACTCCGTGGTAAAAGAATCTACCTGCCAATGCAAGAAACATAGGAGATGCCAGTTTGATCCCTGGGTAGGGAAGATCCCCTGGAGGAGTAAATGGCAACACATTCCAATATTGCCTGGAAAATCCCATGGACAGAGGAGCCTGATGGGCTACAGGGGGTCGCAAAGAGTCAGACATGACTGAGTGACTGAGCAGACAATCACTGCTCATTGAAATTCATCCTTCAAAAACAGTTTAAATAGCCACCTGATTGACAATAACAACAAATCTATGTATTTTGACTTTTAACAGTGTTATGTTTTTCAAAGAGCCCAGATTATACCATCACAAATTCTGCCCTTGCTCAGCAGCTGGGGTCTTGAATTCTCAGAGGGAAATTTGAGTACCTGGCGCTGCCACCCAGTGACCTGTTTCCTCTTTACAAGGCTCAGAAACAACTGGAGAGGTGCGCTAACAAATGTCAGACATAAAAGTGACATTAAGCAAACAACAGGAGGGAAGAAGACAAGACAGCTCAGGGGCAGCCCCACCCTACACACCTGCTCCAAGGGCAGACAGGCCGCCGAGTCTTGGAAGGCTGCATGGACTCTGTTAATCGCTCCTGCTCTCAGCTCTAACTGAAAAGAGACCAGTTTGCTGGGACAAGGGGCAAGAGTGGCTCTCTGGGGACATGCCAATTTTAATTTAAAGGGCTCTGAGCCAGGCCTCTCCCCTGCTCAGTTCTGAGACCAAAACATGCTGGGCAAGAAGGCTGGAAATGCCCTTTAACATCTGGGTCTGGCTGGGTTGGCAATTAATACAGATCATTTAGAACTCAATTTAAAGCACTAAAATGTAAGAAAATACTGTGAGCAAGACTAAGTAGGGACTCTAGGGTTTTGAATATAATGTGTTCCTTGACCAACATGGAGTTCACCAACAAGACTGCACTTACCAGGAGAGGTGAGGGAAGGGTAAAAATAAGGAGCAAATGGAATAGAATCTGACAATTCCCCTAAAGGAGTAGAAACAAGTGCAATGGAAACAAAAGAAAAAGGAAGAAGAAGGGGAGAGTAGTTTTGACTTAGGGGAAGATAAAGATTCATGGAGGTAGAAAATTTTAATTTATAGTCTCATAATAGAAACTTCCACTAGTATTTATGGAGGGTTTATTAACACTCAAGAACTATTGTAAGTACTCTAAATATATTTGTATCTTAATCAGTCTCATTTAAACTTGCCCTTGAAGAAAAGGAATAATTGAGAAACAGAAAATGCAGAAGAAAGGGGAACAGAGTAACAGAGTAGCAGGAACAAAGTAACGAGAGGGGCAACATTGGCAGGCATTCGGGGAACAGTAACTGTCGTCATCAGGTGGGGCAGGCTTTAGGGTGTGCAAAGAGTAAGGGAGGTAAGGCTCAGAGCAAAAAATTGGTGCCTCAAGTATCGCGACAAAAAAGCTGAGGTTTACTCACTAGGCATTGAGGTCCCGTTGCGGCAGTGACTCGGTCATCAGAATCGCTGGGCGGGCTTTCTCGAAACAAACATGCCCTGGTCTTCCTCCCAGAGACGAAGTCTCGTCCGCAGTTCAGTATTTCAAAACCCCTGGGTGATTTTGGGGAACATCCCAGTGGAGAACCACTAATCTTCCGGGAACTGCTATGATTGGACCTCAGTTCTAAGTAGACATAAGCAGCACTGCAGAGGGTAAGCGTGGGGGGGGGGGGGGCAGCCGGAGAGCAGGGTGCTGAGCTAATAAACCCGGCAATATGAAGGCCGTGTGAGGGGGCCTGATGTCAGGCGAGTAGCAGGGGGCTCTTTGAGTGATCAAAGCACAATGCTAGAATCAGCCAGAGGGGAGGAGGGAGTGATAAAACTCTGACAGTTAAGCCGAAGCTGGGGAGATGGTGTTGGTCTCGGCAGAGACAGGAAAGAGAAAAATTCATATCTGAAAGCTAACATGTTGAGTCTGGTTTTGAGCATGCTGGTTTGAGATGGCCAGGAGGGACCTTACGTGGAAAACGGCTCCAGACGATAGAAATACACGTTTAGCCCCTCTCCCTGGAGCCCCCAGTCCTGGGCAATGCAGGACAGGTGGTCCCCTGCCACCCTGGAAGAGAGAGCACAGCAGCGTTATGTGGCAGCCTGGATGGGACGGGAGCTGGGGGGAGAATGGATGCATGTATGTGTCTGCCTGAGTCCCTTTGCTGTTCACCTGAAACTATCACAACGTTGTTTGTTAATTGGCTATGCCCCCAAAACAAAATAAAAATTTGTAAAAATAATAATAGTTTTATCTTACAGTTAGAAAGTTTAAAAGAAATGATGTACCTGACATGGAGTAGCTACTAAATAAATGGCTCTTGCTGCCAGAAAAGAAAAAACTGCACAGTGGCCTTAGAATATTTATTAGATAGCCTTAGAGGTAATACTTTCCCCCCAAAGCTTATTTATTTTTAATTGAAGGAAAATTGCTTCCCAATATTGTGTTGGCCTCTGCATACATCAACATGTCACCCATAGGTGTACATGTGTCCCCTCCCTCTTGAACCTCCCTCCCACCTCCCACCCCCTTCCTACCTCTTCAGGTTGTTACTTATCCCTGGCTTGAGTCCCCTGGGTCATACAGCAAATCGCCACTGGTTCTGTTTTACATATGGTAGTCTATATGCTTCCGTGTTACTCTCTCCATTGGTCCCAGCCTCTCCTTGTCCCCCAGCGACAATGGAGTTGTGAACTTTCAATGATGTGGATGTGCCCTGTGTGCCAGCCTTTGGACTGGACTACTATGCTTTCCAAGGTACTGTACTGTAAGATTCAAAATATTTTATTTATTCTGTGTTTGTTTTTTATGTATTATTTGTGTGAAAAATACTATTACAGTATAGTACTGTATAGCTGATTGTGTTAGTTGGGTACCTAGGCTAACTTTGTTGGACTTAGGAACAAATTGGTACTTACTGAGCATGCTCTCAGAACGGAATTCATTCATATATAGGGGACTTACTGTATTGGCATTTGGGACAACCAATCTTAGAAGGAGGGTAAGGGGTTTTATTGACTGGGCTAGAAGTAGAATTAGCCTTTTTATGTTCAAGGACCCCAGAAGTTGAGAACTGTTAAATCCAAAAGAGGCCTCAGAAGAGAAAGTGGTTGCAGCTTGGGGTCTGTAAGCTGCTAGACCCCTGAGCCTGCCCTCAGAGGTCCATAATCACTGGGCTATGCTGGGAAAGATGAAGCACAGAAGAATTGTATTTAATGCGATCCTGTAATTTATTGGTGACTTCCCTGGTGGCTCAGATGGTAAAGCGTCTGTCTACAATGAGGGAGACCTGGGTTCAATCCCTGGGTCGGGAAGATCTCCTGGAGAAGGGAATGGCAACCCACTCCAGTATTCTTGCCTGGAGAATCCCATGGACCGAGGAGACTGGGGCGCTATAATCCAAAGGGTCTCAAATAGTCAGACATAACTGAATGACTAAGGATGCACACACATGTGCACTTATATATGTGTTTACATGTATTTACAGAGAAGACATACTTACCTGTGTTTTTAAACCTTCATCTGAAAACATGTCATTTCCACAGGAATAGTACACTGAATTTTCCCAAGGCACATCAGTCTCTGTGTACTAATAAGGCTGTCTTCTCACTAACTGCCAGTTTTCTCCAACTCATTTCCCCATATTCCATGATCCACTAGCCTCTAAGAACCAACAGGAGATGTTCATATGTTAGCAGACTCTGCTATCTGCGCTACCTCTAGCTGATTTGTCAGGAGCCAGCATCTCTTCTGTGAGCGCAGAGGTTCTCTCTGGGTGCCAAAGGTGCACAGCACTGGAAACTGATAACTGTCCTTATAGTGGGTGCCTGTGGGGAACAAGCGTGGAGGGAAAACTTACTTTTTAACTGTGTGCCCTATTGTGCCTTTTGAAACTTTGTCTATACTTGTAGCATTCTTTCAAATAGAGAAAAATTCCAAAAAGTTAAATAGCTGTGCAGGAGGCTGTGTAGGAGCCAGCTAGAATGGCTCTCTGGTTTCTGATAGAAAAACAAAAACAGAGCAACACTGCTTGTGAATCAGTGTGTTCCAGAACAGCCCTGGCATTTTACTTCTCAGTCCTTGCTCTGCTCAGGCCCAAGACCAGCAAGGAGTCATTTAAGGGCCAGAGTCAAAGGACAGCCACTCACTCTAATTCCCTCTTCCTGCTGATGCTTAAGGCTTTGCACTGTGGTGAGTCAAACTCATTCTGTCTGGCTTCTTAAAAGACTCCGTTGAGTCACTTAGAAATTCTCTTCCACTCTCCAGATGAGTGAACCACCAGCAGGGTACCCAGCCAAGGGTTAACAATCCAACCAAGGGGAAAAGGGTGTATAAAAAAGAAGACAGAGGAACACCTGTTATAATTGAAATTGTTTATACAACCTTGTAAAGCGCTCTTGACTAAGCTGTAAAATGCTTAACCAAACTCCTCCTCTCCCAGGCAGGGTACTTAAACTGTGAGGACATGTTTATGTAGTTAGTGCTATGGTTACAGGAGCAGCTTGGGAAAGGCTTAGCTCTTCATTAAAGGAGGGACTTTCTGTCCCTGAGAAGCCTCTAGGAAGCAGAGTTGTCTCAAGGGCTCCGAAGCCTTGTAACAATGCCCGACATATAGCAAATGCTTAATAAATGTTAGCTTTTAAAAATTATTGTTGTAGTTGTTTCCATAAATTCAAGTGACTTAGAGTGTCAAAAACTAACATTCATTTTTTAAAAACCTGGAGTTTAGCTCTCCCAAGAGACCAACCGTGACATCTCAAAGCCATGTATCCTCGTTTTAGCAGTAATTACTCCCTTCAGGATGGCAGGATCTTCTTCCAAAAGATTCTCAAACCTAGTTGCTGGGGGAAAACAATGATTAAGGTAATACCATGAGCTCTGCTGCCACCTAGTGGAAAATTAGATTATTAAGCTGTTCTCAATTACAACCCCATTGTCATAATAGCCAACTAGCCCCCACTGACTTGCTCTATACAGTTCTTCACAATTCCAAACCACGGACAGAGTCCTTGTCTGTGTTGACACACCATTTTTCTTACCCTCCCTGAAAGTTGGAGTATTTCCTTCTCTATCAGGAAACAAGGATGTCACAGCGATTGCAACCCTCCAGTGTGAGCCGGTGAGCCTGGGGGAATTCAGAAAGGAAAGGAATACCTACTATCTAGCAGTTGCAGGTCTGATCCCTGGATTGGGAAAACCCTCTGCCAAAGGAATTGGCAGCCCACCCAGTACTCTTGCCGGGGAAATCCCATGGACAGAGGAGCGTGGTGGGCTGCTGTCCGTAGGGTCGCACAGACTCAGACACAACTTAGCAATTCCTACATCCAGTTCCCTATAGTGAGCCCTGAGGAGACTCAGGATGTGAAAACACAGGACACTAGCCCCAGATGGCTGAGGTGCATATCAGAGAAATGGTTTTAGTGAGTTTTTCTCGTCTCCCCATACCTTTTGTGCTGGATGTTGTTGAGTTGCTAACTTGTGTCCAACTCTTTGCAACCCCATGGACTGTAGCACTCCAGGCTCCTCTGTTAAAAGCACTGAACTCCTTAACGTGGGATACCTGGCTTTCTTTAACAATCATCTCCTGATGTTCAGACTACCTGCCCTTTGCTGTAAAACTTCTATATAACCTAGCCACTCCCCCCTTGCCTCCTCAGCGCAGTTCTCAGTGTTACTTGAGATGCTGCCTCCTGGGCTTAAGTCCTAAAAATTCCTACTGAATAAAATGCAACTCTGAACTTTTAGGCTGTGAGTATTTTTTAATATTTTAAGTATATTTTTCATATTTTAAGTTTACACCCCCAAAAAGCAAAGGCACATGATCCTGTGTGAAGCTGCCCAGTCAGAAACCAGTGGCTTATGAGAATGTTCTTGACAACTTCGGGTCTCCTGGTCACTGGATCACTGCTGGATCCTGAAAGAAGAGGGTCGGGCACAAGGTGAGCCTTTGATAAATAACTGCAGGATGAATCTGCCACAGCAATAACAAATAGACCAAAACAAGCAAACACGTATACACACAACAAAAAATGAAAAATGGAAGCTACTTAATCACATTTCCTTTAGAGTTTTTAAAGTGTCTTCATATATTAAGTTGTTCTCAGAAAAACCTATGAGATAAGAGTGTATTTTCCCATTTTAAAGATGAGGAAATTGCTGCTTGGGAAGGATAACACAGTAAGTATGTCAAGCCAAAAAAAAAAAGAGCTGTCTTCTGATTCCAGATTCTGAGTCCTACCTGTATGAGTCCTCTGCTTTGTGGGATCCTGTGGGGCTGTGGGTGGCTCATCAGGGGAGATATTAGGGAAGAAGGGAATGCTCTGGTTTGCTTCTGAGAGAGGAGAGGAAAACCCTATGGAGGAGAAAGGGCACCCAGGAGAGAAGGCAAGACTCTGCGGACCACAGGCAACCGGGAGGAAAAGATACTCTTTCCCCCTCGTCAGGGCTGGCTCTGCCACCCTGAGATGCCCTGCCTGTGGATTCCTCTGTGTGAGCTGCCCCATGGAGCGTAGCCCACCAGGCTCCTCTTTCCATGGGATTCTCCAGGCAGGAATACTGGAGAGGGTTGCCACTCCCTGCTCCAGGGGATCTTCCTGAACCAGGGGTTGAACCCACGTCTCCTGGGTCTCCTGCATTGGCAAGTGGGTTCTTTACTGCTAGCACCGCCTGGAAGCCCATGGATTCCTCTGGGCTGCTGCTAATCTAGGAATCCCTCTGTGTCTTTCTCCAACCCTCCACTCTCCACAGGCATATCACTTCCAGCTTTAAAAACCAACAATATCAATCTGCCTTTACCCAACGGTCACTAACATTCTCTAGCATTGCTCTCTGAGGCTTCAAAGTAGCTTAGCAGAATTATAGACTCAGTAATTTCATCCCTACAATGACTCCCAACCGTGGCTTTGACACCAATCCCGCTGTCTCCCCACTCCGGAAACGTCAAACCTGCTCAGCTTTTCAGATGCCTGCTTCACTCCTTGGGGCATTCACACTGCTGGCCATGGCCTCCATAACTGAAATTCTACCCTTCCAAAGCTCCTAAGACACGGCATTCCTGGGTTCACCCTTCATGGGTGCCACTTCTTAGTCTTCTTCATTGTGATACTCTTATTCCTCAAGCTCCCCCAAGAAAAACTCCCAAAGGAGTGTCACCACCTGACACTTGATTCATGTCTCAGCCTAAACATCTCTGAGTCTCACTGGGTATCCCAGAGATGCTGTAAATGCACTAAATCAAAATTGTGCCCCTCACTTTCTCTCCACCTGTTGTACAAGCCAGAGGAAGAAGAGTTATCAACAGAAAAGTATAATAGCAAAAAGGATTAGGGAAGACCTCTGGGCTTAAAGGGAAAATGATTTTCTATTTCATCTACTTGGGGAGAGAACTTCACCTAAAGACAAAAAAAAATTGTTTCACCTTTTTTTTTTGGCAAAGTTTCAAGTTTAAAGAAAAATTGCAAAATTAGAACAATAAATTATAAATCTTTCACTAAAATCCCTCAATTGCTAATACTTTGCCACATTTGCTTTCTCTCTCTCCATATATTTGTATGTAGACTGTTATTTTATTGATGAACCATTTGAGAGCAAGTTGCAGACACAATTGTCTACTCCTAAATACCTTAGCATCTATCTTTTGAGAAAAGAGACATTCTTTAACATGGACCAGTGATGATTTAGAAACTGTAAGGGTGATATAATACTATGTACTAGGCACTCAGATAAAAATGTTCAGCAGTTATCCCAATAATCTGGAGGTCTTTATAACAACGTGGAGATGTTTTCCTAATTATTCATCCGTGAGAGAATCATGCTTTGTGTTTAGTTGTCATAGTTCTTTTAACATCCTTTCATCTGGAATGGTCCCCCAGCCTTTCTTTGTCTCTTCTGACTCTGATATTTTTGAAAAACATAAACCAGTTGCTTTGTGGCTTTTCCTTGCATTTAGGTTTGGCTGATAATTTTCTCATGATTAAATTCTGGTTGTACACTTTTGGCAGGAATGTTACCTAAATGACGTGTGTCCTTCAGCTCATCTTATCAGGAAACATGTGATACCAGCTTATCCCATTGACTATGACTATTAAGCTATAGTGTTGCCTACTGTTAAAGCATATTTTTTTTCTTAAAGTTAATAAGCTCTGAGAAGAAATTTACTCAACAAACTTCCACCTAATGGTTTTAACATTTCTTAATAATTCTTATCTAAACCAAATATTAGTATGAAGATTTAAAAATGGTGATTTTCTATTATTCTTTTCACATTTACTAGTTGGTGTTCTATAGTGCTCTTGCCTGGAAAATCCCATGGATGGAGGAGCCTGGTAGGCTTCAGTCCATGGGGTTGTGAAGAGTCGGACACAACTGAGCGACTTCACTTTCCCTTTTCACTTTCATGCACTGGAGAAGGAAATGGCAACCCACTCCAGTGTTCTTGCCTAGAGAATCCCAGGGACGGGGGAGCCTGGTGGGCTGCCGCCTATGGGGTCGCACAGAGTTGGACACGACTGAAGAGACTTAGCAGCAGCAGCAGTACTATAGGGAAAAGGCTCCTTGTTATCCTCATTATTTATTTCTTTGTTTCTTTTTCTTTTTTTTAGTATCATTAAGGATTCATGGATTCTTGGTTGATTTTTTTCCCCAATGTATAAAAATCCATTACTATCATTATTCTTTATTATTATTTTGCTCAAATTGTCAATGATTTGACCAGTAGAAACCCATTCATGCTTCTTCCTCTCCTTTTTCGCATGCCCCATTTTGGGGTACATTTTAAAACTGAAGGACAGTTCAGGTGAGCAGTGAAGTGATTCAGTCCATATATGTATTCTTGTCAGGTTCCTTTCCATGTAACTTATTACAAGATATGGAATATAGTTCCCTGTGCTGTACAGTAGGTCTTGTTATTTACCTGTTTTATAGGTAGTAGTATGTATCTGTTAACCCCAAACTCCTAATTGACCCCCCACCCACCCATCCTCTTGTTAAACCAGAAGATTGTTTGCTAGGTCTGTGAGCCTTTCTGTTTTGTAAACAAGTTCATTTGTATCATTTTTTAGAAAATGCTACATGAGTGACTATCATATGATATTTGTCTTTCTCTGTTTGACTTACTTCACCTCCTATGATAATCTCTAGGTCCATCCATGTTGCTGCAAATGGCATTCAGTTCAGTTCAGTTCAGTCGCTCAGTCGTGTCCGGCTCTTTGCAACCCCATGGACCGCAGCACGCCAGGCCTCCCTGTCCATCGCCAACTCCCAGAGTCCACCCAAACTCATGTCCTTTGATGCCATCCAACCATCTCATCCTCTGTCATCCCCTTCTCCTCCTGCCCTCAATCTTTCCCAGCATCAGGGTCTTTTCAAATGAGTCAGTTCTTCCCATCAGGTGGCCAAAATATTGGAGTTACAGCTTCAACATCAGTCCTTCCAATGAATATTTAGGACTGATCTCCTTTAGGATGGGCTGGTTGGATCTCCTTGCTGTCCAAGGGACTCTCAAGAGTCTTCTCCAACACCACAGTTCAGAAGCATCAATTCTTCAGCACTCAGCTTTCTTCACTGTCCAACTCTCACATCCATACATGACTACTGGAAAACCCATAGCCTTGACTAGACAGACCTTTGTTGGCAAAGTAATGTCTCTGCTTTTTAACATACTGTCTAGGTTAGTCATACTTTCCTTCCAAGGAGAAGCGTCTTTTAGTTTCATGACTGCAGTCACCATCTGCAGTGATTTTGGAGCCCCCCAAAATAAAGTATGTTACTGTTTCCATTGTTTCCCCATTATTTGCCATGAGTTGCCATGATCTTAGTTTTCTGAATGTTGAGCTTTAAGCCAACTTTTTCACTCTCCTCTTTCACTTTCATCAAGAGGCTCTTTAGTTCTTCTTTGCTTTCTTCCATAAAGGTGGTATCACCTGCATATCTGAGGTTATTGATATTTCTCTTGACAGTCTTGATTCCAGCTTGTGCTTCATCCAGTCCAGCATTTCTCATGATGTCCTCTGCATATAAGTTAAATAATCAGGGTCACAATATACAGCCTTGACACACTCCTTTTCCTATTTGGAACCAGTCTGTTGTTCCATGTCCAGTTCTAACTGTTGCTTCCTGACCTGCATACAGGTTTCTCAAGAGGCAGGTCAGATGGTCTGGTATTCCCATCTCTTTCAGAATATTCCACAGAATTTTTCAACTAATGGCATTAGTTTGTCCTTTTTATGGCTGAGTAATATTCCATTGTATATATACACCATAATTTCTTCATCCATTCATCTGTCCATGGACACTTAGGTTTCTTCCATGTCTTGGCTATGGAAATAATGCTGCTATGAAAACACTGAGTTACATGTGTCTTTTCAAATTAAAGTTTTTGTCTTTTCCTGGTGTTTTCCCAGGAATGGAATTGCTGAGCCATATGGTAACTCTACTTTTAGTTTTTTAAGTCACCTCCATACTGTAGTCCATAGTCAAGTCTCCCATTTTTAAAAGCATTTCTTTGTTTTCTGCACAACAGTATGTTCTAGTCTAATCCATTACTCTTGACTCAGCTATTTTTAATGGGGAATGATATTTAAACACCAGGATCTATGTGCTAGTGTTGTTCTTGTTGTTCAGCCACTGAGCTGTGTCTGACCCTCTGTGACCAAGGAGAAGCATCCCCGGCTTCTCTGTCCATCGCATCTCCCCGAGTATCCTCAAACTCATGTTCATCAAGCCAGTGATGTACTCCAACCATCTCATTCTCTGTTGCCCCTTTCTCCTCCTGCCTTCCATGTTTCCCATGAGTCTGCTCTTCGCATCAGGTGGCCAAAGTATTGGAGCTTCAGCTTCAGCATCAGTCCTTTCAATGAAAATTCAGAGTTGATCCCCTTTAGAGTTGACTGGTTGGATCTCCTTGCAGTCCAAAGGACTCTCAACAGTCTTCTCCAGCACCACATTTTGAAAGCATCAATTCTCTGGCATTCAGCCTTCTTTATGATCCAACTCTCACATCCATACAGGACTACTGGAAAAACTGTAGGTTTGATTCTGTAATGAGGTCTCTGCTTTTTAAAAAACTGTCTAGGTTTGTCATAGCTATTCTTCTAAGACGCAAGGAACTTTTCTTTCAATTTTGTGACTGCAGTCACCGTCTGCATTGATTTTGGAGCCTGATTGCTAGTTTTAGGTCTGTTCATTACCACTAGGGCAGCATTACTTCTCAGCTTTTTCAGCAAACTCAACTGGGAAATGTGTATCTGTGTATGTATGTATATGTATGTGTGTGTGTATATATATATATATATATATATATATATATATATTTAATTTTTTAAAGTTATGATTCCATATTGATATTTCTAGTTTTATGCAAATAGCATAGGTTCTCCCTTACTTCTCCCCATTCCAAATATTGTATCTCCTTTTCCCTATGTGGAAAATCTGGCCTTCCAAAAGCATCACTATATTTACTCATTTGCTGAGTCCTAAACTGCACACAAAATAGTTTCCGAATTGCCATATCCACATCACTATCAAAAGAATGTACATTTGTATTTCTGTTTTTCTTCTGACTAAGGGTATATATCTAAGTACTGTGTTCCAAGTGATTTGGATTCATTCTCTTTTTGCCCTCTTCCATATGGCTCTGTCATCCATTTATTCTTAAAAATTTAATCCATCTAGCCATACTGTTAATTTAATTTATTCCTCTTTTTATTCAATTCTAGGATCCTCTCCACAAACTTTTTAATTTAATTTTAAATATGAAAAATAGCATGCTTCCAAAAATGAAAGCTGTACGCACACAAAAAAATAGTATGCCCAGAGAAGAGTGACACTATCTCCTGTTCTTTCTACTCAACTCTAGGTAAACAGTTCTCTTTGTTAGTTTCTGGTTTGTCTCTCCTAAGTTTCTTTTTGACAATAAATGAAGTTACATATATATATTATTTCCTCTTTTTTCTTACAAAATAGGCACTGTATTAAATATATTGTTATCTACCTGCGAAATTTGATCAAGGAAGGCTCTGTAAAAAGTACAAGTTGAAGCTTCCACATTTTCTTAAGAATGGGAAGCCAAGATCAATGGTTTTCACGTTAAGGAAAAAAAAAATCCGTAATCATACTTTCTTAAATAGAAAAAAAAAAATGGTCTAGATCAATGATTCTCAGAGTATGATCCTTGAGGCAGCTTCACGGCAGCACCTGGTAATTTGTTAGAAGTGTGGCTTCTCCAGCTCTGTTCCAGACCTACTGAATCAGAAACTCTGGAGTCAAGCCCATTGATAATTCTGTTGTATGCTAAAGGTTAAGAGCTGATGATCTGGGAATCATCTAAGAAGGAGGAAGTTGAGAAAATAACCACTATCAACCACTATCTTTTCACATAGGTGTAAGCATCTGACTATGCATTCCTTGTATGGGCTTCCCTGATGGCTGGGTCAGAAAGATTCCAGAATGGCTACCCACGCCAGTGTTCTTGCCCAGAGAATTCCATGGACTGAGGAGCCTGGCAGGCTAAAGTTTAGAGATTTACTGAGTCCGACATGACTGAGTGACTTTTGCAGCTGAAACAGAGGGACGGGAGGACAGTCTGAAAAGCTGAGCATTTTCCTGGTGATTCTGAGCATTGCCTCATGGAGAATTGTTCAAACTACTGGACTGAAAGGAGTTTTAAAATATTGGACCAGCAACTAGAATTGGGGGTTTATAAGGCCAAGCTAGAAACTATAGACAATATGAAGCATTTCCCTCTTTCCTGTATACTTAGCGTGAGTTAAGCTTTGTGTAACTGTTTAAATCCCACTTCCCTCTGTGGACTGTAAGCTCCTGAGGGCAGGGACTGTCTGTTTCACCCCCTTGCTCGAGCCCACGTGTACGAGGGCAGGAACCTGTTTGCTTTCATCTCTAGTATCTCCAGCAGCTGGAACCATTCCTGGCACATCATAGGCACTAATTTTTTTTTTTTTTTTGCTAGACTTTGCTCATAACTATTGTTTCAATGATCTTATTAGAAAGAAATGAATGAAAGAAGGAAAAGGGCACAGCTTTGTCATTCCTTGGGTTTTGTGGGTGACAAGCAGAGACAGCAAGGATTCCATAACATGAAAGCACATTTTTAAATTGCCATTTCATACATTTTTCAGACACATAGGACTTAATGAGACTGACACTTTGTATGTGTATAGTGCATTCAAGTTTACAAAGGACAGTCAATATATATACCATATGATTCTTTCAGCAGTCCTGTTAGACAGGTAGGGTATTTTCATGTCTATTTTACAGATGAGTTAACTAAGGTCCAAAGACATGAATCAACTAACCTGGGGTTAGATGCATGGAATGACCTGAGCTGGGTTTAGAACCCAGGTATCCTGGCTCCCAGTGCCTCACGCCACCCAGGGGTGGTCTGGGGGACTGGCCAGGAGACTCCCTGAGGAAGAAGCTAGCACATTATTCTTTCCAGGGATGTTGATAAGAGCTTAACCACATTTAAAGCCTCCTGCAGGGGAGAGATGTCTCCCCTGGTGGTTCAGTGGTAAAGAATCAGCCTGCAATGCAGAAGCCATAGGAGATGTGGGTTCGAGACACCTCGGTTGGGAAGATTCCCTGGAGGAGGGTATGGCAGTGCATTCCAGTAATCTTGCCTGGAGAATCCCATGGACAGAGGAGTCTGGCAGGCTACAGTCCATGGGGTCACGAGGAGTGGGACACGCCTGAGCATGCATGCTCAGGTCCTGTGATAGGGCTTCCCTGGTGGCCCGCGGTAAAGACTCTGCCTGCAATGCAGGCGATGCGGGTTCGATCCCTGGGTCAGGTAGATCCCCTGGAGAAGGGAATGGCAATCCACTCCAGTACTTTTGCCTGGGAAATCCCATGGACAGAGGAGCCTGGTGGGCTGCAGTCCATGGAGTCGCAAAAAAGACAGGACTTCGTGGCTACAAACAGGCCCTGCGATGGGACAGTGCACCAGCGCCCCCTTAACCCAAGATCGCTGGGTTCCCCCTCAATCCTTGTGCTGGGGCCCTAATCCCCGGGGTGAGGATCTTCGGAGGCAGGGAGGGAGCCCTCAGGAGAGGCATCGGTGCTCTCAGAAGAGGAGGTCACGCCTCCTCCGGCGAGGACACCGCAGGAGGGCAGCCGGCTGCAAAGCAGGAAGAGGGATCTCAGCCACTCTGACTGTCGAGGCTCCCTGACTTCAGATGTCCAGGCTCGGAACCGTGAGAAAGGCATTTCTGTTGCTTAAGCGACCCTACGCTTGACTTCTGGTCAAAGCAACTTGAACTGAGTCAGGGACCCACAAGGGGCTCTTCTGGGCCGAGGAAGGGGCGCGACGGCTTCTCTGTGCAGCCGAAGCTGCGCCGCGAGGACGCGGCTCCGCGTGCCCACCCGGCCCGCGCCCTGCCCGCCAGGAGGGCCCGAGACGGGGCTTCCTGACCCCCGGCCGGTCCGCCCCGCCGCGCTCGCAGCCGGGCCCGAGGGTCCAGGCGCGCTCCGGCCCCGCCACCCGGGCGCTGCCCGCGCCGGCCGCACAGCGGCAGCGCAGCCTTAGTTAGCAGACGCTCCGCACCCGCTGCAGGAAGAGGCCTCTCCGGGCACTTAGCTAGGACGCCGCATCAGCCTGGGCCCTTTCCAGATAAACACGAGCACTTCTGTTCTATAGTGTGATTAATACTCCAGCCATTCTGTATTCCCTCCTTCATTTAAATCATCGATTTATTCCTTTTTCTTTTCTTCGTGTGGCTGTCATGCATTGAAATCCTACTATTTGGGCTTCCTTGGTGGCTCGGTGGGTAAGAATCCGCCTGCCAATGCAGGAGACGCAGGTTCAGCCCCGGGGCTGGGAGGATCCCGTGTGCTGGGGAGCAGCCAAGCCCAAGCGCGTCAACTGTGAGCTTGTCTCCAGAGCCCGCGACCCGCAGCGGCAGAAGCCCGGGTGCCCCAGGGCCTGTGCTTCACAACCAGGGACGTCCCCACAGTGAGAAGCCTGCGTACCACAGCTGGAGAAAGCACGAGCGCAGCAGGGAAGACCCAGCACGGCCGAAAATAAATGCAAACACGAAATCATATATATTTACACACATATATAATATTTACTTTGCAAGGGCTCTGTAAGAGGTACTGGGAACGCATTTTTTTTTTAATTTTACATCATGCTCCAAGACCTGCAAGAGCTCAATGCTGAGTGAGAGATTTGAAAATGATGAATGCCCTGTAACTGCAGTGAGTGCTTAAAACGGTCATGATAGAAGGACGCACTGTGTAATGTAGGTCGGAACCCTTCGGGCCTCTGCGTCAACTTGGCTGTTGGAGGCGTGCCTTCCCAGGAGCCCGGACCAGGTTAAGGAGCCCCAGTCTGCGGTGTCTCGGAGCCTTCATTTGCTCTATTGTAACCCTCAGCACGCCGCAGTGTTATTCCTTGTCTGTCCTTCCTGACTGATGGAAGCAGTATCTCAGACAGGGACCACTGCTGTTTTGTTTCTCACTACAGCCCCAATGTAGTGAGAAAAGAGTGCTTTAGTATCCTAAAGCACGTTCACATTCACAGTAGGTGCTGAATAAATGCTTATTGAGTGAAAACTTCTCCAACCACAATTGTTCCATGACACTCAAATGTAAGAAACATTACTTTATATTTCTTTGTTTAATTTTTATTTTATATTGGAATATAGTTGATTAAAATGTGCCAGTTTCAGGTGTACAACAAAGTGATTCAGTTATCCATATATAAGTATCTATTCTTTTTCAAATTCTTTTCAACCACTTAGGTTATTACAGAGTATTGAGCACAGTTCCCTGGGCTATACAATATGTCCTTGCTGGTTATAGATTTTAAATACAGAGTGTGTACATGTCAATCCCAAACTCCCAACCTATCCCTCTCCCACACCAGGTAATCATAAGTTTATTATCTAAGTATGAGTCTGTTTCTGTTTTATAAATATTAATAAGCTCATTTGCATCATTTTTAGATTCCACATATAAACAATGTCATATGATATTTGTCTTTCCCTATTTATCTTACTTTACTTAGTATGATAGTCTCCAGACCCATCCATGTTGCTGCGGGTGATAGTATTTCATTCTTTTTAGTGGCTGAATAATATTCCACTACATATGAATCACATATATATTTCTAAATCAGACAGCAACTTTATATTTCTGAATCAATTCAAATACAATTTACCAAATAAGTAACAAGTCCAATATTAATTTTTTATTTTAAAAACCGCCTTCCACCTTCTATGATTCATACCAAAATCCCAGGCTTACAATATTACGCAGCTCAGGGAAATGGAAGCATAGGGCCTTTTGTGCTAGATAATGCAGCTTTTGATCTTTGATCTTTTGCTACCAGCTGGGGCCCCTGCTTTGGAAGGGTCTCACTAAACCCTTCACTCCCGTTCTTCTGACCGTGCCAGAGGCACCCTGTCCGAGTCCTGCCCTTCTCTGGCACTTCCTGTAAGCAGTGCACAGGTGCCTGCTGAGGCCCGGGACACACACACCCTCCCAGCCCCTGAGACTTCCTCCTGAGGGCACGACCACTCCCTGCGTCCCCTGCCCTCCCCGCCCAAATAAACAGCAAGAACACCTTTGTAGCTCTCCAGGATATGGTCTTGGGAGGGCAAGAGAAAAATACTTCCCAGGTGAATACTGATAAACTTATGGCTTCAACAGGACAAGGTACCGATTAACTCCAACTCTCCCTGTTACCAAATAAATGAATGCATATTTTCGTGGAGCAGTGTTTTATAAAGACATTCCACATTTCTGTGTTCAGGCAACTGTGCACCCATAAGTCAACAAGCACCCATTTATTGTGGGCTAGTAATTTCCTTTGACCTCAGGAAAGTATACTTACTCCTGCTGAGGATTAATGGAGATAATGTCTTTGAAAGCACTCTGGGAACCAAAAGTACTATACAAATGTAGGAGAGTGTTGGTATTAACTAATGATTTCTGTATTTTACAGTCTGAGAAGAGATGACAGGATAAATTGTCTCTTTGGGGTCCTTTTCAATTCTCCCATGATAGCTTTTTTTTTTTTTTTTTTGCTAAAAACTGTCCTTCAGTGATCCATTATTCTAGAACAGCCTGTATCTCCTTAAAACATAAAAATAAAAGACCCGTGCTTCAGTGTTTACTTCTTTTTCTTTCTTTCTCACTGGCTCTTAATGTAAACTTGAGATTCGGAGGTACTTAAGCTGAAACCACTTGTGAGGGGAATTGACAAAGGGACTTTTGGGGCCCACTTTATTTTTATTTTTTAAATTAATTTTTATTGGGATATAGTTGCTTTAGAATCTTGTATTAGTTTCTACTCTACAGCAGGATGAATCAGCCACATCTATACACATATCCCCTCCCTTTTGGACTTCCTTCCCATTCAGGTCAAGGCAATATTGGTACTCATTTAATTCTAAGATTCCATGATTTATCAAAATGCCTATATGCAAATGATAGAAAAAATCTGATTTTTCTTTACTTCTTTCCCTGATTCCTACATTCATTTGAGTAATATTTATTTAGCACTTACTCTGTTTATAATACCATTCTAAGCATTTCTTAGATTTATAATTGGCCACGAACACACCTGTGTAATATTCTGATAACACCTGACATTTAGCAGCTGACTTCAGCTCTCAGTTCCCTCCCCACACCACAATCCCGACACTGTGCATTCTTCATTCAGAGCCCAGCTCCCAGCTATGCCGTGCTTTTCTCTGCTTTATCTCGGCGTCCTTGAATGTCTTGCTGTTAATGTGCCTCCACTTCTATATCAAGTTTCTTGACTGTTATACTGTTTACTATATTTATATTGGTTGTTGGAGAACATTCAGAAACTCTGAGATAAAACAGAAGCAGAGCATTGAAAGAAAAACCACAGAGGGGTGGGGGGAGAAACAAGTGAGATACAAAATAAAAGTGTTCTCATGGAGTGGGATCTGTTGGTTTTTTTTCCTAACCACAGAAATATAAGTTTTGTCTTGGCTAAGCACACAGTTAAATCTGGGACAGATATTCAGGTTTAATGTACACTTTAGCATTGTGTGTAGAGAAGGATGGTTTAATTTTGAGTAAAGCTGGCCCATCAATGGGCTATTTATACTGTACTAATAACATTATCTCCCAAGTTATTCCTTACTTCTGTTGTTTTGGAAACTGACTTGCTCCCCTGTTTTTGAATTGTGACCTCCTAATTTGCATAGTTTGGGCTTCCCTGGTGGTTCAGTGGTAAAGAATCTGCCCGCAATGCAGGAGACACAGGTTCCATCCCGGGTTGGCAAGGTCCCCTGGAGAAGGGAATGGCAACCCACTCCAGTATTCTTGCTTGGGAAATCCCATGGACAGAGGAGCCTGATGGGCTACAATCCATGGGACCACAAAGAGTTGGACACAACTGAGCAACCAAACAACAATTTATATAATTTGGTGTGAGTGGCCAGTTTTTACAATGTGACCCTGTTTTCTAGTCACAGTTTTCATGTCCAAGGAAGATGTTTCCTGTAGGAACTTCAGAGCTTGGATTGGGTGGGAGAGGTTGGCGTCTCCATGCATTCCAGTAAAACTCGGGAGTGCTGGGCACATGGATTGTGAAAGCAAAACACGGAGCTGATGGAGTAGTAACTGTAACTAATGTGTGCTGAGTTCCCTCCAGGGAACAGACACAGATGAGAATGTTTGACAAGTATCACACTGACTTTTTATGTGCATTTCCTGAATAAAGGTCCTAAAGCACAGAGAGTTTCAGTAACCTGCCCAAGGTGAAGCAGAAACTAGTGGATCTGGGATATCAACCCCAGGATTCTGGCTCACAGATCTATGTGCAAACACTCACACATACACACACAGTCTTGCAGCTACTTAGGAAAACAACACTCCCAGCCCAGGACTTCCCTGATAAGGAGCAGAAGTTGGATTCACACAAAATCTTGGCAATGCAGCAAATGTTCAACTTTTGTTAAGAAAAACTCTTTTTAGTTAAAAAACAGTACACAAATCATACATTTATAGCTCAATGAATTATCGCATAATGAACCTAGCTATGAAACTAGGTCACGGTATAGAATGTTACCAATACCTAGAAGTCCCCCATGCCCTCCTCCAAATGCTGTCCTTCCCTCCTGCCCTGAAGCAAACCACTTCCAAAGTCTGCATTAGCTTTGCCTAGTGCTGAACTTTATATAAAAAGCATCATATCTTGTGCATTTTTGTGTCTCTGCCTTTTTTTTTTTGCTCATTATTAGCTTGTGAGATTCATTCAATTTGCTTTTATGCAGTTTGATTTGCTCCTTTCAGGAATATAGAGAATCCCATCGTATGAACAGACCACAATCTGTTTATCAGCCCTACTGCTGATGAACATTTGTTCTGTTTTTAGTTTGAAGCTATTATGAGTAGTGCCACTATAAACATCCTTCTACATGTCTTTTGGTTTAAAAAAAAAGTGCATAATTTGTGTTGGGTATATGCCTAGCATGTAAAAGGAAACTTTTTAACCCAGAAGGCAGGGATTTGATAGCTATAATAAATGAGATATATTCGATAATGAGATCATAGGAAAAACAATTTCTGGCCAATCAGGATATCTTCAATCCACAATTCCTAAAAAATATTCTTTTGTCATTTGAATTCAAGAAAGCCTACAAAAGCCCTCTTCTTAGAGAACAGGATGTTTTGTAGAAGGTGTTCAGGTGCAGAGAGCACTTTTTTCAGAATGCATTCATACTGGAGGGACACTAAGCCTGCATTATGTGGATTTCTACCATCGTGAAAAGGGACGGGACTGAAGGAATAAAGCTACATGTATGGAATGTGTATGTAACTATGTAACTATGCAGTTACAAGGCCAAAGTCTGAGGTTTCAGCCACCGCAGGTGCAAAGTCTGGGAACTCGGGAAAACTGGCTGGATTTTAGAAAGGCAATTCCCTGCAAGCAGGCTGGTGTGGACTGGGATAGAGGAATGCTTAGAGTAGAAGGCAAGAACACAACATCTACCAGCCAGATGCAAGAGAGCAAACCCCAGACAGGGAGCCGCGCAGGCAGGAGCTAGGCAGCGGGCTGAGGCTTTCAGGGAGTTTCTCCCCAGACTGCAAGCTCCTGAGGGCAGGGAGAAGAAAGCACAGGCGGGAGATGTGGAGAGGAGTGCTCAAGATGTGCTGTGTGATGCCTGGGGAAAGCAGTGCTGGGATCCAGCCGTGCCTGAGCCAGACAGATCCTGACTCAGAACAGTGCAGTTCCAGCTAGGTTTTCTGATGCTCACATCTGAGAGGCTCTTCACTAACATCGAGAGATCGTTCGCTTGCCGAAGTCAGAGCAGAGCAGAGAGTTAGCCCAGAATCCATGCTCTGACTTTCCATGCTACACGGCAGGAGGGGGCCGATTTGGAGATGAGTAGGGTAAAATATATAAGTTTAGAATTAATAATAATAAAACAGACTTAAGAAGTAGAGCAGTGTTGAGTGTTTGTGATGAATCCTAGGCAAATAATGGCTATGAGAGAAATAAATGGGATAATAACCTGAAACAAATACACTAGATTTGTTCCTTCTGGGGATCTGTGTGCCTTTGCTTCAGATGCCGTGTCTGGCATTGCAAGTTCTGTGTCACTTTACATTTTTGTGTGTAAATTTCTCACCACAGAGACCAGTATAAAGACATTACTATGATGATGTGATATAAATCAATGATTCTCAACGTGGGTACACAGATCTATGCCAACAGGACTTGGAAATATTGCCTGGGGTCCATCAACCCATAGTCATAGTGTCTGTTATTGTTGATTTGCAAAGTTGTGGCTGACTCTTTCGCAACCCCATGTAGCCTGCCAGGCTCCTCTGTCCGTGGGATTTCCCAGACAAGAATACTGGAGTGAGTTGCCATTTTCTTCTTCAAGGGGTCTTTCCAACTCAAGGATTGAATCCATGTCTCCTGCATTGGCAGGCAGATTCTTTACACTGAGCCACCCGGGAAGCCCAGTCAGTCTCTAGCTAAAAGCAGATCTCAATAAGGCTTTATGAATCAATGAATATGCAAATAAAGCATTACCAATGAAATTACACATGAAATATTTGACTCATGCAAATATATTCAACTATTTGACAAATAGATACATGCTGCTGTGATTAATAAAATAAAAATTCACTAAAAGGTTTTATTGATTTAGTAAAAGCTTCTTACCTCCCCTTAACAGATCTCTAAGTAACAGCTACTAAAATGCCTGATTCCTGAGGCTGGAAATTTCTTTATATTAAAAATGTACCATTACACTTGGGAAGGTTGGAGACCCCTGTACAGATATAAAGTTCTTGAAGATAGAAATCTGTCCGCTTGTTAAGTGCATGCAGAGCACTCAAAATTATGTAACGAATAGAATAAAATACTGATAATAAAGCATATTCATTAGAATAGGAGAGTAAATAATACTCTCCTCACCATTTTAAATTTATGATTTAAAACCATTTTGTTGTCAAATGTAATCTACTTTCATACAAGTGCAAACGTACATTTTCCCAAATATTTATAAAGCGAACACCCTATGTTCACCTGCAAAATAAGAAACAGGACATTATCAGCCTTCCAGACCTCCTCTCCTACACGTCATGTTCTGATCACAAACGCTCCTCTGTCCCCAAAGGTAAACTTGTCCAAGCTGTAATGATAATCACATCATCACTTCTAAAATAGCTCCTCCTTCTATGTGTGCATCCCTAAACTAGGTAATTTAATGTTGCCTATTTTTGAATTCTATTTAAATGGAATATATTGTATGAATTATTTGTGTTTCAATTTCTTGCTCAATATTAAATTCGCATGATTCATCCATGCTGTTGTATATAGCTGCAGGTTTCTAAAATAGTTTTTACTTTTATTTTATGAAGTATAATATTCCATACTATGTCTATACTCTTGTTATTCATTCTATTGTAGATGACATTTAAACAGTTTCTAATTTGATGTAAGACAAGTTTAACAAAAGCATTTAGTTAATATATCTATTTCATGTTTGGGTTTAAATTTACCACCTTATTTTGTGCTTCTATTTGTCCTACCAGTCTTCTTTATTATTATCCCCTTCATCGGAATTTTCTGGATTGAATATTTTTCATCTTTTTATTTCTGCAAATTAGAATACGTAATATGTGCCTCTGTTTCCATTATTCTAGTGGTATCCTAACTATTACAACATTTACATTTAAATTATAAAGCTCTAAAATTGCTTAAGACTTTGCTCCCTTTGTATTATAATCTTAAAATTAAAAAAAATTTTTAATCCATTTTTCTCACCAACACAACTTACATGTTATCATCATGTATTTTCATTCTTTCTTTGATTTTAACTTAATGCATTATTGCTGTTTATACTCATTTATCATTTTATTTGCTCTTGATTTCTTTTTACTTCTCAGACCTTCCATTTGGGATTATTTTTCTTCTACTTGAAGTATATTATTTAGCATTTCCTTTAGTCAGGATCTGCTCATAGTAAACTCTGTCTGATGTCCTTGAGTTAAAATATTTCTTTTCTCCTCATTTTTGAAATAAAATGAAGTGGCTATAATATACTTGATCAGGAGTTATTTTCAGCACAATTTAGATATTCTGTGTTCCATTTTGTAGCTGAGAAGTCAGATTTTGGTCCAACTGTTGCTGTTTTAAAAGTAGTATTTTATTTGTGTCCATTTTAAGACTTTTCTCTGTACTCTGTAATTTCACTCTGATTTCTCTGTGATGTATTTTTCCTATTTTTCCTTCTTGAAATTGTCTATGCTTCTTGAAACCATATATTGTTTTCTTCAGTTTGGAAAATTCTTGGTTATTATTTTCAGCCCACTTTCTTGACCCTCTTTTTTCTGAAACTCCAACTAACATATGATAGACCTTCCATTTTTGAGTTATAGTTAATGTATCATTTTATTCTTCATGTTTCTTAATTCTTCTTCCATATTTTCATCTTTTTATCCCTATGTGCTTCATTCCTTTTAATTTCTTCAGGTGTATCTCCCAGTTTACTAATTTTATCTTTAGCTGTTTCTATCTTCTAAATTCCTACACTGAATTTCTAATATTAAATATATGTATACCTAGATAATTACCATGGTGTGATCACTCACCTAGAGCAAGACATCCTGGAACGGGAAGTCAAGTGGGCCTTAAGAAGCATCGCTACAAACAAAGCTAGTGGAGGTGATGGAATTCCAGCGGAGCTCTTTCAAATCCTGAAAGATGATGCTGTGAAAGTGCTGCACTCACTTTGCCAGCACATTTGGAAAACTCAGCAGTGGTCACAGGACTGGAAAAGGTCAGTGTTCATTCCAATCCCAAAGAAAGGCAATGCCAAAGAATGCTTTAACTACTGCACAATTGCACTCATCTCACACGCTAGTAAAGTAATGCTCAAAACTCTCCAAGCCAGGCTTCAACAGTATGTGAACCGTGAACTTCCAGATGTTCAAGCTGATTTTACAAAAGGCAGAGGAACCAGAGATCAAATTGCCAACATCCACTGGATCATCAAAAAATCAAGAAAGTTCCAGAGAAACATCTATTTCTGCTTTGTTGACTATGCCAAAGCCTTTGACTGTGTGGATCATAATAAACTGTGGAAAATTCAGAAAGAGATGAGAATACCAGACCACCTGACCTGCTTCTTGAGAAACCTGTATGCAGGGCAGGAAGCAACAGTTAGAACTGGACATGGAACAAGAGACTGGTTCCAAATAGGAAAAGGAGTACGTCAAGGCTGTATATTGTCACCCTGCTTATTTAACTTATATGCAGAGTACATCATGAGAAACGCTGGGCTGGAAGAAGCACAAGGTGGAATCAAGATTGCTGGGAAAAATATCAATAACCTCAGATATGCAGATGACACCACCCTTATGGCAGAAAGTGAAGAGGAACTAAAGAGCCTCTTGATGAAAATGAAAGAGGAGAGTGAAAAAGTTGGCTTAAAGCTCAACATTCAGAAAACTAAAATCATGGCAACTGGCCCCATCACTTCATGGGAAATAGATGGGGAAACTGTGGAAACAGTGACATACTTTATTTTGGGGGGCTCCAAAATCACTACAGATGGTGACTGCAGCCATAAAATTAAAAGACACTTACTTCTTGGAAGGCAAGTTATGACTAACCTAGACAGCATATTGAAAAGCAGAGACATTACTTTGTCAACAAAGGTCCATCTAGTTAAGGCTATGGTTTTTCCTGTAGTCATGTATGGATATGAGAGTTGGACTATAAAGAAAGCTGAGCACAGAAGAATTAATGCTTTTGAACTGTGGTGTTGGAGAAGACTCTTGAGAGTCCCTTGGACTGCAAGGAGATCCAACCAGTCCATCCTAAAGGAAATCAGTCCTGGGTGTTCATTGGAAGGACTGATGTTGAAGCTGAAACTCCAATATTTTGGCCACCTGATTCGAAGAACTGACTCATTTAAAAAGACCCTGATGTTGGGAAAGATTGAGGGCAGGTAGAGAAGGGGATGACAGAGGATGAGATGGTTAGATGGCATCACCAACTTAATGGACGTGAGTTTGGGTGGACTCCAGGAGTTGGTGATGGGCCGGGAGGCCTGGCGTGCTGCCAGGGGGTTGTGTGCATTCATGGGGTCGAAAAGAGTCGGACATGACTGACTGACTGAACTGAACTGAATACATATATACACATATATGCAATTTCCAGAAGTTCTATTTAGATCTTTTTCAAATGTGTCAGGTCACTTTTCATAGTTTCTGTCTTTTATTTCTTTTAGAAAGGTCAGCTTACACATTGCTATATATGAAACAGATAACTAGTAAGAACCCACCATGTAGCACAGAGAACTCTACCCAATACTCTGTAATGATCCATATGATCAAAGAATCTAAAACAGAGTGGAGATATATATACATATGATTCACTTTGCTGTACAGCAGAAACTAACATAATGTTGTAAATCAACTGCACTCCAATAAAAATTAATTAAAATAAAAATAAATAAATAGAAGGTCAATATAGTTGCTTAATTATCCCTGTTTGATAATTTCAATATTTGAACTCCCTGTGGGTTTCTTCCCCCCTGCTTCAATCACAGTGTGTATATAGGTAAAATTTAAAATGAACAATATTGGTATCATTTTTCAAAAGAATTAAATAGGAAACAGCAAGCTGGAGTTAGAAATAAGGTAGCCAGTGGTTATCACAGGCGGACAACTGATAGACTGATAGGGTTAGCTGGAAAAGCAAGGAGATTTTCCTGCCTATAAAAGCTTCTGAATTTTTGATTCTAACCCTAATTACATTTTATCTTCTAGCCTCTCCACCTCCCTCCCTCCTCAAAAAGTGACATCTAGAACAATTCCTCTGTTTCTCTCTGCTCTACAGAGCAGTTGCTGCTATGGCTGTGAGATTAAGCCTGATCACAGCCCTGCAATTATTAATAGCTCAGAAAGCAGCCACTGTTAGAGGCTCAGGTTTCTTTCCTCTACCTTCCCATCCAGAGGTTTCTTGGCACAACTACACCTCGGACCTGATGGCCACCCCATAGCTGCTCTCTGATGACGTAAGGGGCTCCTGCTTCTTCTCCGTCAGTGTAGGATGCTCTCAGCATCAGTGGCTCTAAGGTCTGTAAAGGTCTAGTTATTTTAATGGGAAGTCTTCATGTGCTTAAGATAAAAGTACAAACAGCCTTCTGGACCTTCCTTATGGGAGAAAGGGCACTTGAATAACATTTTCCTCATCCTAATATAAGCAGGAAATCACAGTGGAATCAATGGTGAGCCATGAGCCTTTGTAGGCAGCTACCTCTATAACGGCAACATCAAAACACTGCATTACAGCACGATTCTGCCTATGTGATGTCAGACAACTGTCTGAACGAGGAAGATAACAGCTGTGCTTGTTTGTAAAGATTTCTGCCTTTTAGATATTTCCAGGATTCATTAGGCACCTATGATCTCAACAGCAGCATGCATTTTTGCAGGGCTTAACACTGGGAGAGAGACAAAGGTCATTTCCAAGGCTTATTTTCCTTGACACTATGGCAGAATTATGGGGCACCTGACCGAGGAAACTATTCTCAGTGTCATCCCTGAATTACAAAGATGCAGATTTTGCATTTACAAATTATATGTTAAATCCAGGCTTCCCAGGTGGCGCTAGTGGTAAAGAACCTGCCAGCCAGTGCAGGAAACATAAGATACTTGGGTTTGATCCCTGAGTTGGGAAGATCCCTTGGAGGAGGGCATGGCAACCCACTCCTGTATTCGTGTCTGAAGAATCCCACCGACAGAGGAGCCTGGCAGGTGACAGTCCAGAGGGCCGCAAAGAGTTGGACATGACCAAAGCAACTTAGCAGATACACACATGCTAAATCTAGACTGATAGGGGCTTCCCTAGTGGCTCAGCAGCAAAGATCGTGCTTGCCAATGCAAGGCACACAGGTTGGATCCTTGACCTGGGAAGATTCCCACACATCTCGGAGCAACTAAATTTGGGCACCATGACTAACACAGAGCCTGCGCTCTAGAGCCTGGGAGCCGCACCTACTGAGCCCCCTAACTGCAACTACTGAAGACTGCGTGCCCAAGGGCTTCCGCTCTGCAACAGGGGAAGCTGCTGCAATGAGAGACCTGTGTGCTGAACTAGAGATTAGCTCCCACTCGCCACAGCTAGAAAAAAGCCCACGTGGCAACAAAGACCCAGCACAGTCAAATAAAGAAAGAAGATTATTTTAAAAAATCTTGATGATATCTTGAGGCCTGTTTTATGTGTGACTCATTTAAACAACCAGTGCTGATCACATCAACCTCTTCAAGGTGGGCTCAGGGAAGGAAGCCAGTCAAGGACACTGTTACCAGTCAGTAAGGCTCAAAGCATGAGCTATGAAAACATTTCTAGAGTTAGATATCCTAGATTTCTCCCTCACCCCTACAATTGCTCCCCAGGATATTTTATATATTTCTCTTACAATATCACACAAACATTTCTCTCATAAAATCAGAAGGTCTGCCAACCCAAGACCTTAGTTTCCTTTGGCAATAACTGACCGGTGTGGAGGGGCTGTGCCCTCCTTAGCCGGGACATGCACTTTCTTGCTGTCCTGGCCTCAAGCACTGTCTATTGCCTCACTTACTTGGAAGCACAGTGTCGAGGCTTCCCTTTTTTTCGCTCTATCATGTGCCTCATCTCTTTTGCCTGCGGCCGCTCTGCTCACATTCCTCTGCGCCTCGCTCTAGACATTTAACCAGCATGGGGAGCCATGGCCGGCGTTCGGCATCCGCAGCCCCTCACCCCTCAGGCTGCCTCTTGCCCGTTGGCACCCCTTTCCCTTCACTTTCCTCTCTAAAGCTAAAACTGTGTTCCTTTTATCCAATTTCAATGGCATGAATGTTTGGCTGTTAGGAAGCCCACAACCTGTCATTTACCCTGAGACCTATTCCTTCTGGAGAGAGTGCCATGGTCTTTTTATGAATTTCAGGGATTTATATTATCCTTTGCACAGGCTAAGAAAGTTACATGGGTTTGGTAGTTACCTTTCTGCAATATAGGAAACTGAGAGATTTTTATTTCTTTTATTACCCTTGGTGTTTATTTCATATGATCTTTATTTGCAACATATAATTTGAAACAGGTAATTGTGTTTTAAAAAGTCTGACTTTGACCCCCTGCTTATTCCTTAACCATTGATAAATCAGAGGAAGCAGGTTCAGCTTGTAAGTCCTACTATTTTAGAACTGAGAAGCAGTTTCTCAAGTCTCTATCTGTTATCTTGTTGGGCAAGGCAGCCAGTCATCATAAAACTGTCCTCTGATCTCCAGCTTTGAAATTGTGTACACAACGCTGGGGAAGCCAGAGTTCTTTCCCTCTGCCTTGATGTATTCAAGTTGAATCAGGCTGTTATAGGCTATTTTAAGTACATGTTGTGGTTGATCTATTATTTCCCAGTTAATTCACGTTGCTTCATCGGTGCATGCTTTATTTCCCTCATGTGGCTAGTGGCCACTTACTGGAGAGTGCATTTCTAGGCCATTGATTTTACTTGGGTTCGTGTAAAAGATTGAAAGTAAGAGCAACTTAAGGGAAGGTCACTCGTGGAGACAATTGCAGTAGTCTAGCCGTGTGGGATCTTAATGACTTAGACCAGGCTGAGAGCCAAGGGAATGGAAAGAAAGGCATAGTTCATTACGTGATTGAAGAGCAATCAATTAGAAAAATCCTTGATATCTGGAGGCCAAGAGAAATCTCCTGAAGCATTAAAGAGCTTCGACCAAAGTTTGTTCTCTGGAGTTCTAGTTGCATGGACCGTTAGGTGCGCTGACATTAGGAAGCAATCTGTTATACTCAGTCACCTCAGAGACTTCAGTATGTCACTGCGCTTTCTGAGCCTGCAAGAGCAGCCGAAGTTAGGTCGCATTTCATCAACTTGTTGGATTGTGGAATTCTTTTTGATGGACACCTCATAGTATTATTACTCTGTAGGACATGTTTTGAGAAAAGGAAAGCAGCCAAGATACTCACCACATGCTAATAAGGTACTAGCGGGAGAGGCTAGCGTGAACCGGCCAAAGGGCACAGGTGAGCTGAATAACGGGACCACGTAGACTCCTGCGCCATCCCCACTGCGGTGCTGGGACCTCTTCCTCAGCTATGGGTGTTGCCAGACCCATCTTAGGTCTGTGCTTACACGATCGGAACAAGGAGGAATGTGTTTAGCAACTAGACACACCACTGCAGGGTCCCCTGTTACTGTCTTCTCTAATTTTAATGGTAGTCATGGCCTAAGAATTGCATGGTGACTAGGGGCTCAGACCGCCAGGTCATCACAGACTTGCTGATGAAAGAGGAGATAGAATGAATTGGTTCGTTGGTGAGCCAGCTCAATATGTCAGTGAAACTGAAACTAGGCTGCTAGGCACTGCAGCCCCAATCAAGAACGGCTGCAAAAGGCAACAGTGAAGGGAAAGTCTCCCAATGAGTGAAGTTTCAAAAAACGGACCTGATCAGACACTTCGTGTGGAAAGACAAGGGTCCTGAGATTCACGTGTGTGTATCTGTGGGTCTGTACAAACTCACAGTCAGGAGCTTAGAAGGAGAAAGATTAAAAGGGCTCAGCCCAGGAGGACTGAGAAAGAGGCAGGCATGTCCATGGATCTCGGAGAAGGGATGGAAAGCATGAAGGTTTTTGTATGATGTGTTAATCCACACTAGAGACTTCTACCACGAAAGAGGCACCGAACCACCACGCAGATAGAGCGACTTGGCCAGGCCAGGACCAGAACAATGAGTGCCTGAGAAGAGGAGCCATGTCCTCAAGGATAAAGGCTACACGTGGGGCTCGTAACACGGCTTCCCACTCTCCAAGACTAGCACAACTATGACTATTGTGAAGCATCTAACCTGTCCACAACAGAGACCAGGATTGGGCTCTTGATATTATACCATTCCTAGGAGAGACTAACCTGCCATTCGATGTCAAAATGATTAAATGAGACCACTTCAACCCTGGCACTTCATCTTGACTAGAATTGATGAATATTCTGGGTGTGGGTTTGCCTTTCCAACCTGCATATCTTCAGCCAGCACTGCTATCTGAAGGCTCACAGATTAACTGATGTGTTTGCATGGGATCCCGCACAAGATGGAGACCTGATTCACGGCACAGGGACTCCTTCCATGAGATCCAATGGTCCTTTTCCACATCACACCACCCAGAGGATGTTGGCCTGATAGAAAAACGAAACAACTCTTTGAAAGCACAGATGAGACGCCAGATTGGTGATGATGCTTTCTGAGTACAGTCCTTTAGGGCCCAATATATATGCTAAAGGTATTCCCTGGTAGCTCAGTGGTAAAGAATCCACCTACAATACAGGAGACACAGAGACACAGGTTCATGGGTTGGATTCCTGGGTCAGGTAGCTCCCCTGGAGGAGAAAATGGCACACCACTCCAGTATTCTTGCCTGGAGAATTCCATGGACAGAGGAGCCTGGCAGGCTACAGTCCATGGGGCCGCAAAAGAGTCAGACATGACTTAGTGACGAAACAGCAACAACACATATGCTAAACCAATGATCATTATAAGGTACTGGACCCGTTGTATAGACCACACAGTCCAGGAGGGAGTAGACATAGAAGTGGTCCCAATTATCATCAACCCCAGGGACCCGTTGGAGTAATTTATTCTTTTATCGTCACAGCTCTAGGTTCTACATGTCTAGAAATTCGTATTCTCAGCTGTAGAATGCTTTCACCAGGTGATAAGTAGGGGTCCCATTGAATTTAAAGTTTGTGTGTCATCCAGTTTCTTTGGCTTTTGCAAGGTCCAGAAGACAAGGAAAGGAGTCACCAGCCTGCCGGGAATAATTGACCCTTACCATCGGGAGGAGAGAGGGCTGTTCTTATGCAATAGGAGTGAGAAAGAATATGGATAGCACCCAGATGGACCACTGCACTGTCCCTTGTCGTTGCCTTGTCTAATTTTAATTAGTAGCCATGGCCTAAGAATTGCATGTTAACTAGGGGCTCACATACCATGGGAATAAGAGTCCCAATTGCCCCACTAGGCCAGACACCAGACCAGCAGAGGTGCTAGCTGGAGTGTGGGGAATTTAGAAAGGGAAGTAGAGGAGGGAGCATCACTTGAACTATTTTGACCATAAGCTGCAGGGGCTTATAGTTTATCTCAGTAACTCTCCTTTTGTGACTTTCCCCAAGGAAACAGACCAGCAAGAATCCGCAGGTTGTTTATCCAAGATGGGGTAGATTTGTAAGAAGCGAATGGATCCATATAGCCCCAGAGATGGACGGTTGTGGATGCAGTGATATTCTCCACAGACCCCTTTCAGGACTGAGGAGTTATCCTCTCAGCTGCCAAGAGGCCCGCCTCATGAATCACCTCTGGTCAAAAGGATTAACTCTCTCAAGATTGCATCCCTTCCCAAGGGCAGCTGTATCCTGTAACTAGTCAATGTGGAGGACAAAGGTCTTGGCCCCTTGCAGAGTTCAGGACATCTCTGAAGGTTCAACTCAGTGTCAGAGTTACCCAGGAATTCAGCTGAGGTCTCCCTCGCACCTGTACTGTGGTTCAACTTCTCCTGTTCAATTCTGCTTGCCTCACCCTGTGACAGCTACTGTAACTGAAAGTCCTCCCAATAAAACACATGCACATAAATCTTGGTGTCAGAGTCTTTTTCCTATGACAAATACAAAATAAGGGCTCTCTCTAGAGCTTAGGCAGCCTGACCTAAATCAAAAGCCTGATCATACTCTGATGATTATGTTTCACTAAATCAACCTAGAATTAATGGACACTCTGTGTCCTTATCAATTTCCTACTAATGTGGTTGGAACCCCCAGATTTCCCTACAGTGAGGCAGAATAGCTTTGGGCTTCAATGGCTAAAGGAATAAACCAGGACTAGGAGGAGGTTTTAGAGAAATGGAAAAGACAGGGATCATGGTCCTAAGGTTGTGATCTAAGAAGGATGATGGTTTATTGAGTATCAAGGAACCTCTATTAGTTGATCACTCTCAACTGAGAGCAGGAAAGGTGTGTTGGACCCCTGGATAAAAAAGTATTTAAGAAGATGAGTAGGTACCAAAAACTACCAAAGCAAAAATTTTCAGCCCCAGTCTCAGCTCCTTCGTGGTGGCTCTCTCTTCTGGGTTCTTGTTAGTTTCCAGGACTTGAATTTACTGCCATGTCTTCTGAAGAAGGGAAGCTCTTCATTGGAGGGCTCAACTTCAACACAGATGAGCGGGCTCTGGAAAACCACTTCAGCAGCTTCAGACCTATTTCTGAGGTGGTGGTCGTCAAGGACCGGGAGACTCAGCGATCCCGGGGTTTTGGCTTCATCACCTTCACCAATCTGGAGCACGCCTCAAATGCCATGAGAGGCATGAATGCAGAGTCTCTGGATGGTCGTCAGATCCGTGTAGACCACGCTGGCAAGTCAGCCCGGGGAACACGAGGCGGTGACTTTGGGGGCTATGAACGTGGTCGTGGCTACCCTAGAGGTGGTGGGGACCAGGGCTATGGAAATTTCAGGTATGACTATCGACCTGGAGCATACGGATTTGGATACGGATATGGATATGGAAGGTCCAGAGACTATGCTGGCAGAAGCCAGGGTGGTTATGACCACTACTCAGGAGGAAATTACAGGGACAGTTACGACAACTGAGATGAGAAACACAAGGAATAATCTGATCCAGGACCAGGACCACCTCTCCAAATGACTATTTATAAAGACTTTTGGAGCTGCACTGAAACATCTGTTACAGTTAAACCAACCTGGTGTTTTGTTTTGTTTTGTTTTTTTTGAATTGAGTTCCCAAGGTACCTTATTAAAGATCTTTCAGAAAGCTCCCTGTTTGTTTTGTTTAAAATTTTTCTCCCATTTAAAAACAAAGTTTGAAGATGTTTGTAGAATCTTAAGTATTTCTTCATTTTTTTTTTACCAGTTTTTTTTAATAGTTCCAGCTCTTAGGATTATTCTGACAAGAAATGTTTGGCCAGATTCTGTTACGTCTAGAAACATTTTAAAAATTGTACACAATGTTTAATCTTGATTAGGAAGCAGTTTCCAACTGTTAAGAAATAAAGAGCATGATAACTTACAGGTGTTTTTACTCCAGATCTCTGCCTTGATTATACAAAAGTTTCTAAGAAATACTTGTGTCTGTCATTTTTTTTAAAACTGGAAGAAAAAATTCTGTTGTTTTATGTAGTGTTTAGGATGTTCTTCACTGTGTTGATTAAAGATGAAACCTGAAATAAATCGAAAAAAAAAATTTTCATTGTTTCTTCCAATGGAACATAGGCTTTTTGGGGAAAAAAAGTCTAAGTCCTTCATATTTTTTAATGATTATGTTGGTTTGTTACTTTTAAACCAGATGTGGCTGCAAATTACACTATATTTTGATGACCTTCAACATGAAGAACTTCAAACTAAAAAATTCCCGTGACCCAGTAATTCCATCTTCAGTAAATACTCCAGTAAACACTCTAGTACGTATAAAAGGATGTTTATGGCAGCACTGTTTGCAGTACCAAAATTTTGAAACAGGGCTTCCCTGGTGGTACTGTAGATAAGTATCCACCTGCCAACGCAGGGGACATGGGTTCCATCCTTGGCCAGGGAAGAATCCACATGACACAGAGCACCTAAGCCCATGTCCCATGACTACTGAGCCCACGCTCCAGAGCCTACGAACTGCAGCTAATGAGCCTGTGCTATGCAACAAGAGAAGCCACCTCAACGAGAAGCCTGTGCCCCTCACGAAGAACAGCTCCTTCTCACTGCAAGCAGAGAAAGGCTTGCACAGCAAGAAAGACCCAGCACAGTCAAAAATAAATTTTAAAACATTTCTGAAGCAGTCCAAATGTCCATTAAGAGACAAATGGGTGGATATTCACATAATGGATATAGTCATATTCGGCAATAGAATACAACAGTTGAAATGAACTACAGTGAAATTTAAAAATATGGATGAATCTAGTAATGGGATATTCAGGGAAAAAAGTAAGAATCAAATGCTGCATTGGGTTTGATTGTATTTTTATAGCAGTACAGAAATTACTAAAATTTCTAAAAAGGCATTTTGTAATCATGCATACAGATGCAATAAAATGTGAAATTCACGGTGATGATTTCCTAGAATATGGGAGTGTCAGGGGATATTTGGTTGTAAGCACGTTATTGTCAAGGACCTAGCTTTTATTTTGGTGATGGGTGGGTCCGTGATGTTTGTTATTCTACTAAATAATTTGAGGTCTATACATAGGTCACCGATTTGATAGTGTCATGGACTGAAAATTGTGATCAATACTATTTCAGTCCTGAAAGGGGAAAAATAAACCCCACAGATGGTCATATCTGATCTGCACCTTCAATGTTACTCCAGTTTTCAGTATTACCCCAGTTTTCAATATGACACAACCACATACCCATGGTTAGTACCCTAAATTGACTCATTCAGTCCCCATTGCAGTCCCCCTTTAACATGCAGAATTCAGAAAGCTAAAAACCACACTTCTCAGACTTCCTTGCAGCTAGGGAGGGCTTCACGTGAGTGTGGTCAAATGAGACTTGACTGATAACTAAGCCGTATGAGGAGAGAGACAAGTTGGCACACCACTTGGCTGGTATGGACAGTAGTGTTGGCAGAGAGGCAGTGTGTCCAGGGGCAGGCAACTAGGACATTGGCATCCTGAAAATGCGGGAATCTCTTGACCAATGCAGAAGCAATTGCTCTATTGACCCAGTTTCATATTTTCATCTTGGGAGTTGACCTTGGAAGTTCAGCCCTCAAAAAAGAGGGCAGCTGTTTTGGCCTCCCAATGTACAGTAAGCCACAAAACATCCTTTAATAAATTCTTTTCTCTTAAACTTGTTGAAGAGATTCTGCTCTTCAAAACTTAATCATGGCTGATACAATATCCATTACAGAAACTTTCCTACTTCTAGAAGTAAGATTTTATGAAATGAAAAAAAAACTGTCATTGATTGGTTCTTTTCTGCTCGAGGCTTTCTTCTTATCAGGAGGACTATAAGCTTTCCTGTCCTTCAGTTTAAATAGAAGTGACACATATAAATGGAAAATATGACAGATAAAAATTTTGTATCTCATAGTTGTTCATCTTATTTCAGATAGATAATATATGTCTTAGTAATACCAAATTGTTATGTGCCTATCATACTTCTTTATAGTGAAACAATACTGTGCTTATTAAGTATTAAAATTCTACAAAGGTAGAAAGGTGTGTGACACTGTGATAATTAAATAAAGTTTAAATTTCTATTAAAATTACATCTACTCAGATGTTCCTAATATATAACCATTAATGAAGAAGGCTTTTTACAATCCCAGAGTGACAGGAAGTGTATGTGATATGAATACTTATATAGGTCACTCATCCAGCAAAAATGGGACTTGGTAGGATATCTGTAAATCATCAGAAAATGGTTGAGTCTCAAGGCAGGGGTCCTGCTTGATTACGAAATGTGGCTCTTCATGGATGCCTAGATTGGACATGGTCGCTGCAAGTGGCCTTTCCTGGGGAGGAACCTTCTGTTTTCCATGTGCTGAGTAGGTGGCAAAATGACCATCAGGGCGTGAGAATGTGTAACAGCCTAGGTATGGTGTACCACTACTTACTACTAGGCTCATTTTTCCTGTAACTGTTTTCTGCTGTGAGTATAGCCGAGTTATATTAAAACTGTACAGTAGAAGACATTTCATTAGCTGCCCCAGCACAGCTTGAAGCAAGGCCAGCCATACACACTATGGGAGTGGAAGGGCATGCCAGAGTGTGGAGCAAAGAAGGAGAGGGAAGAGGTTAGCTACAGCTAATTGGATGTATGGTGAACACCTGACTAGAGGCTGCTGTAACGGAAAATTTGAACTCAGATCTGCAAAAAACCAACATCAGTGGTGTAGCTGATGCTGAGTTGGGGCTAGGGACTGTTGAGCTATGTGCAAGAGCTAAGCAAGTAAAAGAAGTTTGTGGAAAGAACTCTGGTGATTCGCTCAGTCATGTCCACCTCTTCATGACCCCGTGGACTGCAGCACACCAGGCTTTCCTGTCCGTCACCAACTCCCAGAGCTTACTCAAACTCCTGTCCATAGAGTCGGTGATGCCATCCAAACATCTCATCCTTTGTCACCCCCTTCTCCTCCCGTCTTCAAACTTTCCCAGCATCAGGGTCTCTTCCAATCAGTCAGTTCTTCGCATCAGGTGGCCAAAGTATTGGAACTTCAGCTTCAGCATCAGTTTTCCAATGAGTGGAAAGAGCTAGAGTGAAACAAACAGGAAAAAAGAAGCACAGAAGTAAAGAAGCTACACAGTCTCAATTTTCATTCTGCTAAGAGAATATAATTGAAGAAAAGCCTCAAAACCATTTCTAAGCACCCATCAAAAACCCTCACCAAGGCAGCTTCTTAGATACTGGTCTTTCACTGTGTTGAGCAGATCATTAATCCCATGCCCTGTTTTGATTTTAATGGGAAGTAGGCACTTTGGCCTTCATGGGTCTTTTCTTTCATTAAAAAATGGGACCCATGATACAAATATATATTTTTTATATTATATATAATATATATATTTATGACTACATTAGAATAAAGGCAAATATAATCCAGGCTGGATTCATTATTATATATACATTATTACTATTATATGTATAATATATGTATATATTTTATTATGTCATTTTTCTTCATCTTTTAAACAAAATTAAAATTGAGATATTTTCATGGGCCCTGAAAGTATCATGCATAGAAGCTTTTGGACACATCAGCCCTGAGAATTTCTAACACTTCTAAGGATTAGGTATAGGGAATTTTGAAAAGCAAAAGTCATAATTTCAATCATCACTGTTCCTCTTTAGACCTCTTCAATTTTTCTTTTAAGGTGGACTTTAAATTCTTCATGTGCATTGTTTAAAAGTGCATGACTTGTTTGTCAGCAGATACTTCGCTTCCGTGTACATTCGTAATTTGGTAATTTGACTGTTGTGTTTAAGAGGCTGTCATTCTCACTCTAGAAATTGATGCATTTACCGCTCTGCCTCACTTCAGGAAGCACATGACTTTGAACTGAGTCGCCTTAAGGACATGATTAGCTTGCAAAATTGGGACTATTTCCTCAGAGCACTAACTGAGGAGGAGTATTAAAAGAAGAAATGAATTCATGAACGGTGGTGATGGTTTTAGTCGCTAAGATGTGTCTGACTTGCAGTCCCATGGACTATAGCCAGCCAGGCCCCTCTGTCCATGGAATTTTCCAGGCAAGAACACTGGAGTGGATTGCCATTTCCTTCTCCAGGGAAGCTTTCAGACCCAGGGATCAAACCCGTCCGCATTACAGGAAATCTCCTGCATTGCAGGCAGATTTTTACCGCCAGAGTCACCAGAAGGCCTGAATTCATCAACGAGATTGCAAAAAGAACTGAATACAAACCTCAGAGACAAAATGCAATACCTATGAACAACTTGTTCCAGAATAAATTTTGATAAAGGGACTCGGTCCTTTTTCTGATGTCCTATAGAAGCCAAGTTTCCTTGCGAATCTCACTCAAGGGCCTGGAATAAAATAAGCAATGCCGTTTAGCATAATTTATAGGAAGGATAAGTAGTAAATATCAATATCACTCTCAGGAATCCAGTATATTAATAAATACTTATAATTTTTATTTATTTCAGAATAATTTTAATGTTGCTTTTAAGTTATATTAATATTTAGTAATTTAGCTTTCCTTTCTTAATCTAACAGATCAAGATGGGGAAAACTTTCTTAATGTTTCAGGTGTCAGATCCCTTTGAATATTTGAAATACCAATGCGCTTTCTCCTAAAAAAAGGTGCACACAGATCTCCTGAGACTCATCCATGGATCACCCATTGAAAACAAACAAACAAAAAGACTTAATACAGAGAAGAGAAATATTTTAATTGTGAGGTAATGAAATAAATGTATATGTAGAATTCTACACCTAAGAAAATTAAAATATTGCACTTTTCCTTTTCATGTGCTCAGAGGATTATTTACAGAAACTGATTATATAGGAGACCACAAAATAACTCTCTATAAGTAACCTGAGAATTTACCATTAATCCCTGTGGTCAACATGCAATAGAAACAAATTATTAATGGAAATATGAACCAAAAAAATGCACCTTCCTGAAAATAAACTCTCTCCACGAAGCTTAGAGCAAAGGAGAAACCAAACTGTAATTATAGACTACTGAGAAAACAGCAGTCATAACACTATATACCAAATGTAACAATATGACTTGAAATATGGCCAAATTTATGCTCAGAGGTAAATTTGTATTTTCAAATTCTTTCATTATTGAATAATAATGAGTGAGCACACTAACATCCACGTTATATGGGTCCCTGAAAGAAAAGAGAATGAGAAAGGAATAAAAAACATATTTGATGAAATTGTGTCTGAAAACTTTCTGAATCTGAAGAAAGAAACAGATATTCAAGTCCAGGAAGCACAGAGTTCCGAACAAGATGAACAAAAAGAGACCCACACCAAGATATAGCATAATAAAAGTTGGAAAGTTAGAGATAAAGAAAGAATTCTAAAGGTTGAAAGAGAAAAATGAAGAGTCATACAAGGGAACCCCCAAAAGGGTATCAGTTGACTCTTCAGCAGAAAAGCTGCAGGTCAGTAGGGAGTGGTATGATATATTTAGGATGCTAAAAGGCAAAAGACCTACAATCTAGGATACTCTACCCAGAAATGTTATTATTCTTAATTAAAGGAGAGATCAAGGATTTCCTAAATAAGCAAAAACTAAGAGTTCACCCATGCTTACCTGACACTAAAGGACATGACAAAGGGTCTTCTCTGAATGAAAAAAGTGAAAAATAAGCATCTAAAATAAGAAATAAGAAATTATAAGAAGGAAAAACTCCCCCAGATAAAGGCAAATATATACTAAAGGCATTGGATCAACCACCTAAATAAGCTAATACAAAGGTTAAAAGACAAAAATTGTAAAATCAACTAAAATAACAATAAATAGCAAAAGAATAGACATAAAGATATAAAATATGGTGACAAAACACAAAATGTGGGTGAGGAATAAAAAAAATATGGATCCTTTAGAACTTATTTGAACTTAAATAACTATCAGTTTTATACAAGTAGGAGATACAGTAATAGGTCAATTTGTATGAACTCCATCATAACCACAAATCGAAACGTATAATTGATATACAATAACTAGAGAGAAAGGAATACAAACATATTTGATATTATGTTTATCATCAAACCACAAGGGAAGAGACTACAACAAGAAAACAGGAAACAGAAAATGGAAATGTAGTTCAGTGTTGGTGAGTGAATTTCCTCAGTCATGTCTGACTCTTTACAATCACATGGATGTAGCCTGCCAGGCTCTTGCATCCAGGGCAAGGATACTGGAATGGGTTACCATTTCCTTCTCCAGGGGATCTTCCCAACCTAGGAATCGAACCCAGATCTCCCACGCTGCAGGCAGATTCTTTACCATTTGAGCCACTAGGGAAGCCTACAGTGTTGGAAAACAATACAGACGTTCCTCAAAAAATTAAAAATATAAGTGCCATATGATCCAGCAATTCCACTCCTGAGTGTATACCCTAAGAAAACAAAAACATTAATTCTAAAAGATATATATATATATATATATACATATATATATATATATATATACCCCAATGTTTATGGCAGCACTTTTTACAATAGTCAAGATATGGAAGCAACCTAAGTGTCTATCAACAGATGAATGGATAAAGAAGATGTGATGCACAACCACACACATAATCAGACAATGGAATATTACTCAAAGGTAACAAAGAATGAAATTTGCCATTTTCATCAACATGGATAGACCTGGAGAGTATTAAGCTAAGTGAAGTGAGTCAGACAGAGAAAGACAAATACTGTGTCTTCACTTATATGTGGACTGTAGAAAATAAAACAAGTGAATATAACAAAACAGACTCATAGATACAGAGAACAAACTAGGGGTTACCAGTGGGGAGAAGACTGGGGAGAGGGGCAAAATAGGGACAGAGGTAAAATCCACCAGATACAAAGGAAGTGACACACAGAGATGTAAGGTACAGCACAAGGGGTGTAGCTAGTACTTTACAGTAACTCTAAAGGGAATATAATCCACAAAAAACCGAATCACTATGTTGTACACTGGAAACTGACATTTTAAGCCAACTCTACTTCAACAAAAAAATAGTAATAATGAATGAAAATAGATCAGCTAGGTGCTCAACCCAAGGAATTAGAAAAAGAAAACCACAAAACAGGCTTAAGGAAAACATAGGAATGGAATTAATAGTGATAAAAAGAAATTAATGAATTAAAAAGAAATTAGTAGAATGAATAGTTAAATTAACTAATTTATGTGCATTCAATGAACATTAGTGAATCATCTGTCCTCATCCTTTACTGTTTCTGAATATGTGTCTTTGAGTCTTTCAGTATTGAGTAGAATTATGGCTTAGATTTTGAAACTAATAAAAATACTAATGTTTGTAAACACTTTGGTGGTTTACAAAACTATTTTATACACATTATGTCTCTTAAGACATAACAACTCCAGTGGGTAGGGATATGGATTGCTATTAACCCTGTTTTAAAGTGAGAAAATTGAATCCTAGAGAGCGAACATACTTGTTGTTTAGAGTATTCCTTTAAATTTCATTTGGAGTTATCTAACCTTGAAGAATGTGAAAAGATAAAACAGACATCACTCTATGTTTGGGAATTTTTCTATTCCTAACATTATTTTAGACATTACCTCTAGAAAGAGAAGTAAAATGTATGCTAATACGTTTAAAATTCATGCAGTAAGCATGCCTGGGCTTAAAAGTCTGTTAAGAGTCAGGTAACTGAAGTCATGCAGGAGACGGTATGCTTCATTCACCCCATCTTCCTGAACAGATAAAAACTGTGAGCCAATGAAATTTGGACCCTTGCTCTTCTGGTTGGGTATGAGGCGAGCATAAACCAATGAGAAACATGCCTCCATGTCTGATGTTGCCAAGGTGTGAGGGGGGAACCCGTGAAAGGTCACTCTGAATCTGGTGGACAACATTTGGGGAGGGGTGACGGGAGACGAGCTCCGCAGAAGCCCCACGGTCCAGGGAGGGGTGACGGGAGACGAGCTCCGCAGAAGCCCCGCGGTCACTGCTGTCATGTCTACGTCCTTCAGGACAAGCCCTGAGACACAGGGCTGCCTACTTCTACAGTGCCTGTGGGTTAGGCCAAGTGCGATTCAACTAGCCCCAGAGAAATCGTGACATGCATTTCTACTCATCACAGAAATAAAAATTCCTCCTCCCCAGGAGGGCAGGGTACCCTAGCACCAGGGGTAGAAATATACGTCATTGAACAATCAATGCCATTTCTATTCTTTTATGCCCATATTCCCCAAATTACAAGAATACCTTCTTTCCTTGATTTTTTTTTAAATGGAGATGAAATATTTTATTTTTGGTATTTTGTGTTTTGCATCAAGTTTTCCAATCATCTTCACAACTTCTCAAAACTCGAACCTTTAAGTGTTTTCTCTACACAGTGCTTAATTAGATGACAATATATGGGTTCGTAGGAAAAATTTTAAAACATCTAAGAATGACTTGCTCTAGACCAGGAGATGCTTTGTCCACCTGCCAAACATCGTTCAGTTAACAAAAGGATGCTTACATTCTGAATCTGACATTTTTTCCCACTTTTCTCCTATCCTGCTATGGGAACAATCTACCTCAAATTCAAAGCCAATTGTACTCAGAATCCCTGGTTTCTGCTTTTGCCATCAAACTTCTCATGACTGGTGCTACATAAAGGATACTAAAGAGGCTTCCTGGGCTTTCCATGTGATCCAGTGGTTGAGAATCTGCCTGCCAATGCAGGGGACTCTGTTTCGACCCCTGTTCTGGAGAGACCCCACATGCTGCGGAGCAGCTAAGCCTACACGCCAGGACTGCTCAGCCCTTGTAGTGCAGCCGCTGAACCGCCAGAGAAGTCCACACACCACAGCCAGAGGAGCCACTGAGCAGCCACAGAGGCCCAGCAGGGCCAAAACACAAGATACAAAGTAATAAACCTTAAAATAGAAAGGCTTCCTGTTCCCCACAAACCTCCCCCATGTGCCTGCCAAAGTGCCAAACCAGTCATTTAGATGAATCAAATGGAGTATAATCTTTTACACTTGAAGCAATGGAAAGTTTTATAGTAGAAATGACAGATCCAGTGAAAAGCAAAAAGAAATAAAATGTATGATAAGCAACAAAAATAAGATAAAAGAAAGCAGAGAAAGGATGTGGAAATAGTTTTAACAAAGTGATAAACACAAAGAAGAATAAGGTTTGCTCTAAGGCTGGTTGGATAGTTAATATAGGTCATCAGATTCTTGTCATTTTTGAAGATAACCTGCCCATATGTACTGAGATCCATCATATAGTCAAAATAACAACTGACATTAGTTTAAGTTCTCAGCACCATAGCACAGAGAAGTGAAGGAACCTGTCTCAACTCACACAGCCTGGAAACAGGGCCGCTGGGACTTGACCCCACGTGGTCTGGCTCCAGTCTGTGCTCTGTCGGTGTCTACACTCTGATATGACCTAATAATCCCACTCTTAAACATTTATTTCAAGAAACAAATTCAAAACTTAAAGAAGTCAAGTGCACAAAAAATGTTTGCATTAGCATATTTGGAACAAACAAAAAAACTAGTACTAAACTAGATGTAAAAGAGCGTTAGTAATTTACTGAGCACATATCCTTCACAGTTGGTGCTAGTGGTAAAGAATCCACCTGCCAATGCAGGACATGCAAGAGACAAGGTTTGACCCCTGGGTCAGAAAGAGTCCTTGGAGTAGGAAGTGGCAATCCACTCCAGTATTCTTGCCTGGAGAATTCCATGGACAGAGGAGCCTGGCAGACTACAGTCCATGAGGCTGCATAGAGGCAGACATGACTGAGCACATGCATAGATGCCTTACATTCCAGGCATGGTCCTTAACTACATCAGTGTGTTGTATCCTCACAGCAGAGAGATGGTCTCCACATTGTCAATGAAGAAACAGAGGCTTAGGAAGGTTAAGTCACCTGCGCGGGTTCATAGAGCAAGAAGTGATAGCGTAAGGATTCAAATGCCGCCGGGGTGATTCCAAATCCCCTGCTTTCCACCTCTGCTGTGGAGCAATGGCACCTTTCCCAGCCTGGCCCTGACCTGAATAACTAAAAGTGCCTTCAGCAGCAAGGTCCAGGCGGGCAGGGCTTTGGGGAAGCAGAATTACAGTAGTCAGGGCAGGCAGGTCCTCTCCACGCCCAGTGGCAGAGTCCCGAGAACTCCCCTGTGTCCCGTGGGACTTCCCTCCACCATTGCTGAAAGAGCATAGAGGGGATTTGCTCTGTCATCAAGTGTGAAGGACAATGTCTGCAGTGAGAGTCCCAGGCAGAGGGGGCAGGGCTGAATGCAGCAATCTAGAAGAGAAGAGAAGGGCATCTTCCTTTCTAAGCCCAAAGGAAAGCTATGTTTTCTCAATCTCTGCATTACTCTGGATATAGGGGGAGAACTGGATATTGAGTTGACAGATATAGAAATTAAGAATGCAGGATGCCCAGCTAAATCTGAAATTCAGATAAATAACAAATAATTGCATGAACCATGCATTATTTTACCTGGCGATCTTAGCTGGGCAGCTTGTTTTTCTTTTGTAAGAATGGGACTGCCACTTCAAATAACCATGCATTCACACAGCACTGCCCTGCCATGTTTAGCCTTCAAGCCTCACTCCCTCACCGTAGGGACAAAGAAGTGCTGAGGGCTTCTTTGACCCAAACTCTGTGCCTACTTGACTGCCTGGAACACAGGAAACCTTCACTAAATTCATCTCAACCCTAAATGTATATTGATATGGATGAATGGCAGAGGAATTGACAACTTATAATTATGAAGTTAATATTTAGAAATAGACCACCTATGATATCAACATGTCTCTGAAAAGTGACCTTCTCTGTGAAGCCTTTCCAGATACTCATCTGTATTAGAGTTTCCAGAAAAAAAAAAAAGGACCAATAGGATGTGTATATAGAGACAGAGAGAGAGAGAGAGATTGATTGACTGATTATGAGAAATTGGTTCATGCAACTATGGAGACTGATGAGTTTAAGGTTTACAGTCAGTAGCTGGAGACCTGGAGAGATGATGGTGTAGTTCTAGCCTGAAGCCCAGCAGGCTTGCATCAATGTCTCAGACAGAGCCAGAAGGCAAGAGAAAAGACCAGTGTTCCAGCTCAAAGCTGTCAAAGAGGAGGAATTCCCCCTTATCCTGGGAAAGGTCCCACTTTTTGTTCTATTCTAGCCTTTAGTTAATTGGATAGGGTCCATCCACATTAGGGAGGGCAATCTGCTTTACTCAATCTATTAATTGAAGTGTTAAACTCATCCTAAAACATCTTCGTGGACACATTCAAAATATTTCAGTTTGCTTCAGTTCAGTCTCTCAGTCGTGTCTGACTCTTTGCTACCCCATGGACTGCAGCACGCCAGGCCTCTCTGTCCATCACCGGAATTTACTCAAACTCATGCCTATTGAGTCAGTGATGCCATCCAACCATCTATCTGAGCACCCCATGGTTGGGTCAAATTGATGCATAAAATTAGACACTGCACCATCCTCAAGCAGAATGAGCTGTCCCCTACGGGCTCATATAACACTATGATGGACAGGCATCTTCAAGGAAAGGTACAAGGCATAGCAATAGGCTCTTTAAAGTTGTTAGTAGCACCACGTATGCGTGCTTGCTAAATTGCTTCAGTCATGTCCAACTCTTTGCAACTCTATGGAAGATAGCCCCCCCAGGCTTCTCTGTCCATGGGATTTCCCACGCAAGAATACCAGGATGGGTTGCCACGCCCTCCTCCAGGGGATCTTCCTGACTCAGGGACTGAACCTGAGTCCAGTATGGCAGGCTGATTTTTTTTTTTTTTTTTTTTTTTACTGTTGAGCCACCAGGGAAGGCCAATAGCACTGTGACATTGACTATTATTACTCCTACTAAAAGACTCTTCTAGCACTTTAGAACCGTTACCCATGTTCCTGTGATGGCTCATGTCTATGCCCAGCTCATTGTGAGTTCTTTCAGAGCAGAAACGTAGTGCCTAACACAAAATGAAGTCTCAACTAAGGTTTATTTTTTCTTTTAAATCTGTTCCCTCCTCTCAGAGCACTGCTTCCATCGACAGGGAGCATGTGGTTCAGGTGTCCTCAGTTAGGAAGGCATCCTTTTAAAAACTCACACCAGTGCTTCTATTAGCCTTGCTATCAATAGCCTCATCTTACAGACTAAGAAACAGAAACTGCATTAATTTCCCACTGCTGCTTTAAGAAATTACCACAGATCTGGTGCCTTAAAGGGCTTCCTTGGCAGCTCAGTGGTAAAGAATTCACCTGCCAATGTAGGAGATGCGAATTCGATACCTAGGTCAGGAAGATTCCCCTGGAGAAGGAAATGGCAACCCACTGCAGTGTTCTTGCAGAATCTCATGGACAGAGGCGGAGAAGGCAATGGCACCCACTCCACTACTCTTGCCTGGAAAATCCCATGGACAGAGGAGCCTGGGAGGCTGCAGTCCATGGGGTCGCAAAGAGTCGGACACGACTGAGTGACTTCACTTTCACTTTTCACTTTCATGCATTAGAGAAGGAAATGGCAACCCACTGCAGTGTTCTTGCCTGGAGAATCCCAGGGAGAGGGGAGCCTGGTGGGCTGCCGTCTACAAGGTTGCACAGAGTCGGACACGACTGAAGCGACTTAGCAGCAGCAGCAGCAGCATAGAGAGAGGAGCCTGGTGGGCTACAGTCCATGGTGTTGCAAAGAGTCAGACATGACTTAGTGACTAAATGACATCTAGTGGCTTTAAACAATGCAACTTATTTTCTTACAATTCTGGAGGCCAGAAATCTAAAATTAGGTTTATGAGACTACAATCAGTCAGAAGGGCTGGTTCTTTCTGGAGTCTCCAGCGGAAGCTGTTCCTTTCCAGCTTCTAGAGACTTCTTGGCTTATGGCTGCACCACTCCCATCTCTGTTTCCATCTTCACATTGCCTTCTCCCACTTTATTTTTAAGCCTCCCTCTTATAAAGTGTTCCTGTGATTACACTGGGCACACTGAGGTTATCAGTGTCATCTCCCCATCTCAAGATCCTAATGTAATCACCTCTGCCAAGTCCCTTTTGCCATGCAAGGAAAAAGTCGGGCGTTCTAGGGGTTAGGACATGGATGTCTTTGGGAGGCGTTACTTGACCTACCACCGGTGCTAAATGACTTGCTAAGATCCATGGCTGGTGAACGCAGAGCAAGGATGCAAACCAAAGACTTTGGTTTCAAACTGAAATCACCCGTGTTGTGTACTGGTACATTACTGAGCATCAGTTCTTTAGATCATCTTCAAGTGGGAACTTGGACTGACTGGGTGTGTGACAGGACAGTCTGCATAGAGAGAGTCTACGAATGCCCAGGTGGAAAGACCCAGTGAGGACCTCCGTTGCCGAGAGGCAGAGGGAGTTTAGAAGGATGGGGGGGAATGAAGGACACCCCCAAAACTTTAGCTAAACTGGAGCAGAGCTTAGATGTAATGCCACCAGTGTGTGGAACTTTTGTATTTACTAGAAATGAGCCCTCTTCTGACTCCAAGTTGGATTTCTTATGTATGCCAAGGGCTATACAAAAGGGTTTATAGTCTTCCTATTCAAATTGTGGGCTCAGTCCAACAGCACTTTGTTAGAAAGCAGAACCTCATTCCCCCTCCAGAGCAACTGAATCAGAACCCATATTTCCCAGATAACTTGCATGCACATTAAATTTTGAGAAGCATCAGATTTTATCACAGCCTATCACCTCCATGTACATGGGAGTGTGGAGATGTTGATACATTTCAGACCCAGGGCATCATTATGATCTGAAACTGGTCATTCTTAAAGAGATGCTCTAAACTATACAAGCTGACTAATGTAAAACACAGAGGAAGCTCTGAGTCAAAATGCCCTCAAGGTTATCTACTGTAGAATTGGGATAGATCTAGGTTCCTTAAAAGAAACCATCCCAAGCCAAGAAGGACAGGAGTCAAGGACATCCGTTGAACATGGCCTCTGTTCAACTGAAGAAATCTGGGAAACATCCAGGTATGATGTTAGAGCTACAGTCAGGCAATGCTAAAAGCTGCTACTGGGTCAGAACACGCTGAAAAGAGATGCAAATGTCACCTGAATATAATAGAAGAATGCATGTCATCCAAGGGCTAGCACATTAATAGAAGATGTAAAATATGAGGAGTCATTATGAAATTTTATTCAGTTATTTTTATAAAAAAATCAATTACTTGAAACAACTATATCTGAATTGTGTTTGGATTTAGTTAAGCCAGACATGGATACATTTATTCATTCAACTGGTAAAATATTTGTTGACTCCCTCCTATGTCTCAGGTACAGGCACAGTGATCATAAAGGTAAATAAGACACAGTATTTACTGTCAAGAAGTTCACAGAAAAGGTACATAGGCTTTTTTCTTTTAAAAAAGTGCAACACGAAGCAGTAACTGCAGGGCAGTAAATGCAGGGCTGTAGGTGCAGAGTATTAAGACACAATCTATGACAGAGGTAAAGAGAAAGAAACAACAGTGTTGTTGAGTAAAGTAGAAGCAATAGAAAATTTAGGAAAGACAAAACGCAGGGAATTAAAAAAAAAAAGCATACAGTGTCCCACTGCCATTTACCCTGTGCACATACATCCAAAATATTTACTTCTGATTTATATCAGGATTGGGATCGCTCCTTCTGAAAGCTAAAATTGATTGACTATTGGCAACTTCAGATGGTTCAACCTAACACTTCAAACATGTCCAGGGATAACTTATTATAGTAAGGTATATAAAACAGGTCATTTTTTCAAAAGTAAGAATAAAAGGTACTTGAAACAGCAGCTATATAAATGTCCCAGGCTTCTGAGATCCATCAGTTACTGCCTTTGTGCTTTATACTGTGAGTTTCCTGGCAGCTATGAAAAGGCAGAAAACTCATTCTGCTATTAAATTTTTCTTTATAATTAAGGGAAGCATAAGTTATTCACCTGGAAAAATGAACTTTTCCTCCTGGTGGAACAAAATGAATTTTTTATTTCAAATTATGGTCCTTTACATGACTCTCTCCATTAGAGCAAAAACTATAACATGAAGTCTTCACTCAATGGTGGCCTGATTTAATGCTAGGAGAGAGTTTCAAGGAGCTGAAAGGTCGAAAAACTAGCAAGACCCTCAGACTCAGGCTCAGAAACTGCTTTAAGGAAGCTTTTAACAGGTCTCAATTCACGGTCAAATAAACTGGTTCTCAAATTCTCTTGAAGTGCTGGTAATCTGTCATTCATTAGAGAGTCCTCCATGTGTTTTAGGTGCCAGAGTTAACTTTCTTCTGTGACAGTTTACTTAGGAAGCTTAATGTTGCCCAAGCAGGAGATCATTTCTGTGTCACTCCCTGTGCTCAGGGGACAAGGGCAGAGATGTGCTGAGGTGACTTCTTTGAGTTAATGTCACACCATCAGGTCTAACGAAAGCTGGAATGCTGACTATCTTTTGGTGCCATTATTTTTTAAATATGAAAGAAAAGCTGTGACAAACCTAGACAGTGTATTAAAAAGCAAACATCACTTTGCCAACAAAGATTCGCCTAGACTAAGCTATGGTTTTTCCAGTGGTCATGTATGGATGTGAGAGTTGGGCCATAAAGAAAGCTGAGCACCAAAGAATTGATGCTTTTGAACTGTGGTGTTGGAGAAGACTCTTGAGAGTCCCTTGGACTGCAAGGAGACCCAACCAGTCCATCCTAAAGGTGATCAGTCGTGAATATTCATTGGAAGAACTGATGCTGAAGCTGAAACTCCAATACTTTGGCCATCTTATGGAAAGAGTCGACTCATTGGAAAAGACCCCGATGCTGACAAAGACTGAAGGCAGGAGGAGAAGGGGGAGACAGAGGATGAGATGGTTGGATGGCATCACCGACTCAAGGGACGTGAGTTTGAGCAAGCTCAGGCAGATAGTGAAGGACCGGAAGCCTGGCTTGGGGTCACCAGGAGTCAGGCACAACTTAGCAACCGAACAACAACAATAATTTGTTTAATTTTCTCTGGAGCATAGTTGATTAAAAATGTTGTGTTAGTTTCAAGTATACAGTGAAGTGATCCAGTTATACATATACACTTTCTATTCTTTTTCAAATTCTTACCACCTATAGGATATAACAGAACGTTGAGCAGAGTTCCCTGTGCTATACAGTAGGTCCTTGTTGGCTATCTGTTTTAAACAAAGCAGTGTATACATGCCCATCCCAAACTCCTGATCTATCCCATCCCCAACCCATCCCTGCTAGTAACCGTAAGTTTGTTCTCTAGAGCTACCATATGACCCAGCGATCCCACTCCTGGGCATGGATCTGGAGAAAAACATGATCTGAAAAGATACATGCACCACAGGGACCATTGAAGCACTATTTACAGTAGCTAAGACATGGAAGCAGCCTAAATGTCCATCAGAAGATGAATGGATAAAGAAGACGTGGTATACATACAGGGGAATGTTACTCAGCCATTAAAAAGGATATAATGGCATTTCATCTGTATGGATGGACCTGGAGATTGTATATAGAAAGACAAATTTAAAAATGACAGAAATGAGCTTATTTTAGGGTCAGTGAGCATGTCCAGCATTTCTGTGACCTTGCTTTAGCACTAATGACATAGCCACAGTCTCAATCTTCCTGGTTTCGGCTAATGCCCAGTCTCCTAAGCCTTTTCTCTCTATTTTTAGTTCTTTTATATTTCCATTGCTTCCATACTCTTTCTCTCTAAAAATGTCACAGTCAACACACCCTCCAGTGAGACAGGAGTTGACTTAGTAGAGTCATCCCATATGGAGCACCCTGTTGAGCAGACTCAGCTGACCACTCAGGCTACGGGTGAGGAGTCACGTCTCTAGCATCAGGCAAACAGAAAGAGCCTGAGTTCAGGCCCCAGGAGCCCGACTTACCAGCCAGTTACTATGCCTCTGTGACGATGTGGACTGCACATGAGATATGTCATCAAAGCCGGATGGTTATTGACAGTATTCTGAATCCTGTCAGGGTATCTCTGTAACTATGTGTATTATTATGATGATGAATTCGGTAATATTTCAGTCAATCTCATAGGACTTGTGAAGATTAAATAAAAGAACCCAGTGGAGGCCTCAGTGTAGTGTTTGACTCACAGACTCAAGCGCCCATTAAATATTAAGTTCTCATTCCTATGCTCAGCTCCTGACAATTACTTTTGACCCTGATTTCTGGTTCAATCCATTTTGGCCAAGCAACAGGGTCACATGACACTATTCAGGTAACTCTGGGGACAAGGAACCTTTTTTCCCCGAAAGGGACAATAGCCATGGCATTTGCTTAGTGTTTCACACATTGTGTTTGGGAAATGGGATACATTTAGCATCAGAAGCCTGGAAGATATAGTTTGGGCTTTAAACAATTACAGACATTGTTGCACACTGTCCTCCCTGACCATAAAAGGAAAGAACCAGGAAAACAGCATCCTGAGGGATTGTCCAGGATTTGTGTACTTCTATTTCATAAATATTTCCTAGACAGAAATCTTGATGCCACAGTTAGATTGAGAACTTGGGAACAGAAAACCATACTTTTAAATTTCTTTTTATTTCCCAAGTTCCTAGGCAAATAAATAATAGATTCTCAATAATCACTTGTGACCTGTCTTATTGAAGATAATTAAACATTTGCTTAGTGGTAAACAGAAATAACCTGCATCTATCTTTCTTTTTCCCTCTCTCCCTCCCTCTCCTTCTTTCTCCAACTTAAAAAAGTGCAGAACATGAGAGCTGTGAGTTGCTTTATTTGGGGCAAAATGAAGACTGCTTCCTGGGAGACACACTTCAGACAGCTCTGAGGAACCACTCCAAAGAGGTGGTGGGGGGGGGAGGTCATAGACATGCGATTTGGGTATGGGGGAGTACATGCAATCAAGCACATTTTTTTTTTCCTGCTAGTCTCTTGAAGGTTACTACTAGTCATGGAAATCACCATGAAGGATTTGAGTGTTTTTCTAGATGTGAGAAGATAGAAGGATCGGGTTTATGAAATCGTCTCCTGAAAATATCTAACCATATGAAGACCTGTCTGGCCAGTTCCCTCTCTCCCTGAGCACACAGTGCCCCATTTCTGCTCTCCACCCTGAACTCCTTTCATCAGGTATTGAAAGTCAGCAGCTGCAGCCGCTCATGTTTAATCCTTGCAGGTAGATGGTAAGTGCCAATGGCAAGTGCCAATTTGTAGTTGACACTCTATTTCCTTTTTATGACTTTCAAGGTATGACTGGAGCAGAAATTCCCTTGGCGTCCTTTGAAAATGCCATTCCCTCCTAGCCTGAGGTGCCCTTTTCCACCACTTTTATCACAGAGACTAAACAGACTTTAATGATTACTTAAAAAACAATAGAGGCCCTGGCCACTTCAATTTTTTTGTGCATTAAAACAATTCTAAGTCAAAAGAAGACTATAAAACACAAAAGCAATGCAATATAACTCTATCATTTCTAAGATGATTAAAATATATATATGCATATATTAATGAGTGAAGGAAGTATAACAAAAATAATTTAATGGTCAGTTTATAGCATTTGTAAAGTTTATTCTCAAAATTAGAAAAGGAGAAAATATAGTAAGATAAATACATTAACTGACAGATTAACTACAGATGGTATGGTCTGGCAGTGAGAGATACATGTTTAAGTCTTATGACTTTTGACAACTTCTTTGAATCTTTTTAGGGTGTCTCTACACCTCTATATTATTACCTGTAATCAGTCTTAAGCGCCCTCCCTGACTCCCAGCCAAGTGTAACAGCTTCATCATTTGCTGTGATCCTTTAGTGTCTACTCGTAGACGCTCATAACTGAAGGCCTTTGGAAGTCTTGCCTGCCTCCATTCTCCCATTCAGCTTTCCTCTCCTCCTTCCTCCCTTCCCCCCTCTGCTACATCTGCTTATAATATTCAATGAAAATGAGCCCACATTTCTGATAATCAGCAAAAAAAGAAAAGTCTCTAAATTTTCTGAAGTCTGTACTCTGGCTCCTCCTTGCATTCTAAACACTGTGCACTGCTGAGGGGCTATCCTAGGAGACTTTCATGCTTCTATGGTAGTCCAGTTGAAAGGTCGTGTTCGACTCTTTTGTGACTCCCTGGACTGTAGCCCACAAAATTCCTAACAAAGACTGGACTATCCTTGTAGCCTCAAATAGTCTATAGATTAAGAAATTTTGCTTTAAAATATTTCTTGATTTCACTTTTTCCCCTCTATTTTCATTGCCAGTATTCATGCCCAGGTTTTCGTAACATTTCTCCTTTTCAATCTACTCTGCTGCCGACTTACCATTCATAGTACTGCTTTTATCATATCATCCAAAGCAATATGGGGATGCATCTTTACACATTTTAATCATTTACTTAACATATATAATTTTTTATATGCTGTTTTATCCACTCTACTATAAAATCCATGGAAGGCAGGGATAATGTCTGGTTTGTCTACAATTATACAGTAAGTCATAAGCATACAACCAATATTTGTTGCCTGGTGGATTTTTGGACACTCTTCTACATCGGTAAAGGATCCGCTTGCAATGTAGGAGACCTCGGTTCAATTTCTGGGTCGGAAAGATTCACTGGAGAAGGGATAGGCTACCCACTCCTGTAATCTTGGGCTTCCCTTGTGGCTCAGCTGGTAAAGAATCTGCCTGCAATGCAGGAGACCTGGGTTTGATTCCTGGGTTGGGAAGATCCCCTGGAGAAGGGAAAAGCTATACACTCCAGTATTCTGACCTGGAAAGTTCCATGAACTGTATAGTCCATGGGGTCACAAGAGTCGGAAATGACTGAGCAACTTTCACTTTCTTTCTACATGAATAGTGGGAATATGAATTGTAGGAAAACTTGACAATGTATCTATATAAATGAAAAAACTGCTGGGAAAGCACAGATAATTTTGATAGTAGACAACACTGAGAAGTGGGAATTTGGAGGGCTTTTATTTTCTAGGTAATCTAAAAAAAAAAGTCCAGCAGGCAAACAAGATGGCAGAGGAGTAGAAGGACGTGGAGTACATCTCACTCTATGGATACATCAGGAATACACCTTCAGACACAGAAATGCACGCAAAACACCAGCTGAGAACAGACAGGAGGACCTGACCAGCAGAAAAGAATATATAGATCCACAAAACTCGGTAAGACAAAGGAACTAGGGGAACAAACAGGATTGTTAGTAGGACTGGACCTGCCCTCGGTGGGTAGGGGAACTGAAGCAGGGATCCAATCCCCACATCAGGATAACTGTCTGAGTCAGAGGAGAAACATTTAAGGCTGAGAGTGAAACAGCTGATCCGTGGTAGCCTAAATGGAGTGAGAATCAGACAGTCCTTGCCGCAGCCATGCATACCCCGGACAGGGATGCAGGTCTCCTGGAAGGTGCAGTGGCTGGAGCTGGAGTTTAGGGATTGTGGAGCAATCCCTGGGCGAGGGCTGCTGTTGACTGTGGAGAGACGGATCCAGGGGATGTGAGGGAGGAGATCGTGGTGGGAAATGCCTGTGGAGGAGAGCCAGGCAGCCATGGAAGCAAGGCGATAATGTGAGTCACACGTAGGGGGTGGAGCCATCACCAAAGCCTCTCTCCCCACATGCCAGCATCGGCAGCTGAACAACAGAGAGGCTGGCCCACCAAACGCCTGATGCCCTGAACCCCACCCAAGGGGCCCCTTTAAGTGCCTGGCACACCCATCTACAGAGCAGGAACCCCGGCAAGGGAGCCTCTAAGTGCCTGAACGGGCAGAGCTATTGAAAAGACTGGCCAAAGAGGGCTTCTGATCGCCAGCCACCAGAGGCTCAAGAAAAGACTCTGACAAGGCCATGACTCCTGCGGCGGAGGCAGTGTGTGTCCCTGCACACGTGGCGCCGCCAGGGTCCCTGCAAGCCAAGCAGCTGCGCCCCATTCACGCTGAACCCTCACCTGGCAGAGCTGCCACAGACAAAAAGAGTCTCACATCTATGCGCACAGGGTCGCTTCGGTCATGTCAGACTCTCTGCGACCCTGTGGACTGTGGCCTGCCAGGCCTCTCTGTCAGGGAGGGGGTTCTCCAGGCAAGAATACTGGAGTGTACTGGCCAATACTGGTTGCCATACCCTTCTAGAGCACTATACTTCATGCTGCCCTGGCCACCAACTCCCCTGAGTACCTGGTGCTGCCAGAACCCCTGCGACCCAAGCAGCTGACCAGCTCCACACTTGGCCCTCAGAGGGGCAAACCCAAGTCCTCCAGGGCAGCCTCAGGAGCAAACCCCAGTGGACGACCCACATGCAGAGGTGGGAATAAAACCACAAGTGAAACCCAGGGGCAGTACGGCTAAGGAAGAAGACCTAGAACCTTCCCACCAGCTGTACAAGCTGCAGATTAAATCCATATGATCAACTAGTCAGATTCTGTATCTGTGGAATATATAAAAGGTCATTGAGGGCTCTCACAAAAGAAAACGCACTAGCTCTGATAGCTGTGAACATTGGAGGCAAGAACACACAGGAGTAGGACTAGATTAGAATCTGAGCTGCCCCCACAGCAGGTCCAGAGACCAGCACAGTGTTGGAGGGCATCCTAGGGAGTTGAGGTGGACTGTGACACCCAGCGAAGGAAAGGACTCTGACAGCAGTGACTCAAGAAAAACATTTATTATTATGTTTTGATTGGTTCTGTAGATGCCTTTGGATTTTTTTTCTTTTTCTTTTCCTTTTTCTCCCCTCTGTTGTAGTTGTTGATTTTATTGACACTAAGAAATCCAGTTAAGCTTTTGAGTGTTTCTTTTTTCCCTCAGTCACAATTTTTATTGTTGTCATTCACCTCTGGCTCTACATTGGCTTTTGCAGTTCTGTGGAGATTTCCTTTTTCTTTTTATCTCTTTTTTTAATTTTAATTTTTAAACTTATTATTTTTCTACATTTATTGCTTTGCTTGCTTTTCCTACTGTTCTTTTCCCTTTAGAATTAATCTTTAACATATAAAAATCTTCTTTATGTACCTCTATTTAACATTACATATCTATTCTTTCTTTCTTTTCTTTCTCTCCTTTCCTCTTAATGTATTTGTTAGTCTTATTTTCATTACTTTATCCCCCAATTGGCACCTTGATTTAGTTTTGTTTTCCAGTTTGTGCTTTAATTAGTTTTGTTCTGGTAGATAGAATTTTCAGTTTCCTTTGTTTGCTGGGTCAGTCTACTGTACTTTATTCTTGTTGGACTGTTTTGATTTTGCTTATGGTTGTATATGTATATGCGTGTATTCATTAACACTTTCTATTGTTGTTATAAACCTCTGCCTCTATGTTGGGCTTTTGCAGTTCTGTGTTTTCCTTTATTTTCCCCTTTTTTCTTTCTTCTTCTTTTAACCTATTATATTTTTCTACATTTATTCCTTTGTTAGCCAGGTCAGTCTTGTTAGATTGTTTTCACTGTGCTCATGGGTATGTATGTATATGTGTATATTCCATTATTTTAATTATTATTTGATTGATTTTGTAACTGCCATTTGCCTAGGGTTCATCTTTGGTTTCTCATTTTTGGGTATTTGTTTTAATCTCTCTTAAGGCCATAACAAACTGCTTGTTGAATCTTTGTTCCTGATCAGAGATCAAGCTCTGAGCCTTTGGAGTAAGACCACTGACTCAAGACCCTAGGCCACTTGAATAGAAGACCCTGCATCATCCAGCCACCAGTAGCACCCTGTACAGGATGCCTCATCTAAACAACAATACACACCCAATCATCAGCAGACAGGAGTACCACCTCACTCAGCCTTGCCCATCAGAGGAAAAACAAACAAAAACTCAGCAAAAATCTCACCCTACACGAAGCTCACCCAAACCAATGGACCAATTCTAGGAGGGCAGAAGCCAAAAGGAAGAAGGAATTCAAAGTTCTTCAAGGAAAGAATTCAACTTTCCTTGTAGCCTGAGAAAGGAGACCTCAAACAAAATAACTTTAAAAAAAAATAAAAGAAAAGGCAGAGAAATACTGCACAAAGGAAGGAACAAACTAAAAACAGAGATGTCCAAACAAATGAAGAGGAAATAGGCAAACTACATGAAAAGGAATTCAGAATAATGATAGTAAAGATGATCAAAAACCTTGAAAACAAAATGGAGAAAATGCAAGAATCAATTAACAAAGACCTAGACGAATTAAAGAATAAATATACAGAGAAAAACAACACAACTACTGAAACTAAAAAAGTCTAGAAGGAATCACTAGCAGAATATCTGAAGCAGAAAAACGAATCAGTGAGCTGGAAGATAAAATGGTGAAAATAACATCTGAAAAGCAGAATAAAATAAAAAGAAAATAGCTGAGGATAGTCTCTGGGGCCTCTGGGACCATATCAAACACACCAACATTTGGATTATAGGGGTCCCAGAAGAAGAATAGAAAAAGAAAGGGTATAAGAAAACTTTTAAAGAGATTATAGTTAAAAAATTTCCCCAACATGGAAAAGAAAATAGTCAATCAAGTCCAAGAGGCACAAAGAGTCCCATACAGGACAAACCCAAGGAGAAATATGCCAAGACACATACTAACCAGACTAACAAAGACTGAATGTTAAGAAAGAATATTAAAAGAGCAAGGGAGAAGCAACAAGTAACATGCAAGGGAAACCTCTTACACTTAACAGCTGATCTTTCGGCAGAAACTCTGCAGGCCAGAAGGGAATGACAGAATATATTTAAAGTACTGAAAGGGAAAAATCTACAACCAAGATTCCTGTAGCCAGAAAGGATCTCATTCAGAATCAGTGGAGAAATAAAAAGCTTTTCAGACAAGCAAAAGTTAAGAGAATTCAGTACCACCAAACCAGCTTTACAACAAACTTTAAAGGGACTTATACAGTCAAGAAATACAAGAGAAGAAAAAAGATCTACAAAATCAGCCCAAAACAATTAAGAAAATGGCAATAGGAACATATATACATACATACATATATATATATATATATATATATACGTATACATATCAATAATTACTTTAAATGTAAATAGATTAACTGCTCTAACCAAAAGATATGGACTGGTTGAATGTGTACAAGGCTTTTATATATGCTGTCTATAAGAAACCTGCTTCAGACCTCAAGAAACATATAGACTGAAAGTGAGAGGATGGAAAAATATATTCCATGCAAATGGGAAGCAAAAGAAAGCTGGAGTAGCAATCCTCATATCAGACAAAATAGACCTTAAAATAAAAAAGATTACAAGAGATAAGGAAGGACATTACATAATGATCAAGAGATCAGTCCAGAAGGAAGATATAACAATTGTAAATATCTGTGCACTCAACATAGGAACACCTAAATACGTAAGAAAAACACTAACAGACATAAAAGGAGAAATTGATAGTAACACAATAATAGTAGGAGACTTTAACACCCTATTCACACCAAAGGACAGATCATAAAACCATAAAATTAAGACCAGAAACACAAGTCTTAAATGATACATTAGATGAGATGGATCTCATTGATATCTTCAAGACATACCATCCAAATGCAGAAGAATGCCTGCGCGCGGCGCCCAGGGGACTTGGTCGGACTCAGAAATGGCGGCCTCCGTGTTCTACAGCCGGCTCTTGGCTGCCGCCACCCTGAGGAGCCACCGACCTCGGACGGCTCTGCCGGCCGCCGCCCAGGTCCTGGGAAGTTCTGGATTGTTTAACAACCATGGAGTCCAAGTACAGCATCAACAGCAAAGGAATCTCTCGCTGCATGAATACCTGAGTATGGAATTGTTGCAGGAAGCTGGCGTCTCCATTCCCAAAGGACACGTGGCTAAGTCACCAGATGAAGCTTATGCAATTGCTAAAAAATTAGGTTCAAAAGATGTTGTGATAAAGGCGCAAGTTTTGGCTGGTGGCAGAGGAAAAGGAACATTTGAAAGTGGCCTCAAAGGAGGAGTGAAGATAGTTTTCTCTCCAGAAGAAGCAAAAGCTGTTTCCTCACAAATGATTGGGAAAAAGTTGTTTACCAAGCAAACAGGAGAAAAGGGCAGGATATGCAATCAAGTATTGGTTTGTGAACGAAGATATCCCAGGAGAGAATACTACTTTGCAATCACAATGGAAAGGTCATTTCAAGGTCCTGTATTAATAGGAAGTTCACACGGTGGTGTCAACATTGAAGACGTTGCTGCTGAGACTCCTGAAGCCATAGTTAAAGAGCCTATCGATATCGTAGAAGGTATCAAAAAGGAACAAGCTGTCCGGCTTGCACAGAAGATGGGATTTCCAGCCAGTATTGTGGATTCTGCAGCAGAAAACATGATCAAGCTTTATGACCTTTTTCTGAAATACGATGCAACCATGGTAGAAATAAATCCAATGGTAGAGGATTCAGATGGAGCTGTGCTGTGTATGGATGCAAAGATCAATTTTGATTCTAATTCAGCTTATCGTCAGAAGAAAATCTTTGACCTGCAGGACTGGACCCAGGAAGATGAAAGGGACAAAGATGCAGCTAAGGCAGATCTCAACTACATTGGCCTTGACGGGAATATAGGCTGTCTAGTAAATGGTGCTGGTTTGGCTATGGCTACAATGGATATAATAAAACTTCATGGAGGGACTCCAGCCAACTTTCTTGATGTTGGTGGTGGTGCCACAGTCCATCAAGTAACAGAAGCGTTTAAACTTATCACTTCAGATAAAAAGGTACTGTCTATTTTGGTCAACATTTTTGGAGGAATCATGCGATGTGACGTTATTGCACAGGGTATAGTCATGGCAGTAAAGGATTTGGAAATTAAAATACCTATTGTGGTACGGTTACAAGGTACACGAGTTGATGATGCTAAGGCACTGATAGCAGACAGTGGACTTAAAATTCTTGCTTGTGATGACTTGGACGAAGCTGCTAGAATGGTTGTAAAGCTCTCTGAGATAGTGACCTTAGCCAAGCAAGCCCAGGTGGATGTGAAATTTCAGTTGCCAATCTGATCTGAGAATCCAGTGGTTGACTGAGGATGTTAAATGTGTTATAATTGTTAAATATACTATGTTCTGTATTACTATTGTTCCTTTTCTCTTCAGTGTGCGAAGCTTTGTAATTACCAACTAGGCATAAAAACTAAAAGCGTTTGGTCTGCGTTTATTTCTGTTCGAAAGGGGCTGTTTATATAAAGAATGTGTAAGGCAGTTATCTAGTTTGTTCTGTTGCAGCTTTCTTTTTCACTTTTACAGAATATGCCAGTTTATTGTTGTTGGGTACAGCATTCTTCATTGATAAGAGTCTTATGAATAAAAGAAATATGGAGATAAAGCTTTATTCTCTAGTGTTAGAAATATATTATATCTAATAAACTAGTTTCATCAGTAGAGCAATGTATTAAAACAATGTTTTATATAAGAAGTGTTTATCTTCAGCACCAAATACTTAAATATATCAGTCACTGTTTATATGCAGATCTTTCAAACACTCCCCAGAATATTAAGTATTTTGGTGAAGTAACTTGTGAATTATTTGAACTTTATTTTAATCATTACAAAACTCTTGATAACTGTTAGTCCTGATGATGATCCTGTGTTATTGAGAACCTGTAAGTTTGTATCAAATAAGGGTATATTTACTAAGGACTTGGCAGACAAAATTAACAATGTCAATTTAAATTGATAAAGATCTCCCAGTGTGATTTGGATTAATTTTTTGTAAACACAGTAAAAAGTGATGTGTTTATCATTGCACTAAATACCTCTGAGGAAATGATTTGTAGATTGTGTACTAGGCATGATATTTGCATATAATAAAGCGATCTACAGATAAAAAAAAAAAAAAAAAAAACAAATGCAGAAGAATATACCTTCTTCTCAAGTGCACACAGAACATTCTCCAGGATAGACCACATCTGAGGTCACAAATCAAACTTCAGTAAATTTAAGAAAATTGAAATTGTATCAAGCATCTTCTCTGACAACAGTGCTATGAGACTAGATAGCAATTCAAGAAAAAAAGCTGTAAGAAACACAAACACATGAAGATTAAACATGTTTCTAAATAACCAACAGGTTACTGAAGAAATCAAAATGGAAATTAAAAAATTTCTAGAAACAAATGACAACGAAATCATGGCAACTCAAAACCTATGGGATGCAGCAAAAGCAATTCTAAGAGGGAAGTTTATAGCAATACAATCCTACCTCAAGAAACAAGAAAAACATCAAATAGACAACCTAACTTTACATGGAAAACAACTGGAAAAAGAAGAACAAAAAAATCCCAAAATTAGTAGAAGGAAAGAAACCATACAGATCTGAGAAGAAATAAATGAAAAAGAAATGAAAGAAACAATAGTAAAGATTAATGAAACTAAAAGCTGTTTCTTTGAGAAGATAAACAAAATCAACAAACCTTTAGCCAGACTCATCAAGAAAAACAGAAGGATCAAATCAACAAGATTAGAAGAGCAAAAGGAGAGGTTACAACAGACAATGCAGAAACACAAAGGATTATAAGAGACTATTATGAACAACTATATGGCAATAAAATGGGTAACCTGGAAGAAATGGACAGATTCTTTGAAAAGTTCAATCTTCCGAGACTGAACCAGGAAGAGATAGAAATTATGAACAACCCAGTTACAAGCACTGAAATTGAAGCTGTGATCAAAAATCTCCCCCAAAACAGAAGCCCAGGACCAGATGGCTTCACAGGAGAGTTCTATCAAACATTTAGAGAAGAGCTAATGCCTATCCTTCTAAAACTCTTTCAAAAAAATTGCAGAGGAAGGAACTTCCAAACTCATTCTATGAGGCCACCATCACCCTGATACCAAAACCAGACAAAGACAACACAATAAAAGAAAACAATAGGCTAATATCACTGATGAACATAGATGCAAAAATCCTCAACCAAGTTTTAGCAAACAGAATCCAGCAACACATCAAAAACCTGATACACCATGATCAAGTTGGGTTTATTCCAGGGATGCAAGGATTCTTCAATATATGCAAATCAATCAATGTGATATACCATATCAACAAATTGAAAGATAAAAACCATATGATAATCTCAATAGAGGCAGAAAAAGCCTTTGAGAAAATTCAGCATCCTTTCTATGGTTAAAATTCTTCAAAAACTGGGCATAGAAGGAATCTACCTCAACATAGTAAAGGCCATATATGATAAGCCTACAACAAGCCTTATTCTCAATGGTGAAAAACTGAAAGCATTCCCCCTAAGATCAGGAACAAGACAAGGGTGTCCACTTTCACCACTATTATTCAACATAGTTCTGGACATCCTAGCTACAGCAATCAGAGAAGAAAAAGAAATAAAAGGAATCCAGGTTGGAAAAAAAGAAGTAAAGCTCTCACTGTTTGCAGAAGACCTGATACTGTTCATAGAAAACCCTAAAGACAGTGTCAGAAAATTAATCAGTGAATTTAGCAAAGTTGCAGGATACAAAATCAATACACAGAAATCACTTGCATTTCTATATACTAACAATGAAAAATCATAAAGAGAAATTAAGGAATCAATCCCATTCACCATTGCAACAAAAAGAATTAAATATCTAGGAATAAATCTACCTAAGGAGAAAAAAGAATTTTACACAGAAAATTATAAGACACAAATGAAAGAAATCTAAGATGATATCAACAGATGGAGAGATATTCCATGTTCCTGGGTAGGAAGAATCAATACTGTGAAAATGACTATACTACCAAATGCAACCTACAGATTCAATATGATCCCTATCAAATTACCAATGGCACTTTTCACAGAACTAGAACAAAAAATTCCTCAATTCATATGGAAACACAAGAGACCCTGAATAGCCAAAGAACTCTTGAGAAAGAAGAATGGAGCTGGAGGGATCAACCTTCCTGGCTTCAGATTATACTACAAAGCTATAGTCATCAAGACAGTATAGTACTGGCACAAAAACAGAATTATAGACCAATGGAACAAGATACAAAGCCCCAAAATAAACCCAGTGTACCTATGGGTACCTTATTTTTGACAAAGGAGGCAAGAATATATAATGGGGCAAAGATAGCCTCTTCAATAAAAGGTATTGGGAAAACTGGACAGCTACATGTAAAAGAATGAAATTAGAACACTTTCTAACACCGTACACAAAGATAAACTCAAAATGGATTAAAGACCTAAATGTGAGACCAAAAGCTATAAAACTCTTAGAGGAAAACATAGGCAGAACACTAGATACTATAAATCAAAGCAAGACCCTCTATGACCCACCCACCTCCTAGAGTAATGGAAATAAAAACAAAAGTAAACAACTGGGACCTGATTACAGTTAAAAGCTTTCGCACAGCAAAGGAAACTATAAGCAAGGTGAAAAGACAACCCTCAGAATTGGAGAAAGTAATAGCAAATGAAGCAACTGACAAAGGATTAATTTCCAAAATATACAAGCAGCTCATGCCAGAAGAACAAACAACCCAATCAAAAAGTGGGGAAAAGATCTAAAAAGACATTTCTCCAAAGAAGACAAAAGATGGCTAACAAACACATGAAAAGATGCTCAACATCGCTCATTATTAGAGAAATGCAAATCAAAACTGCAATGAGATATCACCTCACACCAGTCAGAATGGTCCTCATCGAAAAGTCTATGCTGGAGAGGGTGTGGAGAAAAGTGAATGCTCTTGCACTATTACTGGGAATGTAAATTGATTCAGTCACTATGGAAGACAGTATGGAGATTTCTTTAAAAACTAGGAATAAAACCACTATATGACCCAGCAATCCCACTCCAAGGTATAAAACTGAAAGAGACACATGTATCCCATTGTTCATTAAAGCATTATTTATAATAGCTAGAGTGTGGAAGCAACCTAGATGTCCATTGACAAATGAATGGATAAAGAAGTTGTGGTACATATACACAATGGAATGTTCAGTTCAGTTCAGTCACTCAGTCATATCTGACTCTTTGCAACCCCATGAACCACAGCACACCAGGCCTCCCTGTCCATCACCAACTCCCGGAGTTTACCCAAACTCACGTCCATTGAGTCGGTGATGCCATCCAACCAGGTCATCCTCTGTCATCCCCTTCTCCTTCCGCCTTCAATCTTTCTCAGCATCAGGGTCTTTTCAAATGAGTCAGTTCTTCCCATCAGGTGGCCAAATTTTGGAGTTTCAGCTTCAACAGCAGTCCTTCCAATGAACACCCAGGACTGATCTCCTTTAGGATGGACTGGTTGGATCTCCTTGCAGTCCAAGGGACTCTCATGAGTCTTCTCCAACACCACAACTCAAAGACATCAATTCTTCGGTGCTCAGCTTTCTTTATAGCCTAACACTCACATCCATACATGACTACTGGGAAAACCATAGCCTTGACTAGACAGACCTTTGTTGACAAAGTAATGTCTCTGCTTTTTAATATTTTTAATGGACTATTACTTGGCCATAAAAAAGAATGCATTTGAGTCAGTTCTGATGAGGTGGATGAACCTAGAACCTATTATACAGAGTGAAGTGAGTCAGAAAGAGAAAGATAAACACCATATTCTAACGCATATATACAGAATCTAGAAAAATGGTACTGAAAAAAACAGGACAACAATGGAGAAACAGTAATAGAGAACAGACTTATGGACATGGGGAGAGGGGAGGAGAGGGTGAGATGTATGGAAAGAGTAACATGGAAACATACATTACCATATATAAAATAGATAGCCAACGGGAATTTGCTCTATGGCTCAGGAAACTCAAACAGGGTCTCTTTATCAACCTAGAGGGGTGGGATGGGGAGAGAGATGGGAGGGAGTTTCAAAAGGGAGGGGTGTATGTACGCCTATGGCTGATTTACACCAAGGTGTGATAGAAAAACAGCAAAATTCTGTAAAGCAATTATCTTTCAGTAAAAAGTAAATTAATTTAAAAAAATAATCCAACTCCATGCTTTTCCCTTAACTCACTTATACATGTCTTTTCCTTCCTTCCTCCCTTTTCCCCTCCCTCTGGCTTGTATTTAAAAGATCTTTCAAAGTCTGGACCCATCTTACCAGACATCCCACTGGCCTCCCCTCTGAAAACTCTCCTCCGGTTAATTTACCCATCCACCCATATAAGCAGTGTCACGGAGGGCTCGTGCCTTGGCCCACAGCACGGCGTGGGGGAGCAGACGGGTAAACAGTCCGTCACAGCGTGGGGTGGTGAGTGCTGCATCAGAGCACCCACGCCTGGACAGAGGGCAGTGGGAACACAAGGGAAGGCGTGCCTGACTCTTGCCCATGTGCCAAAGGGATGGGGAAGGCTCCAGGGAAAGAAGTCAGCTTTGAACTAGACTTTGAAGAGGGATTCAGCCAGGCAGAAAAGTAGGGGGGAAATATCTAGGCAGTGTGAGCAGCCCACGGATAACTTCATGACGCCTGTAATTTCTTATATGTCATAGGAGGTACATGTGTGTGCTTCACATCAGGTGGAGTACTGTGTGTCTGGATCCTGGGAGTCTGCAGGCAGGGGTGACTTCCAAAATGAGGCAATTTCAAGTTCTGTTTTGTCCATTAAGTCTTCCTGGTACCCAGTGATCTCTCCTTTCTTGTACATCTATTGCCCAATTGTCCAATTGCACTCGATTCAAGACTTCTTTCATTATTTCCTTATATGACCCCAACTGGTTTGCATCCTTCTTAAGAGCAAAGGATATGCCTTACCTTTGTTTCCCTAGTAGCCGTTCCCTAGTATCCATACCACTGGTGGCCCAGGGTAAAAGAATCCACCTGCCAAGCAAGAGACACAAGTTCAATCCCTGGGTTGGGAAGATCCTCTGGAAAAGAAAATGGCAACCCTCTCCAGTATTCTTGCCTTGAAAATTCCATGGACAGAGGAGCCTGACAGGCTACAATATATGGGGTTCCAAAAGAGTTGGACATGACTTAGCAACTAAAACAAGAAGAAGTTATTAAAACTCCTTGCTGACTGATAGGTGGCCTTTAGCTTCTGCGTTTTTGGCTACAAGGCTGTATGAATAGCCACATGGAGATGGTTAATCCTGAAGGTGACTCCTGGCACATTTTGATATACCACAGAGATAAGTACCGATGTGCAATCACCCTAGACCATCTTTTGAATCTTCTCTTACAGCAAAAAGGACAGATGCATCACTGGTGCAGAACCAGAGTTTCTATAAATAAGGCTTGCTGTGGCCCCATCAGACCTTTCAGTACCGACTGGAGAGTTTGCCATGTTTACTAAACTCCTGAGATCACTAAAGTCTGAAGTAATCTCTCATGCCTCATTAATCTCCAATGTTTGAAGTAATCGCTGATGTATAATAAATCTCTAGTCTCTGAAGGTTTAAGCCACACAGATGTGTTATTTCAGATGAATAACGACAGATATGATTTTGCCATTCAGCCAGCCATTCAATGAATGCACAGGGAATAGTTAAGCCCAGCATTGGGCTCTTTCCCTGTGACCCACGCTTCTGTGTTCTCATTGCTGTAAGTCATAGTGAAAAATGAACAATGTCTCACACAAAAACATATGATGGACTGGAAGGTCTCTGCATGCAGTGTGAGAAATTATTTTAGTGCTCAAGTAGATTAAGGAAATTTTTCCCATTAGTTCAAGGATAAGGGCTTAGAGATTCCATCCATCCTTCCTTCCTTCCCCCTTCCCTCTCTCCCTTCCTTTCTTCCTATCTTCCACAATTGTTTATAAAGAACCTATGATGTATCAGATACTTACTTGAACTCACACATATGATGATAAAGAAGGGACATAAGGAAGTACGAATTGCCAGTTATATAAAATAAATGTCAGGGAGATGTAATGTTAAGCATGGTGACTGTAGTTAATAAATACTGTACTTATATTTAAAAATTGCTAAAAAAGTAAATTTTCAAAGTTATCAACAAGAAATATGTTTTTTAGCTATGTGTGGTGACAAATACTGACTAGACTTATGATGGTAATGTGCTAGGTATATTCAGTATATACAAGTTTGACTCATTACATTGCATACCTGAAACTAATATAGTTACATATCAATTATATCTCAATTTAATAAAAAGAGATGCCAATGTAGAGCAGAAATACCTGGTGCATAGTATGCAGAGTCATCTAGAGCTTTGCAATTACCATCCATCACTGAATATTGATTGTATGCCAGCCATTCAATGGATAAAATATGCTGAGTGAATTATATACAGCCATCAGCCTAAAATGTGTCTTTTATTTAGATAATAATGACGTGTGTTGAGAACAAAGGACTTGGAGTTAAATGGCTGACGTTCTCTTCTGTCTTGCAGTAAGTCTGAGAGCTGAGAAAGCCATTTTATTCTTTGTCATAGGCTTCCCCACCTACAAATTTTCAAGAGTGGCACGTGCCTAATTCCTGGGGGCTTGGGAGAGCCTTGGAGATAACCCTCTGTACCCTTTTTTCTTGCTTTCCTCATTCCCTGCATTGTCTTTCCCATCTCTCCATTTCTCCTGCTTATAAAATTCTACTTATGTTTGAAATCCTGGCCTAAGTGTCACTTCATGTAAGAAGTCTTCTTCATCCCTTCCCTGGTGATCTGAGCACTCTCCTCCCAGCCATCACTGTGCCCACTGGGGCTTTTATACTGCAGCTACCACAGGGCATCACCATGCTGAAGGGCAGAGTCTACGTCTTACTCACATGTTCTGTACTTAGCAAAGCGCCTTGCCCATAACTGGTACTTTAAAGTCAGCTGAATAAATGAATTAAAAAATGTGTTAAGAAAGTGCTTCATAAATTTCAAAGTATTAAATAAAAGAGAGATACTATCATTATCATTATGCTTGCCATTCGACTAGGACTCCATTCGCTTTCACAAAATACAAACGTTATTTTGGCTGAACTCTGCTGTGTACAGAGGTGGGCACTACACTATTAGCACACCAATGAACTGCTCTTTCTGGCCACATGGGAGAATTACTCTTACCTGTGCCCTCCTCCCCACCCCCTGGAACACAGGAATAAATGTGTGATTTGCTTCAGCCAGTGAAATGTGCGGCACGTGTCCCTTGTATGTGTAAGTGTCTAGTTGTTCTTGCTTGAGTGTCCAGGTCTTCTTTCCCCACGTGGTGGCCCTGGAGGTGCCTGCTGACATGGCGGTGCCCTAAGATTGCCCCGGCCCAACAACCTGACCTATACCACGTGGAGAACATCTGTCCGCAGAGCAGTCCAGACCAAAAGGAGGCTTGGCATGACTGAAAAATAAACATGCATTCCATTAAACCTCTGAGATTTTGCCATTTTTTTATTACCAAGGCATAAACAAGGAGAACAAACCAACTAGTCCTAGATGTAATTAGCTGAAGCTGAATACTTTGGCCATCTGATGTGAGGAGCAAACTCATTGGAGAAGACCCTGATGCTGGGAAAGATTGACGGCAGAAGAACAGGGCAGCAGAGGATGAAATGGTTGGATGCCACCACTGATTCAATGGACATGAACTTGGGCAAACTCCAGGAGGCGATGAGGGACAGGAAGGCCTGGCGTGCTGCAGTCCATAGGGTCGCAAAGAGTCAGACATGACTTGGCTACCGAACAACAACAATAATCTATAACTTATCCTGGCTGATAAAATCACCAACTCATTTCTGGGTAAAAACATGGCAATTACTGGGAATATAAACATGATAATAATCAAAACCAAAACCATGAACAATAACAACACAAAAGTTATCTGAAAACTACACATCTGAGAATCCAACCGTACTACAAAGAATCTAGTTTACTTCATAGGGGTGTTAAAATTGCCTTGTGTCTCCTCAAAACCTAGAGAAATTTCTCTTGTGCTTGGCACTGAAGCAGGGACCAAATCCTGTACTTCTGTACTTACATCAGAGGGAAATTACACCCAACAAAAATGTTTTTTAAGCAAAGCATTTGCTACAAATTGTTTTAAATAGATGCGCTTAGGATTTTCCACCAACATGATCACTGTAACGTGTTCTGTTCACTGTACCATTTACCTAACTGAATGATAATGAGGATTGCCTCATGGTTTTCCACTCCATGAGTGTAAAAGAAGGAAACACTTTTTAAAATTAATTTAGTTATGTTTCATTTTTTCTTTTACTGTGAAATATATACATACACACACACAAAGTACAGGAAACATATATTTACAGTTTAACAACAACAACAAAAAAAACACTATATAAAGTGAAACTGATATAGCTACTACTCAGGTCAAGAACTAGAACATTGCCAAGATACTAGACATTTCCCTCCCCACCCACTGTATACTCATCTAGCTGGAGAAAATGACTGGCCTGGCTTTGGGGATAATCCTTCTCTTACTTTTCCTTGTAGTTTTACCACTGTGTTTATTTTAATATTTGTTATATGAATGGTAGCATAATTTATGTGTAACAATATGCACCATTGGAGAAGGAAACAGCAACCCACTCCAGGATTCTTGCCTGGAGAATCCCATGGACGAGGAGCCTGAGCTACAGTCCATGGGGTGGCAAAGAGTTGGACACGACTGAAGTGACTCAGCATGTATGCACCATATAAAGAATACAGTTTAGTGAGTTTTGCACATATATGTACCTATGTTATCACCACCCCAATCAAGACACAGAATTTCCATCACTTCAATTTCTCTTGTGTCCTCTTGCGATAAATCCCCCCAGTCCTAACCCCAGGCTGCCACAGACCTGCTTTCTATCTCGATTGATTAGTTTGGCATTCAATAGACTTAGTGGAACCATACATTACATACTGGGTTCTTTCATTAATATAATCTATGTCTGATTTTGAACTGTATAAGAATAGAATCATCATAATGTATGTTCTTTTGAAGCCTGCTTTTTGTTCAATGTTACATTTGTAAAATACATCCATAAATGTGTATGCCTATAATTTATTCTTTTTTATTGCTGTATATAAACCATCATATGGCTATTGTGTAATTTATCCATTCTTCTATTACTGACTATTGTATAATCTATCCATTCTGTAAATTCACTGCTGTCGTGTATTGACTTTTTTCATAATTTTTATTTATCTATTTATCTATTCCTGACTGTGCTGGGCTTTTCTCTATTCCACCAGGGGGAGCCGCTCCCGAGTTGCAGGGCGCAGGCTTCTCCTGCCGTGACTTCTCTTGTGGAGTGTGGGCTCTAGGGCTTTCCGGCTCCAGTACCTGCAGCGCCCAGGCTCTAGAGCCCAGGCGCGGCAGTTGTGGTCCATGGACTTGCCTGCTCCTCGGCAAGTGGGATCCTCCCAGGTCAGAGGTCCAATCTGTGTCTCCTGTTTGGCAGGCAGATTCTTTACCCCTGAGCCACTAGGGAGGCCCTGCCATGGATTGGTTTTGTAAGCTGTTTTTTACACTCAGCTATCTTGATGGTGTTTTTTATTGATATTAACAACTCCTCTGTAGACTCTTGGATTTTCAGTGCATGTATTCATATTATCTGTGAATTATGACAATTTTCAATTCTTAAACTCTCTATAACTTGTTCATTTTTTTATTTGTCTAGCTGCTCTCACAAGGACCTTCAGTACAAAGTTAGACAGAAGTGTTGATAGAAGCGTATTGTTTCTGATCCCAAAGGAAAAATCTCTTTAACCATCTGTTTAGTGGCTAAGTTACGTCCAACTCTTTTGACCCCATGGACTCTAGCCTGCCAGGCTCCTCTGTCCATGGACTTCCCAGGCAAGAATATGGGAGTGGGTTGCCATTTCCTCCTCCAGGAGATTTTCTCAACCCAGGGATTGAGCTCGTACCTGAGTTGGCAGGCAGGTTCTTTACCCCTGACCCACTAAGGAAGCCTTTACCCCTGAGCCACTGGGAAAGCCTTTTTTTAACTATTAGGTCTGATTACTAGGTATAATGTTTATTAAAATTTTTTGTGGGTTTTTTAAAATCAGAATTTTTTTTACCAAAATGGAATTTTCTTTTAATCTCAGAAGTTTGGGTGGTGGATTATAAATGATGTAAACTGATCAAGAGTTTCAACATGACTGTTAAATGAATTTTGTCATATGTTTTTTCTGCAACTGTTGAGATGATCATATGAATTGATATTCTATTATTAAATAGGTATTTAATAATATTTTTAGCAATATGAAAACTGAATATGAACTGAATTTTTTAGTAATATGAAATTACCCCCTATTATTAAAGTAATTGTCCATTCTTTTTTTTTGGTCCATTCTTGATCTAAACCAATTGGTAATAATATCTTATTCATTATATGTTTTGTTTGTTTTTAATTATATCCAAGTTTATATGTGAATTGGCCTATAATGTTCTTTCCTGATTCTCTCCTTGTCAAGTTTTGGTTTCAAAGTTTTGCTAATTTCATAAAAGCACAAAGGAGTGTACCCTCTTCTAAAATTTTCGCCTTGCAGAAGATTGGACTTATTTTTTCTTTAAATGTTTGGTAGAGACATATCAGTTTTCATGGCTTCACTCACTAAAGAAACCATCTGGGACAGCAGTTTAGTGAAAAACTTTTGATCACACATCTAAATTCAGGCTTTTGATTTCTATTCCTTTTTGAGTAAGTTTGGTAACACTTTTTCCAAAAGTTGTTCTAATTTTTAAATTTTATTGGCATGAAATTCTTCATTAAAATTCCTATATAAACAGTTAATATCTGTGTTTTATATACTTTGTCTAGTTTGTTCATTGTATCTACAAATATTCTGTATTCTTACTTTTTCTGTTTTTTTTTGTTTGTTTGTTTGCTTATTTACTGACAGAAATGGATTAAAATTAGGCACTCTGATAGTACTTTTGTGTTTCTCTCTTTGTAGTGCTCCAATGTTAGCTTTGTGTCTTTAAATAGTGTGCTGAATTAGTGCACATTAATTTATAATTATTATATACTCTAAAAAACTGAATATTTTTAGCAATATGAAATTATCCCCTATCTTTGGTAGTTGTTTGCCATAAAGTTCATTTTTTCTAATATTAACGTAGCTACACCAACTTTCTTTAGTGAATAATTTTGCAAAGTATATATTTCCCCAGGCTTCTGCCTTCAAATGATCTATATTTGCCTTCAAATGTTCTTGTTCATGGCAAGAATACTGGAGTGGATTGCCCTTGAATATTATAATTACTACATTTTTAATTCCCTCAGCAGTATTATTGTAGTTTTATGCCGTCACTATTCTTAACATATGGGGCTTCCCTGGTGGCTCAGTGGTAAAGAATTCGCCTGCAGTGCAGGAGATGCAGTTTTGATCCCTGGGTTGGGAAGATCCCAGGGAGAAGGGCATGGCAACCAACTCCAGTATTTTTGCCTGGAGAATCCCATGGACAGAGGAGCCTATTGGGCTACAGTCCGTGGGGTCGCAAAGAGTGGGACATGACTGAGCATACAACACGTGTTGAGATATACAAAACATAAAAGTCACATTCAACAAGTGGCTTACCATACATGCATCCCTAGTGTATGAGCACTCCTATAGCCTCAAGCCATATGAACTACGTAGCCAATAAAAGCCCCAAATAAGAAGTTTGACAGAGGCGGAGGACTAAAGAGAGACCGCAGTTTTACCTATTAACAGTTAAAATATCTTACTTTTGCAAATTTTACAAAAACACATGATCATGTTGTCAAAGGATGAAACCACCACTCAACATTTGAAAGAGAGCCTGCACACACACACACACACACACAATTTATTGCTTACTATAACCAGGCACATCCTCTCCGAGTGGAGCAGACTGATGATCTATATAAGGCTTTGATAAGGGTAGAGTTCTGGTATCGGTGATTTTCAGGGGTAAGGGGACTGATATCATCTGTAGAGATCATTACTGGGTAAGATTCTTGCTGCTTCGTTGACATTCAGAGGCATGGTCACTGGAGGGAGTCCCTGATGGGTTGACTTTCAAGAGTAAGTGACTGACTTTCACTGAGACAAGTGTCCTTGGTCTATGGAACAGGGGTGCAAAGCCACTTCTGATGGCTTCTTGCTACAAAGACTGCAGAAAAACCAGTTTTCAAGTGGGAGTATGGGAACCTTTCTTTGGTCTCAATTTGAAACATATCCAAGGCTCTCTTAGAAGAAGCTGATATTAAGGAGAAGCTTCCAAACTTCAATTTCACTAGCCTCTGGGGCGAGGATAATGACGTTTTCACCCTGAGCCCGTAACTGTAGCCCTTCTTGCTTATGTGTGGGGAATAACGTTCAGGCTCCCTGCCTTGGGTAGAAGACATGGAATTTGCTCCCCACTGGAATGCAAAGCTATCAGAACTGAGGCTCATTTTTAAAGTCTTGTTTCTTCTGAATCAATAAAAATAATCTGGGTGAAAGTGACTTGAAGTTCTCCCTGAGTTTAAACTTGTCTTAGATTTTGACTTAGTAAATACTTGCTTTGAGTGATTCCTTTTTTATGCCTTTAAAAAGGTTATTTTTAATCTGACATCTCAAATTCAAAGAAGAATAAGCTACAGCAGTCTTCTCTTACTCACAAAGAATACATTCCAAGAGTGTCAGTGAATGCCTGAAACTGTGGATAGTACCGAACTCTCTCTAAATACTATATTTTCCCCTATGCTTACATACCTATGACAAAGTTTAGTTTATAAATTAGGCACAGCAACAGATTAACAACAGGACTTTCCTGGTGGTCCAGTGCCTAACAATCTGTCTGCCAGTGTTGGGGACACAAATTTGACTTCTGGTCTGGGAAGATTCCACATGTTATGGGGTAACTCAGCCCACGCACCACAGCTACTGAAGCCCGTGAGCCCTGGAGCCTGGACTCCACAAGGAGAGAAGCCGCTGCAATAAGAAGCCTGCACACTGCAGCTAGAGAGTAGTCTCTGCCCTCTGCAACGGGAGAAATTCCGCACATAGCAGTCAAGACCCAGCACAGCCAAAAATAAACACATAATTACTGTTAAAGAAAGATGTTAACAGTAATTAATAATAAATAAAGCAATTATAACAATATGAACAATTATAACAATAAAAATTATGTGAATGTGGTCCCCCTCCCCCCTCCCCCTCCCCTTCCCCTCCCCCCTCCCCCTCCCCTTCCCCCTCTCAATATCTTATTATACAGAGTTAATGACTTTTCCATCTTAACCAAGCACTTATCACACACTCTGGCCATAACTTTTGCAGTATGAGTTGCAACAGAAAAACTAGCATGAATTTCTTTTTCCTTCTTCACAATTTCAAGAATAGAATATGTGCCTTTGCCATAGATCATAGCAACCTCAGCATATAATTGTTATTCTTTCCTTGTAAGTCAAGAATGTTCACCTTTTGCCTTAAAAAAAAAAGCACTTTGCAGCTTCTCTTTGGCATATCTGAATTGCGAGCACCACCACTCCTGCACTTTGGAGCCACTGTTAAGTAATGAAACACCTGGACCATTGATTTGAGAACCGAGACAACAGTTAAGTGGCTAAGGGCGGAATACACTGGACAAAGAGATGACTCACATCCAGGGCGGGACTGAGAAGGACAGTACGAGATGTCATCGTGCTCTTTAGAATAGTTCGAAATTTAAAATTTTTGAATTGTTTATTTATGGAATTTTCCATTTGATATTTTCCAACCTGGTTGTCCTAAGGTAAATGAGCCCTCAGAAAGCAACACTGCACATAAGGGGAGGGGACTATGGTACCATTTCATACCCATTAGAATGCCTACTATCAAAAAGCAAAATAACAGGTTGGCAAGCATTTGAAGAAATTGCAACCCTTGGACACTGTTTAGTAGGAATGCAAAATTTTTCAGCTGTTGGGTAAAAAATTATGGCGACTCTTCAAAACCGTAAAAATGGAGCTATCACATGATCCAGAATTCTACTTCTGGGTATATGTCCAAAATAATTGAAAACAGGGTCTCAAAGAAATATTTGCATTTCTTCATGTCTAGCAGCATTATTCATAATAGCCAGAAGGTAGATGCAACCCAGGTGCTCACTGACATAATGAATAGCTAAACAAAATGTGCTTTATACGTAGAATGGAATGTTGTTCAGTTTTTAAAGAGGAAAGATATTGTGACATATGCTACAAAATGGATGAATCTTGAAGACATTGTGCCAAGTGAAATAAATCAGTCAAAAAGGACAAAAACTGTGCGATTCCATTTATATGAAGCACTTAGAATATTCAGATTCATACTTTCTACGGAAAGTAGAATGGTGATTGCCAGAAGCTAAGGGGAGAAGGGGATGGGGAGTTGATGTTCAAAGTGCAAATAATTCTAGTTTTGCCAGATAAAAAAGTTCTGGAAAGCCAACATCCATCATATAAAGACTCTCAGTAAACCAGGAATAGAGGGAACCCTCAAACTGACTGAGGCTGCCCACAACTACCATCATGCTTAGCGATGAGAGACTTGAAGCTTTCCATTAAGATGAGATATAAGGTGAGGACGTTGCCTCTCCTTATTACTTTTCAACATCATACTGGAAGTAATTGCTAACTCAATAAGGTAAGAAAAGGAAACCAAAGGTACACAGATTGGAAAGGAAGATATAAAACTGTCCTCAGTTGCAGATGACATGGTTGTCCACATGGGAATCCCAAAAGAATGAACAAACCCAATAAACAAAATCCTGGAACTAATAACTGATTATGGCAATGTTGCAAATTGCAAGGCTATCAAACAAAACTCAATTGTTTTTCTACACAGCAACAATGAACAAGTAGAATTTAAAATTAAAAATATGATACTATGTACATTATTATCCCTAAAAGTTAAATCAGTTCAGTTCAGTCCAACTGAACTGTTCGTGTTCGACACCTTGTGACCCCATGGACTGCAGTACACCAGGTCTCCCTGTCCATCATCAAATCCGAGAGTTTGCTCGAACTCATTTCCATCGAGTCAGTGATGCCATCTAACCATCTCATCCGCTATTGTCCCCCTCTCCCTTCACCTTCAATCTTTCCCAGCACCAGGGTCTTTTCAAAAGAGTCAGTTCTTCGCATGAGGTGGCCAAAGTATTGGAGTTTCAGCTTCAACATCAGTCCTTCCAATGAATATTCAGGGATGATTTCCTCTAGGATGGACTGGTTGGATCTCCTTGCAGTTCAAGGGACTCTCAAGAGTCTTCTCCAACACCACAGTTCAAAAGCATCAATTCTTCAGCAGTCAGCTTTCTTTATAGTCCAACTCTCACATTCATACCTGACTACTAGAAAAACCATAGCCTTGACTAGACAGAACTTTGTTGGCAAAGTGATGTCTCTGCTTTTTAATATGCTTTCTAGGTTGACCATAACTTTCCTTTCAAGGAGTAAGCATTTTTAATTTCATGGCTGCAGTCACCATCTGCAGTGATTTTGGAGCCCAGAAAAATAAAGTCTGACACTGTTTCCACTGTTTCTCCATCTATTTGCCATGAAGTGTTGGGACCAGATGCCATGATCTTTGTTTTCTGAATGTTGAGTTTTAAGCAAACTTTTTCACTCTCCTCTTTCACTTTCATCAAGAGTCTTTTCAGTTTCTCTTCACTTTCTGCCATAAGGGTGCTGTCCTCTGTGTATCTGAGATTATTAATATTTCTCCCAGCAATCTTGATTCCAGCTTGTGCTTCATCCAGCCCAGCATTTCTCATGATGTACTCTGCATATAAGTTAAATAAGCAGGGTGACAATATACAACCTTGACTTACTCCTTTTCCTATTTGAAACCAGTCTGCTGTTTCATGTCCAGTTTTAACTGTTGCTTCCCAACTTGCACAGATTTCTCACGAGGCAGGTCAGGTGGTCTGGTATTCCCATCTCAAAGAATTTTCCACAGTTTCTTGTGATCCACACAGTCAAAGGCTTTGGCATAGTCAATAAAGCAGAAATAATTGTTTTCCTGGAACTCTCTTGCTTTTTTAATGATCCAGTGGATGTTGGCAATTTGGGTCTCTGATTCCTCTGTCTTTTCTAAATCCAGCTTGAACATCTAGAAGTTCACGGCTCACATACTGCTGAAGCCTGGCTTGGAGAATTTTGAGCATTACTTTGCTAGCCTGTGAAATGATGGCAATTGTGCAGTAGTTTGAGCATTCTTTGACATTGCCTTTCTTAGGGACTGGAATGAAAACTGACCTTTTCCAGTCCTGTGACCAGTGCTGAGTTTTCCAAATTTGCTGACATATTGTTGCAGCACTTTCACAGCATCATCTTTTAGGATTTGAAATAGCTCCACTGGAATTCCACCACTTAAGTATAAACCTAACAAAATATTTGTAAGATCTATATGAGGAAATAAGGTACTATAGTTGTTTATGAAAAAATTTAAAAAAACTAAATGAAGGAGAAATATTCCACGTTCATGAATAGGAATACTTAATAACATCAGGATGTCAGATCTTCCCAAGTTGACTTATGGATGTGATTCACAATCAAAATCCCAGCAAATTATTTTATGGATGTTGACAAACTAATTCTAAAATTTATATGAAGAGGCAGAAGACCAGAATAGCTAATAGAAAACTGAAGAAGAAAAGTTAAATTGGAGAACTTTCACTACCCTTGCTATAAAACTACTCTTTTTTTTTAAAAAAAAAGTGATATTAATGAAATAATAGACACATAGATCAAAAGAACAGAGTAGAAGGCTTGGAAATGGACCCTCATAATAGTCAACTCATATTTGACCAAGGAGGAAAGGCAATATAGTGGAGCCAAAACAGTCTCTTCAACCAATGCTGCTAAAACAAACTGGACATTGACATGCAAAAAAAAATGAATCTAGGTACACACTCTATATCCTTCACAAAAATTAACTCAGCATTAAAAAAAATTCATTTGAAGCAGTTCTACTCAGGTGGACAGAACTGGAGCCTATTATCCAGAGTGAAGTAAGCCAGAAGCAAAAACAACAATACAGTATACTAACGCATATATATGGAATTTAGAAAGACGGTTACGAGAACCCAGCATGTGAGACAGCAAAAGGAACGCAGATGTATAGAACAGACTCGTGGACTCTGTAGATGAGGGCAAGGGTGGGATGATATGGGAGAATGGCATTGAAACATGTTAATTATCATATGTGTAATCAATCGCCAGCCCAGGATTGATGCTCAGGGCTGGTGCATTGAGATTTCCCGGGGGGGGGGGGGGGGAGGGGGGGGGGGGGGGGGGAGGGGGGTTCTGAAGGGGGAGCATATGTAAACCCATGGCGATATCATGTCATTGTATGGCAAAACTAATAAAAAAATAAATAAATAAAGCAGGCACCAGCACACACCTATCAGAGTAGCTGAAATCCAGGGCACTGACAGCACCACGTGGCGAAGATATGAAGCAAAAGGAGCCCTCATTTAGTGCTAATGGCACAGCCATTTGGGCAGAGTGCTCGGAGGTGTCTTATAAAACCAAACATACACTTACCTAGTGTCCAGCAATCATGCTCCTTGGTATTTGCCTCAAGCAGCTGAAAACTTACATCCACATAAAACCATGCACGTTGATATTTACAGAAGTTTATTCACAATTGTGAAAACTGGGAAGCAACCAAGATAGCCTTCAGTAGATAAATGGATAAACTGTGATGTGTCTAGACATTGGAATATTACTTAATGCTAAAAAGATATGAGCTAATTGAGACATAAAAAGACACGGAGGAATCTTAAATACATATTACTAAGTGAAAGAAGCCAATCTAAGAAAGCAACATACTGTGTTATTCAAACTACGTGACATTCTGGAAAAGGCAAAACACTGCAGACAGAAAAAAGGTCGGTGGTTGCTGAGAGTGAGGGGGAGAGGTGGGTGAAGGGAAGAGATGATAAGCAGAACACAGAGGACTTTTTCGGGTAGTGAAAACACTCTGTATAGTATAATGGCACATATATGTAAGTACATGTTTGTCCAAACCCATAGAATATACAACACCAGAGTGAATCCTAAGGTAAACCCTAAGGGCTTTGGAGGGTTGTGGTAATGTAGGTTCGCCCTTGGTAAGGAATGTACCATTCTAGTGAGGGATGCTGATAATGGAAGAGGCTATTCATGTATGTGGGCAGGAGCTTACAAGAAATCCCTGCATCTTCCTTTCAAATTTATTACAAACCTAAAATTTCTCTAAAGTATAATGGTACTTTTTTACTGTGCCACAGGCATATGGGGTCTTAGTTCCGCAACCAGGGATTGAACCTGTGCCCCCTGCGTTGGCAGTGCAGTTAACTGCTGGACCACCACGGACATCCCTAAAAAAAATAAAATTTTAGAGTTACAAAAAAGGAATTCTGGAATGGATGATGGTGATGATTACACAACGACTTGAATATACTTAATACCACTAAAATGTATATACATTTAAAAATGCTTTAAATGGTAAGTTTTACATTATATGTATTTTATCACATTGAAAAAAATTCTAGGAGGAGGATTGGTCCTAAGAAACTCATTGATTATTACTGGAAATGGAAGTCGTGAACTCAAATTTATACCTAATACCTGCTCTGTGCCAAGAATGATGTCATGTGTTTTGCATTATTACTTCACATAAGTAGCAATGATTTAAGTAAGAGTTACTTGTCTATTTGGCAAGCAGTCATTGAGCGCTTATAACGTAGGGATTGTGCTACGATTCCAACAGCAAGCAGCCCTAGCTCGGGCCATGCCTGGACAGGCTAACAGGCTCGAGTTCTAGTGCAGGGTGCTGACTCCTCCCAGCACAAAATGGGGAGAACAGAAGAGGAGCATCTACCTCTGGGCGCATCCAGGTCCTATTAAACATTTACATACATTGTCTCATAGAATCCCCCAGCAATCTCAAAGTTTGGAAATACTATCTGCATTTTACAAAGGATGACCTTGGATCTCAAATCTAACTTACCTGAGATTATACAACTGCTAAGTAAGTGGTAGACCTAAAATGCAAAGATCATGTTTTTTAACAAAGTCTATGTCATCTACATACATGAGTTCTGAGGATCAAGCTGCCGCAAGGCAAAATTTTTCCACTGGGCTTCCCAGGTGGAAAGGCAGGAGTGCCGATGCAGTCATCTCACACACTAGCAAAATGCTCAAAATTCTCCAAGCCAGGCTTCAACAGTATGCAAACCATGAACTTCCAGATGTTCAAGCTGGACTTAGAAAAGGCAGAGGAACCAGAGATCAAATTGCCAACATCTGTTGGATCATCAAGAAAGCAAGAGAGTTCTAGAAAAACATCTACTTCTGCTTTATTGACTATGCCAAATCCTTTGACTATGTTGGTCACAATAAACTGTGGAAAATTCTTCAAGAGATGAGAATACCAGACCACCTAACCTGCCTCCTGAGAAATCTGTATGCAGATCAAGAAGCAAAAGATAGAACTGGACATGAAACAACAGACTGGTTCCATAATCGGGATAGGATTTCATCAAGGCTGTATATTGTCACCCTGCTTATTTAACTTATATGCAGAGTACATGATGAGAAGTGTCAGAAGCACAAGCTGGAATCAAGATTGCCAGGAGAAATATCAATAACCTCAGATATGCAGACAACACCACCCTTATGGCAGAAAGTGAAGAGGAACTAAAGAGCCTCTTGATAAAAAGTGAAATAGGAGAGTGAAAAAATTTGCTCAAAACTCAACATTCAGAAAATTAAGATCATGGCATCTGGTCCCATCACTTCATGGCAAATAGATGGGGAAACAATGGAAACAGTGAAAGACTATTTTGGGGGGCTCCAAACCCACTGCAGATGGTGATTGTAGCCATGAAGTTAAAAGACACTTGCTCCTTGGAAGAAAAGCTATAATCAGCCTAGATAGCATATTAAAAAGCAGAGACATTACTTTGCTGACAAATGTCTGTCTAGTCAAAGCTATGGTTTTTCCAGTAGTCATGTATGGATGTGAGAGTTGGACTATAAAGAAAGCTGAGCATCAAAGAGTTGATAGTTTTGATGTGGTGTTGGAGAAGACTCTTGAGAGTCCCCTGGACTGCAAGGAGATCCAACCAGTCCATCCTAAAGGAAATCAGTCCTGAATATTCATTGGAAGGGCTGATGTTGAAGCTGAAACTCCAATACTTTGGCCACCTGATGCAAAGAACTGACTCTTTTGAAAAGACCCTGGTGCTGGGAAAGATTGAGGGCAGGAGGAGAAGGGGTTGACAGAGGAAGAGATGGCTGGATGGCATCACCAGCTCAATGGACATGAGTTTGAGTAAGCTCCAGGAGTTGGTGATGGACAGGGAGGCCTGGTGTGCTGCAGTCCATGGGGTCACAAAGAGTAGGACATGACTGAGTGACTGAACTGAACTTAACTGAATGGAGGAGACCCAGGTTCAATCCCTGGGTCAGGAAGATCCCCCGGAGAAGGGAATGGCAACACACTCCAGTATTCTTGCCTGGTGAATTCCATGAACAGAGGAGCCTGGCGGGTTATAGTCCATGGGATCTCAAAGAGTCAGACATGACTTAGCAATTAAACAACAACAAAGATAAGAAAACAGTAAGGACAATATGGTGACTTATCTATTAAAAAGAGCTTTATTCCATTCATAGGCTATTCTATATACTGTAATTTATCCCCTTTTACCTTTCAGAGCTAAATGTTTTATTTTTCTCTTATGAACTGATGGGGATAATAAATGGTAGTTGTCACTCTCTTTTAGGAGCCTAGTAACCAAATCTTATTCCTACTTTTGGAAAATCCTGCGCTTTACAGAGCTTAGTTGGAACCTCTGCCTACCTCCAGCCCTGGAAGCTCACTTTCCCATCTTCCCTGTAGTGAGGAAACAAGCCCCTGAACTTTGCTTCATGAATGGTAAGTTCACACCTGTCTTTGAACTGGAAGAACATTATGAACCGAGGACTGCCCAGCATCAGCAGTGGCTGTATCTGCTTCGAACCGTGTGTCAGTTCTTGGACCTCCCCGCCGTGACACTGGTGTTCTTCATGGTTAAGCTATGGCGTCTGCTCCTTAAAGGGGCTGCAGGGGCTCTGGGGGTCTTCGTCACATCAAAGAGTTGAGCAATGTTCTTGATAATTTGGCTCTAAGCATCCAGCCCTCCTGGTGATTCTGTGAACCACACAAAACTCTCATCATAAATTCTTTCCTTCTTAAACCTGACAGAATTAGCTTCTGTTGCTTGCAGTTAAGAATCCTTGCTGTGTGAGTAGTTATTTGTTTGTTCTAATACACATTCCTGACAACCTAAAAGGGAGCACATTAAGCAGTTCCCCCAATATTTGAAAAAAAAAAACCATTGGTTTGTGGCATAAAAAGTATTTAGGGATCACCCTTATATACTATAAAATTCTAAGTTGTGCATTCAAAGCACTATCTAATGAACAATGAAAACAACTGAAACAGAATTGATATCATCTTGGACTTACAGTGACTAAACAGAACTCTGGATAACCATATGGTCTATATATTCAATTGTTAATATGGCCAAAGTAACCAAACTGACTCTTAATAAACAAACCAGATTGACTATGTGTCTACATAATTACTTTCTCAGCTGCTGTGAAATGTTTGATCCAGTTAATAATATAGATCAGTTTCTCTTTTTAAAAGGTTAAAACAGCATGTAATTAATTAACTAATTACTGTATTGATTTATTATGTTTACTTACTGAGTAGAGCTATGGGTTTTTCACTAAGCCAGATGGCTGGCCTGCAGCAAAGAGGCAAAGCTTATGATCTCAATTATCAACCATTCTTTCCATCTCCCCTGCAACCACCATCAGTGGCCAAACACTATGACTTCTCATCTGGGCTTTTGTAATTGCTCCCTGGATAATTTCCTCTTTTTCTCTTGTTCTCCTGAAATCCATTTTCCATTGAGGAGCGAGGGCATGCTTTTAAAACTTTAATTGGGTCATATTATTGCTCTGCTATAATTTCTTGCAAAAAATTTCCAATATCCTTAGCTTTAAGTCCAGAGTTCCTAACACAACAAGGAAAGACCCATGTCATCAGGTTAAGTGTGCATGCATGCCAAGTCGCTTCAGTCATGTCTGACTCTTTGTGACCCCATGGACTGCAACCACGCAGACTCCTCTGTCCGTGGAATTCTTCTGGCAAGAATACTGGAGTGGGTTGCCATGCCCTCCTCCAGGGGATCTTCCCAACCCAGGGATTGAATCCATGTCTTTTGGGCTCCTGCATTGCAGGCAGATTCTTTACTGCTGAGCCAGCATGGAAGTCCCGTGATCAGATTAAATTTGTAATATAAATTCACTCCTGCCACCTGCACCCTGCCAAAATGTCCCAAATATACTGTCCTCTCAGTCCCTAAGGTGCTTTCATCACTTCCTGACTCAAAGTCTTTAAACATATGGTTCCTTATGCCTGGGATATTTTTTCTCCCCTTGTTCACCTGGCTAGCCCTTACTTAGACTTCTTATTTCAGACTTCACTTCCTCAGGGACACCTTCTTTGACCACTCAGCTTAAGACAGACCACTGATTTACTCTCTCAGTACATCTAAAAGCTTTCTTTCATAGCTTTGATGGCAGCCTGTAGTTCTATATTTACCTGTTGTTTACGAGTTTAATGTCATTTCCTCTGCAGTAAGTAAGCTTTAAGAAGACAGGGACCACGCCTGTCTTGTTCACTACCTGGCATCCAACAAAGCACGTTGTATGGATTCCTTAAATATCTGTTGAACGGATGAATTAGCACACAAGTCTCACTAATATAATAATACCATGCAAAAATGTTGTCCTAGACAGGAAGTGCTGGAAATTTACAGAAAAAGAGGGAACTCAGAGGAGCCTGGAAAGCTAAGGGAAGGCTTCTGGGGGAGGTGGGCCTTCAGAGAGACCCCAGAGGAGGGGCAAGATGTGAGCAGTCTCTGAAGAGACCTGTGGGGAGAAGCGTCATTTCTCAAGCAAAAGGAAACTCCCAGAGAAGTATGGCTGCTGGCAGGAGAGAGTGAGGGTCCCGCAGGGTGTCACCTGGCTCTGGAGCTCATTCTTGGATGGCAGTGAGCAGGTGGCTTCCAAGTGCAGGGTGAAGCCATGAAGCAGTTCCTTATGAACGCTCTCTCTTGAGCAGACACACTCATGCAGTGAGCTCCTCAGGGCACAGACTACCAGGCATGCAGTGAGGGCGCAGCGGCAGACCCTGTGGGCTGGGCTCCTCGATTCCACGCCTGACGGAGTGTGCTTGCCTCACGCTGCAGCCTGAGAAAGCTCAGACAACGCTCCCAGGCTCCCCTGATCTAGATGCTCCCAGCAGATGGCCCCAGGCTGGATTTGGGAGGAAGTGACATGATGATGCATAAGAGGTCACACTTTGCTGCTTTTTGCAAGTACCGTTGTCAAAACTCCTGCTTTTTATGGCAGCTACAGCAAGGTCCTAGAGTCCGGTCACTAGCTTCCTGGACATTGAAGGCATAGCGCAGAAGTCCCTTTTGCTCATGCAGATTGTGGCCAACGTAAAGTGGTTCCCGGGTGAAAACTCTTGGAGAACATGATTTGGAGAATCTCCTTTAACTCTTACAAGGTTCAAAAGTCACTTTAGAATGCAAAGATGTGTCAATTCAGTCATTCAAAATATTCACTAGGGACTTCCCTGGTGGTCCAGGTCCATTCAGCCGCCAGTGCAAGGGCTATGGGTTTGATCCCTGCTCTGGGAAGATCCCACATGCCTCTGGGCAGCTAAACCTGCACTGCACAACTATTGAGCCCACAGGCCAGAACTCCTGAAGCCAGCATGTCCTAGTGCCCGGGCTCTGCAACAAGAGAAGCCAGGCAGTGAGAAGACCGCATGCGGCAGCTAAAGAGCAGCCCCCACCCAGATGCAGCTAGAGAGCCATGTGCAACAGTTAAGACCCAGGGCCGCCAAAATTAATTAGTCAATTAATTAAAAAATACAGTGTCCTTTAAACGTGATTTAAAGTCAGCAAAGCCAGGTCCTGCTGTGGGCTGGCTGCTTGCAGGGGACTCCGTGTATGGCCCTTCTTTCCTTCCTTGTTCTTTATCCAGTCGGTTTTCCAGTGTACCATCTCTTTGGAGAGTGGAGATTACAGAGGCTAGACAGGAAGGGGGAGAGGAGAGTTCTCATTTGACCAGCACTTTATAATACAGCTTCACACTTTCTGCGTCTGGCTGATGTTTCAAGTTTACTCGCTGTTGGAGGTTCTTTACAGACCTTGACATCACAATAGTTGTTGACCTGCGGTTTCTCCTAACTGGGCAAGCATGTGCTATTTCTGCAGTTCCTTCCTCTGCAAATTCTAGGGAATGGTGATCCACCTCAGTATCATTTCTGTTAAGGTCTCTTGGTTCCTCTGCTGATCCTAACGAAAGCATCAAAAGTGGTTCTCCCCCGACTCTCAAGTTCACACACATAGCCCACATCCCAGCCACAGGAAGCATTCATACATTTCCTGTCCCCCAAACTCTGTGAGCACAGTCTATCATCGCATAGCAGCAAGCCTCCTTCTCTCTGCCACCAGAACAGTTTGCCAGCCCATCTCCAGCCTTTGGATTTCCAGGAGGAGTCAAGCAATATCCATACTGATTCTCTAACTGCAGGGGAAACAGTAAGCTACCCAAAGGATTCCCTTGAGGCCCTTCTTAGTCTGTGTTAGGTGCTGACAAAAAGAAAGAAAGAAAAAATCCACGCAACCTATTTATTCTGAGATCTTACTGAGGACTCTACTGGGGGGATAAGCTTTCAGATAGATCTGAGGAACTATTCCAATGAGATAAGGGAGAGAAGCCAGGCAATATAGGAGTTTTTGCAGGAAAAAAAATGTAGTTGAACATCAAAAAATTACTTCTAACCACAAAAAACAGATATATCAAGTTAATAATTTTAGTGCTTTTCTAAGTATAGGAAAATTCAAGAGCCTAGGCTCATTGAAATTATTCATTTGATAAGCATCTTAACTATCTAGGGATAATATGCATTTTTCTCCATCAGAATTCCCTCCAGGGCACACCGTGAGGTGGGCTGGGTCGGGGGTGGTATCCCAGCAAATGCTGACAGCTTGATAGCAGGCAAATTCATTCTTAACTGAAGTTCAGGTGACACTCTTTCTACCCATAGGAGGAGACACTCTTCCCCCTTAGGACGAGAGCTCGAGACTCATAACACACAAACGTCTCTTTAAAAATCCTTCACACTAAATCCCTTCTCAATATCAACCCTCTAACCATTTAAGTCCTTGATGGGAGTGAGTCATCTAATCAGTTCTCTGCCACCTCTGCCACCTACATTAACATTTCTGCAGAATAATACTTTTGGGACTCATGACTGATGGTTGCCTCTGTTGGTAATGCATTTTTAACATCCAGCGTTCATCTCTCCCCTCCTCTAACTTCTTCCACTCCTAGAACATTGCTTTCAGGGATTTGTGGAGAGGTATTCATCCCTTCATCCCATCTCTAGTTCCTGACATGGATCCTGGTTAGTATAATCCAATCATAGTATTTTTACCCTCTTATCGATAATTGAATTAGGAATTAAGGTTTGAGCTAATCAGGAAACTATTCTGGCCTTATTATCTCAAGTTGAGCTTACGTCCTAAATTAGCCCAGTTATATGAAAAGACAAAGAAGTTCCCTCTCTATTTCACCTGCTTGGTATGAGAAAGGAAGTGTGTTGTGGTAGTTGCTACTGGCAGCCTTGTTGTGATCATGAGGAAAAACATCCTAAGGACAATACCAACCTGTGGAGGAGACAAAGCTGAGACTTGGAAACCTTATCATGATATGGTTGGGATTGCTCTCCTTTTAGACTTCTTGTTCCAAGAGAAAATAATTGTCCTTATTATTGATATTTTAGTCAATTTGAGTTAGAGTTTTTGCTAACAACATAAGCTAGTGATCTTCTATAGATTCTCTGTTTCAGATCATGAGTACTAAACCATTCCCTGTGGAAATGGTAACATATGGTAATGGAAAACAGTAATTAGAATAGCAAAGGTCACTTGTTTTTTCCAAGTGACTTTCAAGAGCTAAAGGACTGCTCCATACTTGTAGAAAAAGGATGAGAAAGAAAAAAATGCCAGAGAGGCAGACACTCCACAGAAACTAACAGACAAAAGCATTTGAAAGTAACTTCTGAAATAATTTTCCATTATAGCTCCAATTTTAATGTCCCAATTGCCTGTGCCCTGTTAGCAGCACCTGGGCAATTAAAATTACTTGAGATAATTACTTCAGATGTATTGCAGAAACCCGCTATGCTTGATTATTTCCTTCCCAACAAAATAGTTAACCTATATTTTATTAATTTATGAGACAAGTATTTTGAAAATGTATTTTATAGAAAGATACCAAATCCACACATGAACTTATAAACTTATTTTTAATTAAATAAATGTCTTTATGGGAAATTCCTGTTTCCAGCCAACAAGGCTCTTTAGTTAACCATTTTGTTTTTATTCTATTAGAGTATCCAGTTCTATCCTTTTGGTAAATTACCTACGCACTCTGTATTTCTGGGAAGCTCAAGATGTCTGTGTGAGTATTTTGATGTGCTCAATGTGAAGAAATCTGATCACGCTATAAGCAAGGCCACTTTGTATCTGGCTCCCGATAGCAATAATGATAAAAATAGACAGGAATGAGATGCTTAGGATAGCATCATCTGTATTATGGCTGGAGAAATAATCAATAACCTCCTGAATGTTTCTTGTCTCTTCCCCTCTACCACTTTAGTTCAGACTTTCATTATCTTGCTGGGTTGCTACAAAGCCGCTTAAGTGGTATTATTTTAATCTCCTGTCTTTCCTGTCTCCGGTCCAATCTTCACACTATTTCCAGATGCATCCTACAGTCACACAGCTCCCATCACATCACTGTCTCACTCAACAGCCTTTAGGGACCCTTTACCACCAGCCAAAGTCAATGGTATTCAGGGCCCTGCTGTATAAGGGCTTAGTTCTAATGTGACCCAAATACAATTTCCAAACTTTTCTCAAACTGGACTGTTTGCTGTTCCCCAGTTAGCCTTCCTGCTTCCACTTCTCTGAGCCTCAGCTGTGATCCTTCTCCTGTGATGACTGTTGTCTTAGTTCGTTTGGGATGCTGTAACAAAAGTATCATAGACTGAGCGGCTTCAACAACAAACTTTGATTTCTCACAGTTCTGAAGTCTGAGAAGTCCTCGATCAAGGCACTGGCAGACCTGGTGTCTGATGAGGACCCACTTCCTATTACTGCTGTCTTCCTGCTCTGTTCTCACACGGGCTTCCCAGGGGGCGCCAATGCAGGAGATGTAAGAGATGCTGTTTCGATTCCTGGGTTGGGAAGATCCCTGGAGGAGGAAATGGCAATCCACTCCAGTATTCTTCTTCGAGAATCCCATGGAGAGAGGAGTCTGATGGGCTACAGTCCATGGGGTCACAAAGAGTCAGACTCAACTGAAGCCACTTAACACAAACCCACATGGGTAGTACTTTAGCAAGATTGTGTAAGAAGAGAAGTCCATTGGTATTGGAGAAAGTTGAGAGTCTACAGTGTTGGGGGGATGAGGGCAAAGGACCTCAGAGGAGAGGATGGTGGGAGAGGTGATAAGTCTCTGGGTCAGAGAGCTCCGAAGGGCCATAGCAGCTTGGGATCTTTTTTTTTTTTTCCTTTTGAATGTATTTATTTTTAACTGGAGGATAATTGCTTTATCCCATTACTTCCCATCACTTCATGGCAAATAGATGGAGAAACAATGAAAATAGTGACAGACTTCATTTTCTTGGGCTCCAAAATCACTGTGGATGGTAATTGCAGCCATGAAATTAAAAGACAAGGCTTGCTCCTTGGAAGAAAAGCTATGACAAACCTAGACAGTGCATTAAGAAGCAGAGACATCACTTTACCAACTAAGGTCCATAGAATCAAAGCTATGGTTTTTCCAGTAGTCGTGTGTGGATGTGAGAGTTGGACAATAATGAAGGCTGAGTGCCAAAGAACTGATGCTTTTGAACTGTGGTGTTGGAGAAGACTTTTGAGAGTCTCTTGGACTGTAATGAGATCAAATCAGTCAATCCTAAAGGGAATCAACCCTGAATATTCATTCTAAGGACTGTTGCTGAAGCTCCAATCCTTTGGCCACCTGATGGAAAGAGCTGACTTACTGGAAAAGACCTTGATGCTGGGAAAGATTGAAGGTAGGAAGCAAAGGGGGTGACAGAAGATGAGATGGTTGGATGGAATCACTGACTTTATAATAGACCTGAGTTTGAACAAACTCCAGGAGATAGTGAAGGACAAGGAAGCTTGGCGTGCTGCCGTCCATGGGGTAACAAAGAGTCGGACACAATTGAGTGACTGAACAAGAAACAACAAAAATTGCTTTACAATGTTGTATTGGTTGCATTGGTTTATATGTTGATTCATTGGTCAACATGAATCAGCCCCAGGTATACATATGCTCCCTCCCTCTTGAGCTTCCCTCCTACCTCCCACCCCATCAGGCCCCTCCAGGTCATTGCAGGCCACCAGGTTGAGCTCCATATGTTATACAACAACTTCCCATTAGCTATCCATTTTACATGTGGTATTGCATGTATTTCAATGCTTCTCTCTCAATTCTTCCTGCCTTCTCCTGCTGCAGCTTGTGATCTTATAACCACTGGGCTTTAGCTTATCATGACAACAGATGCTGGGTAAAGTATCACAGGGTATACAAGCAATCAGGTTTTAAAAGGCTAAAAATCTGCTTGATGGTGGTTTAGTTACTAAGTCATGTCCGACTCTTGAAACCCCATGGACTATAGCCTGCCTCCTTGGCCCATGGGATTTTCCAGGCAAGGATACTAGACTGAGTTGCCATTTCCTTCTCCAGGGGATCTTCCCGGCCCAGGGATCGAACTCAGGTCTCCTGCATTGCAGGCAGATTCTTTACTGATTGAGCTACAAGGAAAGCCCTAAAATCTGCTTACTGGGACTATTTTTAAAATAACTGGGTGCATAAAATTTTGAGTGTGATGCTAGTAGGCTTTTTAACTAACAGATCTCACCCTGCGGTGAAGTGATAAACACCCCATGGGTCAATACACAAGGACCACCTTTTATAAAGTGTTGATATAACTCATTTTCATTTATAAAACATATGCAGCAATAGCAAGTAGTCAGTGCCACAGTAACCATTTAAAAACTCAACTGGTATTGAATATTCATGTGAGGAAGTATCCAGCAAATGACAATATGAAAGCAATTTGATTAGTGATGACAGTAGTTGGGAATGGAGAAAGGAAGTCCCACTATGTTTTTACTTAGAGGGAGCTCATCACTTAGCTATCTCCCTTTTCTCCCAAATAAACCCATGGGAACTCTACAGAGTTCAACCCAAGATACCCATATTAAGGTATTGTTCAGCATAATGGAGCACAGGTTTCCAATGCTATGGCACACTAAGGACGCCCCATAGTGACTGCTCTGTAAGTTGTTTTCATGAAAGGACTTCCCTTCCCAATGAAAGAGATGAAAATGTTAGATAAAATTCTTCCATGCGGTGATGTACTATTAGAATTGTCTATGTAATCACAAGTCAAAATGTCCAACAATTATGTTATTCACCAAAGAGTACATCTTTTTTTTGGGGGGGGGGATGTTTTAATACAGAAAGATCCTACAATTTGGATTCATTTTCTACAGTGTTGAGTTGATAAATACTTCAATTATCTGTTTGCATGTAAGTCTACAAGCACAATTAAACTCTCCTGCTCCTTGAAGGAAAGCTATGACAAATCTAGACAGTGTATTAAAAAGCAGAGACATCACTTTGCCAACAAAGGTCCATATAGTGAAAGCTATGGTTTTTCCAGTAGTCATATACGGATGTGAGAGTTGGACCATAATAAAGGCTGAGCACCAAAGAATTGATACTTTCAAGTTGTGGTGTTGGAGAAGACTCTTGAGAGTCCCTTGGACTGCAAGGAGATCAAACCAGTCCATCCTAAAGAAAATCAACCCTGAATATTCATTGGAAGGGCTGTAGCTGAAGTTCTAATACTTTGGCCACCTGATTCGAAGAGCTGACTCATTGGAAAAGACCCTGATGCTGGGAAAGATTGAAGGCAGGAGGAGAAGGGGACGACAGAGGATGAGCTGGTTGGATGGCATCACCGACTCAATGGATATGAACTTGAGCAAACTCCAGGGATAGTAGAGGAGGAGTCTGACATGCTACCGTTCACAGAGTCACAAACAGTCAGACAGGACTTAAAGACTGAAGAACAACAACAACCACAAGCACAAGCAAAAATTGCTTAAAAGATAAGAAGTTAGCATATTAGAACTTCACAAGTCCCTTAAGTTTATGGAAAATGAGTCATAAATGTAAGATTTTAATTACTGCTTAAAACTCCCTGTGATGTTGCCTAAGTTAGCTTGAAGAGATAGTTTTAATAATGTGACCTTTGAATATCTTTTTTTTTATTCAACAAATATTTACTGAGTACTTGCTATGTGTCAAGCACTGAGACAGAAGATGGGAACATGGCAGTAAACAATTTCACAGTGATTGGTGCCCCAGTGGTGTGGGGAACGATGCAGTGGCCATAAAACTGCCCAAAACATTTGCCCCTGAAAATGAAGATTCTGAGAAGGTAAGACAAAACTAAGGACTTCTGTTTTATTTCCTTCTGTTCTGGGCTTCCCTGAGGCTAGAACTGATTGACTCTGGTTGCAAGTCCTGCTGGAGCGAAAGTGCTTTTTTTTAAAAAAAAAAAAAGGGAATCAATGGCTGTGTTAGTGTGTCGGTGGTCTGGAGCCTTGAGGCTAAGCTCCAGTTTGCTTCATTAAGTCCCTGATCAACCTCAAGAAACCCAGTTCATAGAACCGACACTCTGGCTTATCAAGATACTCACTTGACCTTGAAACTATTCTGTGGATGTCATGCAGCTAGCAAATATTAATGTATTTGAACAAAATGTTTGCATCAGTGACTCCAAATTGACACAAGCTCTGTAGGTTGCCTAAGATGAGAAACCACTCAAAAGCTCATGTTATTTAGTTCCCACAGGGTTTTGTGATTCTCTGTGCTAAAGATGACAAGCAGCATGTTAATTAAAGAACTGACATCCTTCAATTTACTCTTTTCTCACTGCTTGCAATATTTCTCTTTCTCCCCCAATTCCCACCCCACTCCTGCCATCCCCGCACCCCAAAAAACTGCAAATGAAAGGTCTCACAGTCTTCACGTGAATAATTTGGGGGCCAATACAGTTCTCCTCATCAACCACTTTACAGCACAGTCAAATTATATGCCCTGTTATGTTAAATTTTGATCTTTTTAACACAAGAAAAAATCATTTTGATAAAGGTTAATGCCTCCTTAATATTTATACACTTGAAGCATATTGAAAATGCATTTTGAAATTCTGAAATCTTGAATTAATATGACAAAGTGCAGAGACTGTGTGACACCACTTGTAATTCATTAGCACATACTTTACAATATATTAGCATCAAATGAGGAAGGCTGTCGTGATCCTGGCATGCCTGTGAGTTTCATCCTGGTTTAGTCTCTAGCACTTTAAGGTTTTGACACAGAGGTCCAGAGACAATTCCAAATGATTCTTGCAGATCAGGAATAAATTAATTTATCCAGCAACCTGCTGGCTATAATATATGAGCCTGAGAAATAGGAAGCCATCCAGCATATGTTTGTCTAGCTGGGAACAGATTTTGAGCACCAGGCTGCCGTAATGGGAACGAACTGTGACAGGAACCTGGTAAATTGGAGACTGCAGCTGCTGCCTTGCACCTGGCTTATGTCTTCCTCACAAAGTGAGTCTGCAAATGATTAACAGTCCTAACGACTTGTATCATTTTGATACAAAGCCCGGATAACCAAACGTGTCTCAGCGGTAAAGAATCTGCCTGCAATGCAGGAGATGCAGGTTTGATCCCTGAGTGGGAAAAGATCCCCTGGAGAAGAAAATGGCAACCCCCTCTAATGTTCTTGCCTGGGATATCTCATGGATGGAAAAACTGGGTGGGCTACAGGCCACAGAGTTGCAGAAAGTGTTGGACGTGACTTAGGGACTAAAAAACAGCACAAAACCTCATGTGTATTATCAACAGCTTGTGGAGCAGATGGAAATACCTGGATTCTATCCCTGGGTTGGGAAGATCCCCTGGAGTAGGAAATGGCAACCCACTCCAGCATTCTTGCCTGGGAAATTTCATGGGCAGAGGATCCTGTCGAGTTACAGTCCATGGAGTCACAAAGAGTCAGACATGTCTGAGCATGTATTTAAAGTGAGGAGAGTACTTCCTAGCGGCACAGGCCTCGTGGGACCAGTGGAGGATGTTAGACAGGCAGGAACTGGCAAAACAAGTTTCCTGGCTCAATTAGCCAAGAGATCTGAAGGTAGCGGCTCAGCTGGATCCAGGACTCTAACAGTGCCGTCAAGGTGCTATTGCCCCCGCATCTGTAAGCTCACCTTTGTCCCTGTCCCTACCTCCGACTCTGTCTCTAACCCTGCGTCTAACTGTGTTCCCAGCCCCAACGCCACTCCTCTCTGCACTTGTGTCTCTATACTCACCTCCGTCTTGATCTATATTCCTATCCTATCTCTGAGCTTCCCAGCTGGCACAGTGGAAAAGAATCCGCCTGCCAGTTCAGGAGACATGAATTCCCTGGGTTGGGACGATCTCCTTGAGGAGGAAATGGCAACCCACTCCAGTATTCCTGCCTAGAAAATTCCATGGACAGAGGAGTCTGGCAGGCTGCAGTCCACGGGGTCACAAACAGTCGGACAGGACTGAGTGCGCACAGATGAACCACCCTTTTCTCTCCCTCCCTCTCTCTCCAAATGCCTCTCTTTCTAGAGCAGTCATGGTGGGCAGTGATAGACTCAAACCTACATTCTATCCTTTTAGTAACCCACAAACAAAGGAGGCATCTTCTCCACAGCTTTCTGGGTGAACTCCCAGGGAGTTTCCTGATTGGTTGCCTTGGTTGTCATACCTTTCCCAGATGCTGGGATTGGCTAGTGAGATGGGTAATGTCCTTGGCCCCACCTAGGTCATTTCCTCCCAAGTGAATGGGACAGAATGGGTTCAGCCTTTACTGAGTTAGCCACATGGAGTCCCTTCAGGAAAGAGGGGCTCCAAAAGAAGAGGGGAAATGCCTGGTAGGCAAAAATGGAAGATTTCTGTTCTCTTTTTACAGATGAGCAAACTGAGCTCAGAGAGTTTCCCAAGGACACATGGGAAGTAATAGAACTTGGATTTAAATCCAGTTCTGTCTGACTCTAGAGTTTTTGTCTTCTGACCACTCTGCTGAATTATGTTCCTTTATACAGTACTAAAACATAAACACTAAACCTTCAAAATTTAACAGATGATAAATCATAAATGAAGAAAAATAGTTAATTTGCACAAATTTGTGAGATACAGCTAAGGCTGTGACTTGACTGCAGGTCCCCCATGTCCTACCAAACCAAGTTTGCTTATCAAGAAAGGATACTATTCCTTTCTACACACTGTCCCAAGACAACTAAAAACATATATCAGTCACTTTCTGCCTTGAGGGAGTTTAGTTTCATTTTTCTTGAAGCTTTGTTCTTTCTATAGATAATTCTAATAAAGATAATTTATACTCAGCTTCTTAATACCTTTTTCTCACTAAATGTAATCATAGCAACCTTAAAACTACTCAAAGGGATTCCTGTGTGAACTCTACTTGTCTTGGATTGCTCTTAACACTGGTCATACTCTTGGTTTCTGGAGGAGAATACAGGTTATCCTCTCTACATAGTTTCTGTTTAACTCTCACCCACAGGAATCCTAAAAGATGAGAGATGTGTCACAGAAATATTAAGGGATTTGAGTGCAGCGAAAGATATTAGAGGTGATTAAACCCAGTCATCTCATTTCACAGATGAGAGGAATGAAATTCAGAGTTAAATGGCTCACCCAAAGTCATTCTATTGCTTCGGCAGGATTTGGGGGCCCTAGTTTTTCTGATGCTTTGTGCTCTTACCCACATTGCCCCATATCCCACTTATCATGCACTGCTGGGTCTTCCTCTTCAGAATCGGAGATACAACCTCCTCTGAGACTTTGTGGGCCAGAACATTCAAACTGTGAACATTTGCCCTTGTCCACTAACCATGTGATTAGAATAAAGATGAAAGTAAGAGTGAAAGTAGCTCAGTGGTGTCTGACTCTTTGCTACCCCATGGACTACACAGTCCATGGTATTCTCCAGGCCAGAATACTGCAGTGGGTAGCTGTTCCCTTCTCCAGGGGATCTTCCCATCCCAGGGATAGAACCCAGGTCTCCCACAATGCAGGCAGACTCTTTACCATCTGAGCCACCAGGGAAGCCGATACAATCAAATTCGAAGGAATAGAAAAGTGCCAGGGTGAAGGAGTGGAGATGGAACAAGATAACAGAGTAGGAAGATCCTGAGTTCATCTCCTCCCATGGACATCCCAAAGTTACAACAACATATGGGGAAACTATCTGTGGGAACACCTGGAAGACCAGCTGAAAAGACATTCTACAATTGATCATTGTTGGCAAAATATGTGGAGAAAGGGAATCTTTGTGCACTTTGTGGGGGGAATGTAAATTGGTACAACCACTATGGAAAACACTATGGAGGTTCTGTAAAAAATTAAAAACAGAACTACTATATGATCCAGCAATTCCATTTCTGGATATTTACCTGAAGAAAGCAAAACACTAATATGAAAAGATATCAATTCAGTTCAGTTCAGTCACTCGGTCAGGTCTGACCCCATGGACTGCAGCATGCCAGGCTTCCCTGTCCATCACCAACTCCGGGAGTTTGCTCAAACTCATGCCCACTGAGTTGGTGATATGATCCAGTCATCTCATCCTCTGTCACTCCCTTCTTCTCCCACCTTAAATCTTTCCCAGCATCAGGGTCTTTTCAAATGAGTCATTTCTTTGCATAAGGTGGCCAAAGTATTGGAGTTTCAGCTTCAACATCAGTCCTTCCAATGAATATTCAGGATCAATTTCCTTTAGGAATAACTGGTTTGATCTCCTTGCAGTCCAAGGGACTCTCAAGATTCTTCTCCAACACCACAGCTCAAAAGCATCAATTCTTCGGTGCTCAGCTTTCTTTATAGTCCAACTCTCACATCCACACATGACTACTGGAAAAACTATAGCTTTAACTAAGCAGACTTTTGCTGGCAAATGTACATATGTTTCATATATATATGTTGGCAGAAACTAACACCTGGCAAAAACTAAAAAAAAGATGACCTTTTCATTATAGGGGATTGAAATATGAAAGTAGGAAGTCAAGAGATACCTGGAATAACAAACAAATTTGGCCTTGGAGCACAGAATGAAGCAGGGCAAAGGCTAACAGTTTTGCCTAGAGAATGCACTGGTCATAGCAAACACCCTCTTCCAACAACACAAGAGAAGACTTTACACATAGACATCACCAGATCGTCAATACTGAAATCAGATGGATAGTTTTCTTTGCAGCCAAAGAGAAGCTCTATACAATTAGCAAAAGCAAGTCCAGGAGCCAATTGTGGCTCAGATCATGAGCTCCTTATTGCCAAATTCTGACTCAAATTGAAGAAAGTAAGAAAACCACTAGAACATTCAGGTATGACCTAAATCAAATCCTTTACAATTATACAGTGGAAGTGACAAATAGATTCAAGGGATTAGATCTCATAGAGTGCCTGAAGAACTATGGATGGAGGTTCCTGACATTGTATAGGAGGCTGTGTACAGGAGACCATCGCCAAGAAAAAGAAAGGCAAAAAGGCAAAATGGTTGTCTGAGGAAGCCTTACAAATAGCTGAGAAAAGAAGAGAAGCGAAAGGCAAAGGAGAAAAAGAAAGATATGTAGATTTCCAAAGAATAACAAGGAGAGATAAGAAAGCCTTCCTCAGTGATCAGTGCAAAGAAATAGAGGAAAGTAATAGAATGGGAAAGACTAAAGATCTCTTCAAGAAAATTAGAGATACCAAGGGAATGTTTCATGCAAAGATAGGTGCAATAAAGGACAGAAATTATATAGCCCTAACAGAAGCAGAAGAGATTAAGAATAGGTGGTAAGAATACACAGAAAAATTATGAAAAAAGAATCTTCATGACCCAGATAATTACAATGGTGTGATCACTCACCTAGAGCCAGACATCCTGGAATGCAAGGTCGAGGGAGCCTTAGGAAGCATCACTACGAACAAAGCTCGTGGAAGTGATGGAATTCCAGTTTAGCTATTTCAAATCCTAAAAGATGATGCTGTTAAAGTGCTGCACTCAATATGCCAGCAAATTTGGAAAACTCATCAGTGGCCACAGGACTGGAAAAATTCAGTTTTCCTAAAGAAAGGCAACACCAAAGAATGTTCAGACTACCACACAGTTGTACTCATCTCACACACTAGCAAAGTAATGCTCCAAATTCTCCAAGCCAGGCTTCAACAGTATGTGAACCATGAACTTCCAGATGTTCAAGCTGGATTTAGAAAAGGCAGAGGAACCAGAGATCAAATAGCCAACATCCATTGCATCATGGAAATGCAACAGAGTTCCAGGAAAACATCTACTTCTGCATTATTGACTACACCAAAGCCTTTGACTGTGTGAATCACAACTGTGGAAAATTCTTCAAGAGATGGGAATACCAGATCACATTACCTGCCTCTTGAGAAACCTGTATGCAGGTCAAGAAGCAACAGTTAGAACTGGACATGTAACAATAGACTGGTTCCAAATCGGGAAAGGAATATGTCAAGGCTGTTTATTGTCACCCTGCTTATTTAACTTACATGCAGAGTACATCATGAGAAGTGCTGGGCTGGAGGAACCACAAGCTGGAATCAAAATTTCCAGGAAAAATATCAATAACCTCAGATATGCAGATGACACCATCCTTATGGCAGAAAGCAAAGAAGAACTAAAGAGCCCTTAGATGAAAGTGACAGAGGAGACTAAAAAAGCTGACTTAAAATTCAACATTCAGAAAACTAAGATCATGGCATCCAGTCCCATCACTTCATGGCAGATAGATGGAAAAACAATGGAAACAGTGACAAACTATTCTTTGGGGCTCCAGAATCACTGCAAATGATGACTGCAGCCATGAAATTAAAAGACACTTACTCCTTGGAAGAAAAGTTATGACCAGCCTAGACAGCATATTAAAAAACAGACATTACTTTGCCAACAAAGGTCCATCTAGTCAAAGCTATGGTTTTTCCAGTAGTCATGTATGGATGTGAGAGTTGGACTATAAAGAAGGCTGAGCACTGAACAATTGATGCTTTTGAACTGTGGTGTTGGAGAAGACTCTTGAGAGTCCCTTGGACTGCAAGGAGATCCAACTAGTCCATCCTAAAGGAAATCAGTCCTGAATATTCATTGGAAGGACTGATGCTGAAGCTGAAACGACAGAGAATGAGATGGACATGAGTTTGAGTAAGCTCCCTGAGTTGGTGATGGACAGGATAGCCTGGCATGCTGCAGTCAATGGGGCTGCAAAGAGTCAGACATGCCTGAGCAACTAAAATGAACTTAACTGAACTGATTTATATGAAAAGATTTATGCACCCCTATATGTATTGCAAGGCTTTCCTGCAGTGGCTCAGTGGTAGAGAATCAGCCTGCCAATGCAGGAGTCACAGGTTTGATCCCTGGGTCAAGAAAATCTCCTGGAGAAGCAAATGGCAACCCACTCCAGTGTTCTTGCCTGGGAAATCCCATGGACAAGGAGCCTGGTGAGCAGCAGTCCATGGGATCACAAAAGAGTCGGACACAACTCAGTGACTAAATGACAGTATTCACTGCAGCATTATTTACAAGAGCCAAGATATGGAAACAACTGAAATGCCCATGGATAGATGAACAAAGAAAACCTTATATACACACATACATATACAATGGACTATTTCTTAGGAGGAAGAAAAGCATAAAATTTTTCTATTTGTGACAACACAGAGACAATTAGAGGCATTATGCTAAGTGTAGTGAGTCACATAAAGACAAATATTTGATAATTTCACCTATATGTGGGATATAAAATGCAAAACAAATGAGCAAACAAAACAGAAATGGACCTACATATATAAAGAACAAATAGTCGGTTGCCAGAAGGAAGGGATTGGAGAGCTGACCACCCTAAAGCTGTTTCAGAAGTGAGGTTTTTTTTTTCATATACTTCTCTCTACATAAAGCAGTAGTACAAACTGTAGAAACAGCAGGGAGGGTTATTAGATCTCTAATTAGTTCTAAACTGTTCTACATTGACTGAAAAGGTTGGAAATAAATTCAGGTAAACATTTTCTTTAATGTCAGATTTTAACAGATGCTATGCTTGATGGATTTAAGTATGCTTCTTGAATCTTGTACCAAAACTCATTTTCATTATAGAGCAAAGAATCCTACCTCTGTAGTCACAGGAGTGAAAGAAAGGAAGAAAGAAAACCATGATAAAAGAGGGACAGTAAGTCCTTGCAAATGGAGGTTACAAACTGTCCAGCTAATTCCAGTATTCTCTTTTTCTATCACAAAGCATTTCTGTTCTCTTCCTTTTAATAATTCCTTTTCTGAAGGTGCTCAAACCTCATTAAATTGTCATGTTGTCATGGTAGCCTCATCTTCAACTGTGAATTAACTACATGGTGACTCAAAAGGACATGGTTTTCTTATAAAATGCTACGCCAGTAGTGCTAGTGAAGCGATTAAGCTCCTTGGAAAACTCTCAGGTAATAAAATCCTATTAATCATAGTGCTATAAAACTTCAAAGTACATCTTCACGTTAATGTTCAGAAACCTAAATGACTTCTATCAACTGTAGCAATTTCACTGGAATAATAGAGTTCTATAGTGCTGACTTGTGTTCTTTAATTAAGGTATTTGTCAAAATTAGGTATACCAGGATATAAGTTCTAAATCTGTGTACCATAAAACATATTCTGGGTTTGCTTTCACTCAAATTCAGAATGCAAGGTTAGGCCTATACCAGATTGAGCATTTCCTCTTAGGCCAAGAATGACAAAGAGTTTTCAACTGAAGACCTAACTCCAATATACATGGAAATAGATTTTGGGAAGGACTATGAGTCTGTTTCCAGGCTCTAGAGGGAATGAGAGCTCTTATTAGTTAGTGATGTCTCCTATAGACAGAAAAAGGAGAGGAAACCCTCTGCGGTACAGTGCCTTTATACTCTCCAAAAGATAGGTTTTTATTGTCTCTTTCCTCTCCTTTGTTTCAGTTTTAATTTTTATCAAACTTACATAGCTACATAGCTAGAAAGTCAAATAGCCATGGTTAAAAAGCCCAAGAGAAAGACAGAGTCTTATAATGAAAAAACAGTAGTTTCCTGATCAACCACTTGCCATGCTTGATTTTCACTCCCAGAGGAAACCATCTGAGGTTCTTTAGCTGTTCTTTAGCCTCTGTAGTTCTGAGTGTGGTTTTGTAATTGCAAGCCACAGACTGACTCCAGATGTTACTTAGCTCACGGGGATGCTAGGCTTCCAGGAACAATGATTAAACCACACAGCAGCCTCCCCTGAAGAAAGAAACACTTTCCCCTACCACATGCTCCAAAGGTGCCAATTCCGCCCTGGAACGCAGCCACCTCCCAAGCTGGCTGACTCCGCCGCAGCCCTCACCAGCCGACCCAGCCTGTACGGGACCAGCTTCCTCAAGTCACTCACTTCTAAGTCAAAATCTCATGGGAGTGAGTTGGCTCTGTGTCTGTGCTAGCTGCAAAGGACACTGGAGAAGACTGTGAGAGTTTATTTTGGGGACACAGAGTTCAAATGGAAATAAATTCCCCAGATAACAAAAGGACCGGCACAGCATGAAAAGAAATGGCAAATGTCGACCACAGCTTGTCTTCTTTCTTTTTTGGAAGACTAAGTCGGGAAAGATTCTTTTTAAATTTATTTATTTTGTTTTTCGGCTTTGGTGGGTCTCTCTTGCTGCACGTGGGCTTTCTCTACGCATGGTAAGTGGGGGCTTCTCACTGCCGTGGCTTCTCTGTTTGCAGAGCACGGGCTCTAGGTACATGAGTTTCATTTCCCCTTAACATGGGGAATCTTACTGCAGTAGGGATGGAACCCATGTGCTCGGCGCTGGCTGGCAGTTTCTTAACCACTGAACCACCAAGGCAGCCCCATCACAGCTTTCTTTTTTTTTTTTTTTTTATTATCAAATTTTATTTCTTTTCTTTTCTTTTCTTTCTTTTTTTTTTTTTATTATTGTTTTTGCCATACATTGTCATGATATCACCATGGGTTTACATATGCTTCCCCTCCGGGTCCCCCCTCCCTCCTCCCTCCCCCCCGGGAAATCTCGCTGCACCAGTCCCGAGCATCAATCCTGGGCTGGCGATTGATTAGACACATGACAATTAACATGCTTCAATGCCCTTCTCCCATCTCATCCCACCCTTACCCTCATCCACAAAGTCCACAAGTCTATTCTATACATCTGCGTTCCTTTTGTTGTCTCCCATGTTGGGTTCTCATTACTGTCTTTCTAAATTCCATATATATGTGTTAATATACTGTATTGTTGTTTTTGCTTCTGGCTTACTTCACTCTGGATAATGGGCTCCAGTTTCGTCCATCTGAGTAGAATTGCTTCAAATGAATTTTTTTTTAATGCTGAGTAATATTCCATTGTGTATATATACCACAGCTTTCTTATCCATTCGTCAGTTGATGGGCATCTAGGTTGCTTCCATGTCCTGGCTATTGTAAACAATGCAGCGATGAACATTGGGGTGCACGTGGCTCTTTCAATTCTGGTTTCCTCAGTGTATATGCCCAGCAGTGGGATTGCCGGGTCATATGGCAGGTCTATTTGCAGCTTTTTAAGGAACCTCCACACTGTTTTCCATAGTGGCTGTACTAGTTTGCATTCCCACCAACAGTGTAAGAGGGTTCCCTTTTCTCCACATCCTCTCCAGCATTTATTGCTTGTAGACTTTTGGATGGCAGCCATTCTGACTGGTGTAAAGTGGTACCTCATTGTACAACTTTCCAAGACTAAACCAGGAAGAGATAGATAATATTAATAGACCCATCACAAGCATGGAAATTGAAACCGTAATCAGAAATCTTCCAAAAAACAAAAGCCCAGGACCAGATGGCTTCACAGCTGAATTCTACCAAAAATTTAGAGAAGAGCTAACACCTATTCTACTCAAACTCTTCCAGAAAATTGCAGACGAAGGTAAACTTCCAAACTCATTCTATGAGGCCTCCATCACCCTAATTCCAAAACCTGGCAAAGATGCCACAAAAAAAGAAAACTACAGGCCAATATCACTGATGAACTTAGACGCAAAAATCCTCAACAAAATTCTAGCAAATAGAATCCAACAACACATCAAAAAGATCATACATCATGATCAAGTAGGCTTTATCCCAGGGATGCAAGGATTCTTCAATATTCGTAAATCGATCAATGTAATACACCACATTAACAAATTAAAAAATAAAAATCACATGATTATCTCAATAGATGCAGAGAAAGCCTTTGACAAAATTCAACATCCATTTATGATAAAAACCATCACAGCTTTCTAATGCACAAGTTTATTCCACTATTTATTCATTGTGTATTTTAGATAATTTCTAGGCGTTCCCCACCTGTTGAAGATACACCATAATTCCCATGGACACCACTCAGACTCCTTCATCTACCCATAACTTTAGCTCTATTATATTTTAAAATAGATCAGTATTTGGATTTGCAAATACTGATTTGTCTACACGGACATTACTTTTATCTTAGCCAAATACATTGTTATATTTTTTCCTTATATAATGTTATGTTTTCCCTGGAATTAATAGTTAAACTTCTTCATTCAGTATCTTTCTATATGCATGCATGCATGCTAAGTCACTGCAGTCATGTCCGACAGTTTGTTACCCTATGGACTGTAGCCCTGTGGGCCCCTCTGTTCTTGGGATTCTTCAGGCAAGAATGATGGAGTGGGGTGCCATGCCCTCCCCCAGGGGATCTTCCTGACCCGGGGATCGAACCTCTGTCTCTTGTGTCTCCTGCATTGGCAGGCAGTTCTTTACCACTGAGCCACCTGGGAGGCCCACCTTCCTGTATACCTGCCATGGATGCATTCTAAACTTTATTCCAAAATTGTAATTTCCCTTTTTTAATTAATTAAATTTTAATTTTAATTTTAATTGGAGGCTAATTACTTTACAATATTGTGGTGGGTTTTGGCACGCAGTGACATGAATCAGCCATAGGTGTACATGTGTCCCCCATCCCGAACCCCCCTCCCACCTCTCTCTCCATCCATCCCTCAGGGTTGTCTGAGTGCACCGGCTGTGAGTGGCCTGTTTCATGCATCAAAGTTGGACTGGTCATCTATTTCACATATGGTAATATGCATGTTTCAGTGCTATTCTCTCAAATCATCCCACCCTCGCCTTCTCCCAGAGTCCAAAATTCTGTTCTTTGTATCTGTGTCTCTTTTGCCATCTTGCATTAGGGTCATCATTATCATCTTTCTAAATTCCAAATACGTGTGTTAATATATTGTACTGGCATTTTTCTTTCTGACTTACTTCACTCAGTATAATAGGCTGCAGTTTCATCCACCTCATTAGAACTGATTTAAATGTGTTCTTTTTTCATGGCTGAGTAATATTCCATTCTGTATATGCACCACAACTTTCTTATCCATTCGTCAGTTGATGGACATCTAGGTTGCTTCCATGTCCTGGCTATTGTAAACAGTGCTGTGATGAACATTGGGGTACACATGTCTCTTTCAATTCTGGTTTCCTTGGTGTGTATGCCCAGCAGTGGAATTGCTGGGCCATACGGCAGCTCTATTTCCAGTTTTTTTAAGAAGTTTCCACACTGTTCTCCATGGAGGCTGTACCCTCAGCAGCATTTGTTGTTTGTAGACTTTCAGATAGCAGCCATTCTGACTGGCATGAGATGGTACCTCATTGTGGTTTTGATTTGCATTTCTCTGATAATGAGCAATGTTGAGCATCTTTTCATGTGTTTGTTAGTCATCTGTATGTCTTCTTTGGAATTGTAATTTCTTGTATCATATTTTAAAATTTCTAAGAGCTCTATTTTGTTTTCTAAATGTTCTTTTTATAATGTTTATGTGCATATGTCATGGATGTAATGCAAGGATATATTCATCCCTGAAGATAATTGTGCTTTTGTTTTTTCTGATACCTATATTGTTCATCTGTGCTACCTTTTTCTATTTGTTTTAGTCTCTCTGATGTTAAAAGTTTTTCCCCAAATGTCTTGTCATTTATATTTTGCTCGTATTTAAGAAAGAGGCCTTAAAACTGTGAGAGAAAGAATCAGTTTATTAAAGACTGGACTTCACTGAAGGAGAATTGAGTAGAATACAGCATTTCCTTAGGTATCTCCCAAGTGGAAATGGTTTATTTTTCTCATTTTCCTCTTTGGCTGATCACTTGTAATTACACCTCTTTTTCAATGTAATGTGTAAAACTCACTTTTTTTCAGCCTACTAGGCTCATTTCAAACCACCTACTATACCTCTGTATGCATTGTCAACATTTTGATCTGTAGGATTCTAGAAATCTTTATGCTTATACATACATGTGTAAGATTAGTTTTACTTCTCCCCGAATAATCATGTTATACATGTCATTGCTATGTGTGACTGTGTACTAGGTATCCTCAGTCCCCGAATAATCATGTTATACATGTCATTGCTATGTGTGACTGTGTACTAGGTATCCTCAGTCGTGTCCAGCTCTTTGTGACCCTATGGACTGTAGCCTGCCAGGCTCCTCTGCCCACGGGATTATCCAGCCAAGAATATTGGAGTTACCATTTCCTCCTTTGGGGAATCTTCTTGGCCCAGGGATCGAACTCACATCTGTGTCTCCTGCATTGGCAGGTGGATTCTCTACCACTGAGCCACCTGGGAAACCCAGTCTCATGAGAGACCCTGAGCCAAAGCCACCCAGTAAGTTGCTTTCTGGTTCTTGACCTGCAGCAACTGTGATGTAATAACTGGTTGTGATAAGCTACTTATGTTAAGGTGTAATTTGTTACACAGCAGTGAATAACTGATACTGATTTTGATACCTGGAAGTAGGGTGCTACCATAATAAGTACCTACAAATGTGGAAACGACTTTGAAACTGGTTAGCAGGTAAAGGCTATAGGGGCTTTGAGGAAGAGTGTCAGAAAGTGTTAATAGAAGCTTGATTGCCATAGGGAGGCTGTGGTGAGATCTTAAAGACGAATGAGGGAAAACTTTAGGGAAACCGGACAAAAGGAGATCCTTGATACACGATGGCAGAAAGTTCAGCGGTGCTGCCCCTGGGGTGATGTGGAGAGCAGAGGACTACCTGCTGGATGGGGTGGTCCGGCTCAGTACATGTCCTGGAGCTGACAGCGCCCCCTGCTGCCCTTGCGGGTGATAATAACATATGCGAGGTGGGACAGGGCGGGGGATGAGAGGGAGGTTCAGGAGGGAGGGGACATGTGTGTACCTGCGGCTCACTCATCTTGACATATGGCAGGAACCAGCACAGTATTGTAAAGCAATGATCTTCCAATTAAAAAAAAACAAAAACAAATAGGATCTAGCCAAACTAAAAAGCTTTGCACAGTAGAAAAAAACAAACGTCAACAAAACAAAAAGGCTACCTAATGAATGGGAAAAGGTATTTGCAAATAACTTGTCCAATAAGAAGTTAATATCCAAAATATATAAAGAACTCATACAACTTGGTCTCAAGAAAACAAGCAACCTGATTTTAAAATGAGAAGACCTGAATAGGCATGTTTCTAAAGAAGACATACGGAAGGCCAACACATGAATAAATATTAAATATCAACATCCCTAATAATCAAACAAATGCAAATGAAAGCCACAAGGATAGCTCACCTAAAACCTATCAGGATGGCTACTGCAAAAGATAACAACTAGTGTTGGCGAGGATTTAGAGAAAAGGGAACGAATGCTGCTGTGTGTTTTCACTGACATGTGGAATCCAATAAAAGGGACAAAAAAAATAACAAAACAGAAGCAGGCTCACAGACACGGAGACGAAACTTGTGATTACCAAGGCAGGTGGGGGAGAGGGGCCAAAAAGGTCAATGGGGTTAAGAGGCACAAACTGCCAGCTATAAACTAAATAAAGCAGGATGTTGTGAAGAGAACAGGGAATACAGTCAACATTTTATAACAAGTTTGTATGGTTTTGTAATCTGTAAAAATATTGAGTCAGTATTATTACTATGTTGTACACCTAAAACTAATGAAGTCAGTAGTACTTCAATAAATTAAGAAAAACGGGAGGGTGGGGAATGAGAGGAAAGAGATAAACCAAAGGAAGGATTGTTAAATATGAAGAAGCCAGAAGTGGATGGTTTTTAAAATTCCCAATTTTTCCAGATGGCACATACAATTAAAATTAAGAAACAGATTTGCAGCAAAGATCAATTCCAGGCCACTGGCAAGGAAGCCATGTCTAGAGATAAGGCTAAGTATAGCTGTAAAATACCATATGCCCTCAGAAAGAGCTAAGATGGGGCCTCAGAGAACTGCTCAAACAACACCACTTTAAAGAAATCTAGGATACTGTCCCATCATTCAGCAGAAGCTTGAGGTAGAGAAGAATTTACCTTGAAGAGATTTGTGGGTATGGCTTTTCCCTAGTGAAGTGAACCCTGATAAGATTCATAGAAGGCCCACAACATTTCTGAAAGTAATTATAATTACAGAAATAACAGCAACTGAAGGAAATAGATAGTACACAATGAAAACAGACATTTGGAATTCCCAAATTTTACTGGGAAAACTATACAGCTCTAAAATAGGTTCACTCCTAAGAGAAAGAAAATGAATCAGAAAAGAAAAAAGAAGGATGAATCAGAAAAGGAGACCAAGAACCCAGAGGTGAGTTGGAACCAAGAGTGATGGAAAATCATTCCTAGGCAGGAGTAGGAATATGTTTGAATCAAGAGACCTAACATGTAGCTGAGTGGATTCAGAATTGCTATAGAACAGTGACTACTTGGGCATTCCATTTGCCCTCTTTTTGAACAAGAATGTCTAGAGTGCTCATCCTGTGCCTGTCCCATATACACGTGTGTGTGTGTATGTGTGTGAGATTGGCCAACAAGTTCATACTCAGGGATGACACCTGAGAAGCTGAAGCCTCACCTGGATCTGATTAAGTTGATATGTCTCTGGACTTTAAGCTGATGCTATAAATGGTTGAAACGGGATTGGTGGGGGAGTGTTGGAAGGGAATGAGGATATTTTTGATGTGAAAGTATTTTTAATCTGTAGCCAGAAAATAAGTTAAATAGTCGTAACAATAGGTCTAAAAGTTATCCAACACCCTTCCCTCCAAAAATTCACTAACAAGCATAATTCACTGTCCATTGAGCTTAGACTGGATTTGGTGACTTGGCGCTAATGAACAGAATAATATAGAAGCGATGATGCGTGATCTCCAAGACTAGGTCATGAAAGGCACTGCAGCTTCCTTCTTGCTCTCTTTTAGACCATTTACGCTGAGGGAAGCCAGCTGCCATGTCATGAGGATGCTCAAGCAGCTCCCGGGGAAGGTCATGTAGTCCATGTAGAGAGTGACTGAGATTATCTGCCGACAGACATAGTGAGTCATCTTGGAAGCAGAGCAGTCCAGTTAAGCTTTCAAAGACTCCAGTCCTGATCAACATCTTGACCGTAAGTTCATGAGAAACCCTGAGCCAAAACCAGCCAACTAAGCTGAAAACCAAATTCATGACCCTTAGAGAAGATAATAGATATTTGAGATTATACAGATACAATAGATATTATATCTATAATATATAGAGATAATAGATATTTGTTGTCTTCAGCTTATAATGTAGGGGAATAATTTGTTACATGGCAATATATACCTAGTACAGGCATAAGCTTATGTTAATTCTGTTGCTTCCTCCTACCTTTTCTGCTATTATAAACAATGCTACAACAAAACCTCTTTGTATGTATATCTTTATGCCCTCATGATATTATTTTTGGAGGATAAATACTAAAAATTGAACTTCAGGCTTGCACATTTTAAATTTAAGTTCAGTTCAGTTCAGTTCAGTCACTCAGTCATGTCCAACTCTTTGCGACCCCATGAACCGCAGCACGCTAGACCTCCCCATCCATCACAAACTCCTGGAGTCCACCCAAACCCATGGCCATCGAGTCAGCGATGCCATCCAGCCGTCTCATCCTCTGTCTTCCCCTTCTCCTCTGCCCCCAATCCTTCCCAGCATTAGGGTCTTTTCCAATGAGTCAACTCTTCACATGAGGTGGCCAAAGTATTGGAGTTTCAGCTTCAACATCAGACCTTCCAATGAACACCCAGGACCAATCTCCCTTAGGATGGACTTGTTGGATCTCCTTGCAGTCCAAGGGACTCTCAAGAGTCTTCTCCAACACCACAGTTCAAAAGCATCAATTCTTCCGTGCTCAGCCTTTTTCACTGTCCAACTCTTACTTTCATACATGACTACTGGAAAAACCATAGCCTTGACTAGATGGACTTTTGTTGGCAAAGTAATGTCTCTGCTTTTCAATATGCTATCCAGGTTGGCCATAACTTTCTTTCCAAGGAGTAGGCGTCTTTTGATTTCATAGCTGCAATCACCATCTGCAGTGATTTTCGAGCCCCCCAAAATAAAGTCTGACACTGTTTCCACTGTTTCCCCATCTATTTCCCATGAAGTGATGGGACCAGATGCCATGATCTTAGTTTTCTTAATGTTGAGCCTTAAGCCAACTTTTTCACTCTCTTCTTTCACTTTCATCAAGAGGCCTTTTAGTTCCTCTTCACTTTCTGCCATAAAAGTGGTGTCATCTGCATATCTGAGATTATTGATATTTCTCCTAGCAGTCTTGATTCCAGCTTGTGCTTCTTCCAGCCCAGCGTTTCTCATGATGTACTCCGCATACAAGTTAAATAAGCAGGGTGACAGCCTTGACGTACTCTTTCCCGATTTGGAACCCGTCTGTTGTTCCCTGTCCAGTTCTAACTGTTGCTTCTTGACCTGCATACAGGTTTCTCATGAGACAGGTCAGATTTTGTCAAATTGGCTCCCGAAATAATTGCAGTAATTTATACCCAAACAGTGTATGAGAGTTCTCTTTATCTTTGCCAGTTCTAAATGTTATTAGTCTTTCTAATTTTTCTCAATCTCTTGGATAGTTTTATTAACTTGTATTATTTTTTGGTGAGGATGAGCATCTTTCTGTATATTTATTATTTGGAAAAAGTACCTTTCTTATTTCAGATGAATTTTTCTTTGCATTCTCCTATCCCTTGATCTGTCTTCTTCCACAATGCCTAGCATATAGTTTTTAAATGGATGGTTGTTGGAACAGTAAATGAAACTCTGACGCAGTCTTTTTTTAACCCCATGGGACTGACTTTTAATTGGGAAAATATTAACTTAGTAACCAATTAATTTATTGTTCCCTTTACCGTTATCAATATTTAATTATCATTGAAGTGTTCTCTAAGCTTTTTATTTTAACTTGTTCAAGCTAATTTGCCTCTAAAAGTATAATACTTTTCCTTTCTGTAGCAGAATAGTTATATAACAACAATAATATTATTATAATAGAAGCAAATATAATTATGCTGATTCCAATATTTTGGGGTACCTACTGAGTGACAGCCCTGTAACTATTGTTATTTCCCACTACAGAAATGGGGAAACTAACATTCAATGAGATTAAATACATCAGCTATGTTCATACAGCTATTAAATGATAAGAGTTGGAATTCAAACTCTTGTCTGTCTGAATTCAAAGTCCATCTTCTTTCTAAATTCTCAGCTGAATTTCTCAGATATAAAATCATTTGTATAGTTGTATTCTCATATTATATGTTCAAAGAAAAATGAGGATTCAAGAAAAGAATTCCACAATTTTAAATGATGAACACTGAAATTATATTTTTCCCTTCCTGAAGGGAAAAATCCTCTTTTAAGAACAATGAATTTTTCTTTTCCTTATTGTTAACAAACTAATTCAGCCATTAATGGGTGACTTAGACCCAGTTGAAGTGAGAAACACAATTGAAATGTTTACAACTATGATAGAGAAAAAAATAAAATGTGCCTTCTTCTCACAAAAATCATCAATCTCTACCATCTAAGGATTTACAGCAGGCTGAGAAAATTCTCCCAGTCAGTTCAGAAATAGAGAACTGCGTAATGAATTTCAACACACCAAGATAATGGGATTGATGGCTTCTTTACAAAGCAATTCACAAACTTTCAGAGATAATTTGGGTTTCTGGATGTTGAGCTTGGAGAAGGAAACGGCAACCCACACCAGGTTGGGTTTTTCCTGCCTGCAAAATTCCATGGACAGAGGAAACTGGCGGGCTACAATCCAAAGGGTCACAAAGAGTCGGACACGACTGAGTGATTAAGCACACACGAAGGTGAGTATATTTTTCAGATAACATTCCAAAATGTTCCATCAGAATGATGCAAATGCATTTCTTAGCGATGGTCACTCCCCAAGTTGCCAAAAGTTGTTTTCTAATGAGCCCTCTGTAGAATCAAGCGCTGTAGAATGCAAGCAGGTGGGGGTAAGCGGCTCTGTACGTGAGGGCACTGGGAATTAGATTTCATGGTACGTAGTTCTCTGCTGCCTTGCCTGAGACATATCTAAGAGGTTTCATCATTTTGGTCAGGAAAAAGAAAAGAAAAAATGTTTTAGTTTTCTTTTTTCCTATTGAATGTGGCAAACTCATGCTCCCTCAACGCTGAACTCAGATACCTCCTGGAATAGCATTTTATTATAGGCACAACAACTCATATTCATTGGCAACAGTGGCAGAGCTAACATGCTTTATACCAGGAACAAAAAGAGGCATAATGGTGGCAACATGATGAGTAGTCCTGCAACACAAGCTTAAGAAATGAGGGCCCTGGGAGTCGTTTTTCTTCAACCTGCGTGTTGTTTCACTTGCTCATTGAAGGGTGACACGAAAATGGATAAAACACTGGTATCTCTCTAAAACAGGTGCTGCAGTCTCTCATGATAAGGAATGTTTATTCATTAAAATTTGTTTCTTGGTGTTAACTCAGTTTAGTTCAGCCAACTGCCCATTAACCACTGTTTATGGGATAACTAGGAAACATGACACTCAAAAATACACAGAAAGTCATTCTCAATTCATAGAAGTCATTTCAATAACATTAAATAAAAACAATTGAATTCCTAACACAAAATCCTGTGTTATAAATATATTTAAAGACATATTCTCTTACTTGATAAATGGCTATTGTATTCTTTAATTTCTCACTCACAACACTCTTTATAGCAGATGTGGACTGACTGATACTGAAGCATTATTTATTTAATCCATCCATAATTTTTACCTTTCCTGTTTCTAAAATTAAAGAGCTGAAGAAAGTTAAACAACATTTATATATAATGGGATATGAAAAAACTTAAAATAATGTAAAAATGAGTTTCATTTTGGGCAGCATGTTTGATTAGGTATACTGAACAATACTCCTTATCAAAACAAAATATCACATAAAATATAAATATATTGTTGAATTGGAAAGACAGAATGGAATGAGTAGATTTATAGACCCAAACAAAAGCAAGACCTCTAGCAATGGAGGGAATGCTAAAAGCAGCTTTGCCCTGAGTGTTTCCTCTTACAGTACAGTGGCTATGGGCAGAAGAACAAGGGGATATAAAGCCCAGGACCAGTCTAGGCAAGGATTCCATTAGAAGACCTCTGCATTAAACTGGGATCCCCCAAATCTACTCTCACTATAGAAGTAAATGAGAGACAGAAGTGAACCTTAGTGCATATAAGTTTTTAAAAAGTGATTTAGAAGGTTGAAGGATCCCAGCATGGAATGCAGAATGTGACAAAAGCACCTAACTGTATTACAAATGTATGAGGAGATAAGGGGAAAAGGCATTGATCTGTCTTTAAATGTGAATAGAATCTGTAAAAACAAAGGTTAAAATTAACTGTAATAAGTCAAGTACACTAAGTACATAAAATTAACTGTCATAAGTACTGTACAGTAATTGATAAAGTTGCTTTTCAGAGGGTATAAGCTAACACTTTTAATACTGTCATACCTATATACTAATGTAGTTGGATAATTAAGTAAATATAAGTTGGATAGTGGCAGCCAGTTTTTTTCCTGTTGGAGTAGATGTTTACACATAAGCAAGGGAGCAGGTCAGAATGATCCACCTAAGTAACAGATTAGAGCTGGTGATTACAATGGGAACTCGGGTTTAGCCTAATAAAGAAACAATTGATTACATATAGAAATATTTATAGATACTTGTAAATATAGATATTTATAGATACAGATGAGCCTGGTACATCTCATAATGCCAGAAAATACTGAAGTGCTCCAAAACAAAGTTAACTAAAACCCACAATGATGAGGATATGTCAAAGGGACACAGAAGTTAGCTGAAAGAATTCTCAAATTGAGAAACAAAATAAATAAACAAAATAGATTTGTATTATAATTCAAAGCATAAAATAAATATCCATGAGTCCATATTGGGCGAGATGGGATTCAAACCTTCCAGGCAGAAGAATTTCAAATAACTTATATAGATACTCTGCCTTTAAGGAGGTGGTGGAGCAGAGCTCCTTATTCCTTAAGTGTGGATTGTACATCATGACCTCCATGTAAAGAGAGAAGAATGGAAAAGGAGGGAAGAGTAGCCTTACAGGGGAAATCTGCCAAATACTGTCTCAACCAGATGACCAAAAGCAACTTCAGCAGCCATCAGCCATGCTGATAGTGTATGCCCTGGTATCACGCGATGAAAATGGCAGTTTACTTCTGTGATCTTCTTCCCTTAAACCCATGAACTCAGCATAAGTCATGAGACAAACACAAGGCAAATTCCAGCTGAAGGATATTCTACAAAATACCTGACCAGCATTTCTCAAAACTGTGTAGATCATCAAAAACAAGGAAATTCTTAGGAAGTGTCATAGCCAAGAGATGCCTAAGGAGACATGATAACTAAAGGTGATGTGTTATCCTGGATGAGATGTTACAACAGGAAGAAAAAAGATGTTAGGTAAAAACTAGGGAAATCTGAGTAAAGAACTATAGCTAACAGTAACATATCAGCATTTGTTTAGTAACTGCAACATATGGGCCATACTAATATAAGATGTCAATAATAAGGGCTACTGTGGGGGGGTATATGGGACCTCTGTATTATCTTCACAATTTTCATGTAAATCTAAAACTATTATAAAATAAAAGACATTTATTTTTGAAGTCACAAAAGTGTAACAGCAGAACACATACCTATCTTAAGTTTGACCCTGGTTGAAGGAAAATTCTTTCTCTGGAAATTTTTATCATAAGTTATCCCTATACTTCTTTTTCATTCATTCATAGTACCTGTGTTGTCTGGAAAATCTCCTGTCAAAAACTTAATTTAAGGTAATTTGAGATTGGTTATGCCCTAAGGCAACTCTCAAAAACAGATGCAAATCTTCTGGAAGAATTTAACCTCAATTCTATCCTTGGAAGAAAAGTTAATGACCAAGCTAGACAGCATATTAAAAAGCAGAGACGTTACTTTGCCGACAAAGGTCTGTCTAGTCAAAGCCATGGTTTTTCCAGTGGTCATGTATGAATGTGAGAGTTGAACTATAAAGAAAGCTGAGCACCAAAGAATTGATGCTTTTGAACTGTGGTGTTGAAGAAGACTCTTGAGAGTCCCTTGGAGCTCAAGGAGATCCAACCAGTCCATCCTAAAGGAGATCAGTCCTGGGTGTTCATTGGAAGGACTGATACTGAAGCTGAAATTCCAATCCTTTGGCCACCTGATGTGAAGAACTGACTCATTTGAAAAGACTCTGATTCTTGGAAAGATTGAAGGTGGGGGAGAAGGGAACAACAGAGGATGAGATGGTTGGATGGCATCACTGAGTTGTTGGACATGAGTCTGAGCAAGCTACATGAGTTGGTGATGGACAGGGAAGCCTGATGCGCATGGGGTTGCAAAGAGTTGGACACAACTGAGTGACTGAACTGAATTGAACTACCCTCAAAGATGTCTGAGAAATAAATTCCCCCTCCAAATTATCTTATAGTAAAAAACCATAAAACACACAAGAAAATAAGATAATATGATAAGAGTAATAGCTTCCAAAATTTCAGAGATTGAAACTACAAGACTATGATTAATCACAATAGAAAATGACTAAAATTAAAAGAGAAACCTTAATAATTTATCAAAGAAATTGAAGTTATAAAAAATGACAAAGATGATCTATGAAAAAAAACAAATTAATTTTTCTATAATTTCAAATTCAACAAATGCTTCTTGAGTGCCCACTCTATGCAAAGGCATGTAGTAGATACTTTCATATATATTAGCAAGTTTAATTTTCAAAACAATAAATAATTATGTTAATAAATACAAATGTTATAAACTTTCATCATAAAATATTTTCCAATATTTTGTGTTTTCCTTACTTCTAGAAAATTTCTTCTGATCTATTTTCCATTTCACAAATTCTTTCTGTATCTATATTAAAAATGTTACATACAACTGCTATGTTCTTAAGTTTCATTTTTATTTTTATTTTTAGAATTTCTATTTGATTCCTTTTCAAAATTGCTAAGTCACTTTTTACACATAGTGCTCCCTATAGATTTTTTCAAACTTATTATTTCTTTAAACATATTATCCATATTTTTATAATCTCTGCCCAATTCCAATATATAAAGTTTCTGTGGTTGTTACTTTCTACATGTTTTCCCTAATGGTATCTTGCTTTGTGATTCTAGATTACATTTGAGTGTGTTCTGATCATTGTATTTGAGAAATTAAGCTTAGGAAGATTTTGAGGACTAAATGATTTTAATCTTGAGCAGAGAAAATTTTTGCTTCCTTCCTCCAGGTATCTTTAATCTACCAGCCCAGCACTGCTTCATCCATGCACAAACGCTGAGATTGTCCTGAATTACCTTGGTGATACAAAGATGGGCTGCAAGTCAGTGACAGGACTGATTTATTTTCACATCACTATTTTCCTGAGGACAAAGCTCTATGGGGTTCCAGCTTAAGCCAGAGGTATTTACTGAATTCTTATCTGGCATGAGCCCAGGCTTTATATTTTGGCCCCTTTGCTTTGTAAGACTACCAGAACTGCTGCTCAGTTTTGTGGCTATTCCTCCAGAGTGTAAAATGCCTTCCAGCAAAAGCAGCACAGAGGTCTGGGCTTGCTTCTGTAGGTTCGTGCCTTTCCTAGATTTTAACCCAATCAGTTCAGTTTAGTCACTTAGTCATGTCCGACTCTTTTAGACCCCATGGACTGCAGCACACCAGGCTTCCTTGTCCATCACCAACTTGCGGGGCTTGCTCAAACTCATGTCCATTGAGTCAGTGATGCCATCCAAACATCTAATCCTCTGCTGTCCCCTTCTCCTCCTGCCCTCAATCTTTCCCAGCATCAGGGGCTTTTCCAGTGAGTCAGCTCTTCTCATCAGGTGGCCAAAGTACTGGAGCTTCAGCTTCAGGATCAGTCCTTCCAATGAATATTCAGGATGGACTTCCTTTAGGATGGACTGATTGGATCTCCTTGCAGTCCAAGGGACTCTCAAGAGTCTTCTCCAACACTACAGTTCAAAAGCATCAATTCTTCGATGATCAGCTTTCTTTATAGTCCAACTCTTACATCCATACATGACTACTAGAAAAACCATAGCCTTGACTAGACAGACCTTTGGCAAAGTAATGTCTCTGCTTTTTAATATGCTGTCTAGGTTGATAATAACTTTCCTTCCAAGGAGCAAGCGTCTTTTAATTTTATGGCTGCAGTCACCATCTGCAGTGATTTTGGAGTCCAAGAGAATAAAGTCTGTCACTGTTTCCATTGTTTCCACATCTATCTGCTAGGAAGTGACGGAACCAGATGCCACGATCTTCATTTTTTGAATATTCAGTTTTAAGCCAGCTTTTTCACTCTCCTCTTTCACTTTCATCAGGAGGTTCTTTAGTTCTTCTTCGTTTTCTGCCGTAAGGGTGGTGTCATTTGCATATCTGAGGTTATTGATATTTCTCCTAGCAATCTTGATTCCAGCTTGTGCTTCATCCAGCCCAGAATTTCACATGATGTACTCTGAATGTAAGTTAAATAAGCAGGGTGACAATATACAGCCTTGACATACTCCTTTCCGGATTTGGAACCAGTCTGTTGTTCCATCTCCAGTTCTAACTGTTTTTTCTTGACCTGCATACCAATTTCTCAATAGGCAAGTCAAGTGGTCTGGTATTTCCATCTTTTTAAGAACTTTCCAGAGTTTGCTGTGGTCCACCCAGTCAAAGGCTTTGGCGTACTCAATAAAGCAGAAGTAGATATTCTTCTGGAACTCTCTTGCTTTTTCAGTGATCCAACGGATATTGGCAATTTGATCTCTGGTTCCTCTGCCTTTTCTAAATCCAGCTTGATATCTGGAAGTTCTCGGTTCATGTACTGCTGAAGCCTGGCTTGGAGTAAAGCAATACTTTACTAGCGTGTCAGATGAGTGAAATTGTGCAGTAGTTTGAATATTCTTTGGCATTGCCTTTCTTTGGGATTGAAATGAAAACTGGCCTTTTCCAGTCCTGTGGCCACTGCTGAGTTTTCCAAATTTGCTGGCATATTAAGTGCAGCATTTTCACAGCATCACCATTTAGGATTTGAAATAGCTCAACTGGGTTTCCATCACCTCCACTAGCTTTGTTCATAGTGATGCTTCCTAAGGCCCGCTTGACTTTGTATTCCAGGATGTCTGGTTCTGTGCAAGTGATCACATCATTGTGGTTATCTAGTTAATTAAAATCTTTTTTGTATAGTTCTTCTGTGTATTGTTGCCACCTCTTCTTAGTATCTTCTGCTTCTGTTAGGTCCATACCATTTCTGTTCTTTACTGTTGCCATCGTTGCATGAAATATTCCCTTGGTACCTCTAATTTTCTTGAAGAGACCTTTAGTCTTTCCCCTTCTATTTCTTTCCTCTATTTCTTTGCATTGATATATTTCTATGCAAAGAAACAGAGGAATACAGTATTTTACCCAATAGTTTCTCACTATCTTTATTAGTTCAGGACCTGAAAGGCTTTAACAGAGAGGAACCCTTTGAAAGAGTGAGCCCCGGGTTCCAAATTCGTTTTTCCCACTGGTAAGTTTTCACTTCAGTATTAACCTTGCCATGCTTGATTCTGTGAAATAAGCTATTCCATCCATGAAACTTTAATACAAGATTATACAAAATCTTTGGTTCCCCTTAATATCCAAGCTGGGGCTTCCCAGCTGATGCAGTGGTAAAGAATCTGCCTGCCAATGCAGGAGACACAAGAGACATGAGTTCAATCCCGGAGTTGGGAAGATCCCCTGGAAAAGGAAATGGCAACCCTTGACAGTATTCTACCCTGGAGAATCCCATGGACAGAGGAGCCTGGCAGGCTACAGTCCATGGGGTCACAGAGAGTTGGACATGACTGAAGTGAGTGAGCACAGCACTTATAATATCCGAGAGAAGATGATGCTTTCACAACTACAAAGCAAAAAACTATGGACCTCTAAGAAGGAAAAGTATAAGGAAAAAACATGATGCCCGTTTTCCAAAAAGATTCAGTTTTGTTTACTGAACCTAAAATGAGTTCTGATGTTCCTAATTTCCATCAGGAGGATATGTGTCCATGGGCCACTGGCCAGCTGATAATAAGAAGCAAAGCCTTCCCCTCAAATCTGAATTTTCTAAATTGTCTTTGGAAAAGCAGCCCAAATGGAATAATTGACAGGACTGTGAGTTATGATGCAGTCAAATGCTTCACGCTGCCTGGGTATGGGGCCCAGTTATGCTTTTCTCTAACCCCATTCCCAACAAAGAGAAGGTTAGTAAGGATTTCGAGGGAGGAGACTCTCATAGTCCCTTTCAAATCACACCCAAATTACTTAGAATCTTTTTCATTGGATGACCCTTCACACTTAACAAAAGGCTTTATTACATTGACCAAGCACCCAAATTCCAGGCCTATGCTGTCCACTATGGTAGCCACGAGCCACGTGTCGCTACTGAGCACTTGAACATGACTCTATGAACTAATTGTGCTGAAAGTATAAACTACAGGCGGGATTTTGAAGATGTGGTAAAGAAAAAAAGAATGCAAAGTAGCTCAATTTTTTATGCTAACTGTATGTTGAAAACATGTTTTGGATATATTGGGTTAAATAAATAAACTACTAAAATTAAGTTCACTAGTTTGACTACTAGAATATTTTAAATTATATAGGTGGATAGGTGGTGTGTATTATATTTCTGTGGGACAATGCTATCTTGAGGGTGGTGTTGGTTCTAAAGACTGAATCTCCTTTTCCTGAATGGCTATTTTCTCAACTGGAATATGCATTGAAACATCTCCGGAGAACTCTCTCAACCTGCTTCTACTTATAGAAGTGGAAACATACAATAAGGAAAAAAACCTGAATTCCGATCTCTATTTTTGTCATCAGGCTTCCCAGATGGCACAATGGTAAAGAACCCACCTACCAATGCAGGAGACACAACTCATGCAGATTCTGTCCCTGGGTCAGGAAGATCTCCTGGAGAAGGAAATGGCAACCCACTCCAATATTCTTGCCTGGAGAACTCCATGGACATAGGAGTCCGGGAGGCTATGGTCTGTAAGGTCGCAAAGAGTCAGACACAACTGAAGCAACTGAGCACACACACCCACATTACACATTTTGGCATGAAAACTGTGTTAATGAAGGATTTTCAATTTTTAAAGTTCAGTCTGTGGCAATTATAATTTTTTATTCTGTAGAATTCATCCCTTAGCTTTTCTTCCATAGACTATCCCTTGATCCTCTCTTCATCCTTTTCAAAACAGTTTTACCTGAAAAGATATAATAAAGGTACATTTCAGGGTAAATTCAAGTTTTTGAAGTTCTTACTTGATAGGGAGTCATGGAGTGGTGGGGAAGGGAGTGTGTAGGTCTTTGCATTTTAAGCCTTAAGTCTCAACTTAAAATGAAAACTTGATTCCTATTAAATTGAACAGGGTATTTCTAAACTATATTGAAATTTTCTTAGACTCTGTCACAGTATGTGAACTCTCATATACCTATGCTTTGCAAGTCCTGCTCACATTCATTCTTTCTTGTGAAAATATGGCCTTAAACACATCTACAGTTACCTATGCAAGATTCTGACTGCTAAAGAAACCCACTCAACCTTAATTTTTGGCTACAGTTTGAAGAGCACTGGACTTGAAGTAAGATGATCTTGGTTCATAACTTAGCTGCACTTGAACTGAACCAGATGTATCTTCTTGGACATATTTTTTATTCTAAGCCTTAGGTTCCTAATCCGCTAAAAGGAACTGTATTAACCCCTGTTACACTTGTGTCGCGTGGTACACCTGAGCAGATAAGGAAACAATGATCCTGAAAATACTTACCAATGGTAAAAAATTACAGTGTGAGTGAAATTAGGCATCCTGAAACGTCATTAAATTTCATTCCTAATTTTAATTTCCCCTTCCTTGGGTCAGCATAAAACATTGACCAGTTTAGACAAGAATAGAGAATATAACTACGATTTACAGAATAATGGAAGGTTTCAAGTTAAGATAAAATGATCACTTTCTTCATTCAATCATAATGAGAGCTATGAAACACTTATTAGAATTAATAACCTGAGTTACCTTACACAGTTCATTTATGAAGCTCAATTTGTCAAGAAACAGCAAATGGTTTCTTGAAATTCAGGCGGAATTGGATGGAAGAATTTGGGTCAGTATTAAATTAATGGCAATATTAAAGTATTGGGCTCAGTGGTAAAGAATCCACCTGCCAGTGCAGGAGATGCGAGTCCGATCCCTGAGTTGGGAAGTTCCCTGGAGAAGGAACTGGCAATCCACTCCAGTGTTCTTGCCTGGGAAATCCCATGGACAGTGGAGCCTGGCAGGCTACAATCCATGGGGTTGTAAAAGAGCGGGACACAACTTAGTGACTAAACAACAACAATATTTAAGTAGCCTATTAATTAATGCTAATATTAGGAAAGCGGAGTGCGAATAAGAACTGGGAAGGAATTCTGTCCTTAAAATAGAAGCTAGAATATTTTTTTAAACATAAAATAAAAGTGCTTAAAATATCACTCATGGTAAATCAGTGGGAAAAAATGTGTATATGCATGTATATGAATGTACAATATATATGTGTATATTCTTCCCTATCATTTCTTTGACATCAGAACCATGAGCAGAGCTTCTGCTGTCAACTTTAAAAAATAATCACAACCTAAAAGTTGAGAGTTATGTTTTACTTGGTGAGAATTTTTAGGACTTCAAGCGTGGGTGACAGCATCTTAAATGAACATCAAGAGATTTTGTTGTTGTTTAGTAGCTAAGTCATGTCTAACTCTTTTGCGATTCCATGGACTACAGCCTGCCAGGCTCCTCTACCCATGGGATTCCCCAGGCAAGCATCCTGGAGTGGGTTGCCATTTCCTCCTCCAGGGGATCTTTCCCACCCAGGGATCGAATGAGTTTCTTACATCGCACTGATAGGCAGATTATTTACCACTGAGCCACCAGGGAAGCCCCCATCAAGAGATTATTGTTAATGAAAGGAAACCATATTTTCCAAATTAAGGAATTTAGTGGTTTCCTATGTATGGGAAGATGCAGGGCTCACTGAACTCATATGAATATGCATCTCAGCTATCTGGGCCCAGTATCCCGTGTTGTTTGTTTTTTGCTCGTCTTAGGGAGTGGCTGCAGTATTACATGTATTGTTTTCCTTCCTGGTTGCCTTTAGGGCTCAGAAATTGACATGTTCACGACTATGACATCCTTGTTCACTAACACAGCAGGAATGCTCCATTTCTCAGTCATCAATTATTCTCAGAATTTAGTGAACAAAAGCATTTAGAATCAATCACTCAGAGTTCCGTCTGGGTTCCCCCACTTAGGAGCTGTTTCCTTCTCCCTAAAAGGGAGGCAACAGTGTCTGCTCCGGCTTACTCGAAGTTGTTGGCGGGACCCCTGTGCTCCACTGGAAAGACAGCTGCAGTTCCTTCCGTTAAAGCGCCCGGAGTAGCTGAGCGCTGAGCAGTGCAGCCAAGGTAAGTCCAGCTCTTCCCACTGGAGGACACTTCGGCGAATAGAAAGGCAACTCTCTTTGTCCTAAGTCATTTGTCCTGTCATCTCAAAAGTGGTTGGGGGTGGGGGGAGGGAGAGAAGTGAAGTGAAGGTCGCTCAGTCGTGTCCAAGTCTTTGCGACCCCATGGAGTCCACGGAATTCTCCAGGCCGGGACACTGGAGTGGGTAGCCAGCTCCTTCCTCCTGGGGGTCTTCCCGACCCAGGAAGGGAAGCCTGCTCTCCCGCACTGCAGCCGGATTCTTTACCAGCTGAGCCACAAGGGCAGCCTAAAGGGGCGAGGGGGCAGGAGAGAGGCCAGAGGGATTTAAGGAGCTCCGATGCAGAACGCCCCTGCCCGCAGCTGTTTCAACTTTGGCTCATCCATTCATCCGACAAGCCCTCCCTGTGCTCCTGTCGGGTACCGGACACGGGGCTCGGCCGTGCGGGCCGCGGAGAGCAAAGGGCCGAGAGGGAGGCCTCGGGGAGCCCGCGGCTACTGAGCCGGCACCGGACGGGACCGCGGGCGGCGCGGGCTCCCCCGACCCCGGCCCCCCGCCCCCCGCGCCCGCGCCCGCTCCTCTCCCCTCCCCATCCTCCACCCTCCTGCCCCTCCCCTCCCCGCCCCTCCCCCTCCCCCTCCCCCCCGCGGCGGTTCGCGGCCGCGTCTCCATGGCGACCGCGGGCGGCGGCGGGCCGGAGGCGGGCCCCGCGGCGGGTGCGGGCCCTCGCGGCTGCCGGAGGCCGGGGCGCTGCTGCTCGCGGGGCGTCGGACCCGGAGAGCGCGGCGCGGGGCAGGTAACCCGCCCGGAGCTCGGCCCTTCGCGCTCGGCCCGGGCCCGGGGGCTGGCCGGGCTTGCTGGGGGGCGCGGGCGGGGTGGAGACGGGCTCGGCCCTACCTTGCGAATTCGGGACGTATTCGCTCTAGATGGGAAGGTCTAGGTTCTACCTATGTGACTTGGGGCGAGTCACCTGGCTCGTCTGTCCCTGCGTTTCCTTAATGTTAAAATGAAGGATCTGAGAACCTACCAAGTCAACTCCTTCACCGGAACATACCGGTCAAGTTTCTGTTCCCATTTCTGCTCCTTGCCCTTGCCCGCTCCCTCGCAGTTTTGGGATCTCTCTTAAATTCCTCTCAGGGTGACTTAAGCCTGCCAGTTTTCTCTTTCTACCACCTTGAATGCGGTTTAACTTTCAGTCAGAGAAGTTGAAGTGCATTTTAATACTTCACTATTTATCCTCATAGATTATTTTTTAATTAAAACTTAGTTGCTGGGGAAAACTTGTTTCTTTTACTTTAGGCAAGTACTAGCATCCTTATTTTGTGAAAAGGGTGAGCAGTGCCTACAAAGCCACTGAGAAACTGGAAGATTTCAGTCTATGGGCAGTTCTTAAGCTTTTTGTCCTAAATCTCATGGTATACTCACTGTAACCAAACCCAGACAGGGGCAAAGAAAGAGTCTCTTCAAACAAAGGCAAACCTTTAGAGGACCCACAAGGAAGGAAAGCTGAGACGTGGTCTGGAGCAGGAATCGGTTTTACTCACCTTATGTGCTGGCTCTTTGCAGAGTACTTGGCACCAAGCTGTTGTTCAGTAGATAGTAAGTTAATGTTCGTCTCAGTCAGTAGGATCTATTTCTACTCATCACTAAGCCAGTGCCATAAATACATGGGGACACACACACCCACACACTCGTGTGCAAGTTTCTACATTTTGTTGGAACTAAGTGCTACCACAGTCAGAAAAACACATAGAACAACATGGTTTGCCAGTAACAAAATTTTCTTGTTATAGAGGTTAATAAGGTAACCGTTTAAGGAATCTAGATTATTTTTCCCCTTCACAGGTTAAAAAATAAAGAAATACAAACCAGATGCAGCAGTTTCTTGACATGGAAAACCAAACCCATAATACATTGGGGTAAGTGCGGAGACATTTCTTTTTAATAAGTTGGTACTTAACAATGCCAGAAGTCTCCCTGCTGGCATATGAATTTGGAAATTCAGTATTAATAGAGGATGTAGCAATTATTTTTGGTGAGGAAGTTGATAGAAATTCAAATGACTTTAATTAAGAATCTATAGTTTGAGTGAAAAAGGCTGAGCGCGGAAGAATTGATGCTTTTGAATTGTGGTGTTGGAGAAGACTCTTGAGAGTCCCTTGGACTGCAAGGAGATCCAACAAGTCCATCCTAAAGGAGATCAGTCCTGGGTGTTCATTGGAAGGACTGATATTGAGTCTGAAACTCCAGTACTTTGGCCACCTGATGCAAAGAGCTGACTCATTGTAAAAGACTGTAATGCTGGGAAGGATTGGGGCCAGAGGAGAAGGGGAAGACAGAGGATGAGATGGCTGGATGGCATCACCAACTTGATGGACATGGGTTTGGGTGGACCCCGGGAGTTGGTGATGGACAGGGAGGCCTGGCGTGCTGCAGTTCACGGGGTTGCAGAGTCGGACACGACTGAGCAACTGAACTGAATAGTTTGAGTCTTTCCAGTTTTGACTATGGATCGGTACTCAGAAGTCACCCTTTTCCATCTTTTAGTGAATTTATCCAGTGTTTTGGGGTGATGGGTACCCAAATGGGCCTCATGTGCACTTTCATTTCCACAGTGCAGCAGCTCCTGGCTGGCTTGCTCCTTTTCTGCTATACTGAGTGTCCAGGCACCCTCAAGGCTTGCCCTTGACAAAGTGAAAGGGAGAGTTGCTCAGTCGTGTCTAATTCTTTGTGACTCCATGAAATTCTCCAGGTGAGAATACTGGAGTAGGTAGCCTTTCCTTTCTCCAGGGGTTCTTTCCAACCCAGGGATCAAACCCAGGTCTCCCGCATTGCAAGTGGATTCCTTACCAGCTGAGCCGCAAGGGAAGTTTGCCTTTGAAGCACAGCTCCCAGGCAGATTTGTGTATGTGTGTTAGTCACTCAGTTGTGTTGGACTCTGATTTCATGGGGCAGGCTCCTGTGTCCACGGGATTCTCCAGGCAAGAATACTCGAGTGGGTTATCATGCCCTTCTCCAGGGGATCTTCCTGACCCAGGGACTGAACCTGGGTTTCCTGCATCACAGGCAAATTCTTTACCAACTAAGCCACCAGGGGGCTCCTCAAAACTGCAGCATGAACTGGGTATTTTCTCAAAAGTTTCAGGAAGCAATAAGGAATAAATAGAGTTTGTTTGACATCTGCCGTTGTAAAAAAGTAAATTCTTTTTGACAAATGTCTGTCCTGACCTCTTCCCTGCCACCAGCATCTTAAAGGTTCCTCTTTCTACTGTTTCCTTAGCCAGCTGACCTCTGGTTGACCCTCCAGAACTTGGAGGGTGGGGGAGCAGAGAAGGTGAGGGCAGGATCATGGTTACTGTATACTTGATATCGACTGTGACTGCGGCGCTAGGCAAACCACTCCAGGTGTCTCACTTTCAGTTATTCTGCTCAGACTATAACTTTGACATCAGGCTAAAGCAAAGCTACACAGTCTGGATAATAAAAGCTATGCCTTGTAAACTTCTACAGCATACTCCTCCTCAGAACAGCCCTCATTCTACAACAAATAGAATTGAGTGTATTACAGCTTGGCATACTCTAAGTTCTTGTTGATAAAGAGACCCCCAAATACGGGGATTTAAAAAAGACTGAGGAGTATTTCTATTTCACAGACAAGGTAAGAGAGGAGCAGACCAGCGCTGGTAGGGCAGCTCTGCTGACCTCATTATGTGATTTCCAGCTCTGGCCCCAAAATGATTGCTTCAGTTCCCACCATCATGACCGTGCTCTTGCCAGAGGGAAGAGGGAAGAGCAGGAGGAGAGAGGAAGACCAGTCCTCCTAGAAGTGTGACGTGGAAGTGGCAAGCCTCGCTTCGGTTCACATCCCATTGGCTAAAGCTTAGCCCTGGGCAAGACCTAGCTGCAAGGAAGGCTGAGCAATGTGGTCTCTAACTGGCAGCCGTGTAGTCAGTTAAAGTTTAGAGGAGCTATAATGAGTGTCTATAATGAAAAGAGTGAGAGATGGCAACCCAGTCCAGTAGTCTTGCCTAGAAAATTCCATGCACAGAGGAGCCTGGCAGGCTGTAGTCCATGGGGCTGCAAAGAGTTAAGACTCCTGAGCAACTGAGCACACACACAATGGAAGGAAGAAGAATGGATGTTAGTGGACAACTAGCAGCCTCTGTCGCACTGAATTTAGAAAGGTAGAAAGAAAGAGGAATAAAGCAGGAACTTGCCCTAGAATACACAGCTGGGCCACTGGAGGAGGTAGGATTTGATTTCAGATACGTCCAGCTCCATTCCCAGCATTTCTCACTGCGCTGTAAACGGATGGCAGGAAGACATGGGGGGCGGCCTGCCTGGTGTCCGTGGCACAGCCAGACTAGGATTCTGGATTGAGAGGGGATAGACCCCTGGTATGACAGTGGCACTGAAGGCTAAGATGCAGATCGAAGGTCTTAAACCTCGGGCTGGGTACTAGATGGCACTTCACTCCTGCAAATCTGAGGCCATAGAGACTGCTGTTTCTTGTCATTCATTCTTTTGGGAAAAGGTTTGGAAGACTGACCGTATGCCAGGCACAACACTAAGCTCTCTGACTCATACGAAGGCCTTTAAGGAACTTAGAACTTAGTAGGAAACTATAGAGCTTGCTTGGGTACAGTGTAATTGCAAACCAGAAGTGAATAAGAATTACTGCAGGTTTCCATTTGGAAGCCACAACTCACCACAACAGACACGGGAGCAGATCTTCTTGAGCATGGTCTCCAAAGAATGGAGAACCAGGTTGGCTTTGCCTCTGTCCTGTGCACTATTGAGAAATATGTAAACATTTAGATCATGAAGATAATGAAACCTCATTCATCAGGGATTTTGTATGTGCTTATCAAACAGTGTCACCTACATAACACAGTAATGTTTCGTGGGACAGCCATCATTTGACAGATATTATCTAAAGTCTATGATGAGCCAGTCCCTGGTCTAAGCACCAGGAAGACAGTGGTGAACAAAGCAGAGAGCACTCCTTCAAGGGATTTGTACGCTAATGGGAGATATGAACATGTTTCACGTCGTGATAAGAGGAAGAATAAACAGGCTGAGGATGAGAGGGACGGAATGTGAACGGGCTGGTCACACACGGATTCCCTGGGAAGGTGGTGTTCGAGCAGGCTGTATGTCTGTGAGAAGAAAGTTCCAAACAGGAGGAACAGAAAAAGCAAAGGCCTCAGGTGGGAGCTTTCACGCAGAGCATTTATGACGTGGGTGAGCCATTATTCTCTGGCCTCTGGCTTGTAACAGGGTCTGGTTTCTGTTTATCCAAGAGTTCTTCCCTAGTCTAGGTGTTTGTGCCATGATAATCAACTTGAACTCCTTCTAAATGAAATGATCACATTTAAGTGAGTTTGCCCTTTTCGTTTTTCGAGTGGTGTGCCCAGAACATAATTATAGAATGAGTAAGAAATCTACTTTTTATAAGACAACCATGTCTACATTCTTTTTTTCTTTTATTATTCCTGAATTTCTACTCTTGTTACTTTGTCATTTTATGTTTTATTTTACTTATCTTGCTCTGATTTCTGAGTTGAAAATATGATTCAGTTATTTTCTTGATTTCTTTTGAATAATACAAGCATTTAAAGCTAGAGTTCCTCTTGGGCTCAACTTTGCTGCAGGCCATAGGATTAGTGTACCCACTCTCATTTTCTTTAATTGTCTATTATTTCAACTTGGACTTCCTCTTTGACTCAGTAGATATTTGGGGGATGTAATTTCCAGATACAACTTAAGGTTTTAATTATTTTTGCATTCATTACTTTTTAATCCCCCTACACATCTATGGTCATAGAATATGACCTATATGATATTTTGGTTTCATAAAGATTATTCTTATGATCTGTTGTGTGATCAGCTTTCATAAATGTCCTTTAGGCATTGAAAGCAAATCTATATTCTCTTTTGCTTAAGAAAAAAGGTTTTAAAAGTTTCACATATGTAATCAAACTTCTTAATTATTATTATTATTATTATTATTATGATGATCAAATTGTGTGCCTTTCAAATTCATTGTTACCTTTTTGTCTATTTGAGCTGTCACATTTTATGAAAGATCTTTACTATAATTGTGATTTTGGTCCAATTCTTGTATTTCAGATAGTTTTTATGTTATGTATTTCCGTATTCTGTTGCTCAATATACTGAGGTTCATAGATGTTATATCTTCTTGGTATATTGTATGATTTAATGATATAGAATATCTCACAAATATAAATGAATGGTTTTATTTGAATTTTACTTTCTTGTTGCTGATATTGCCAACTCTATTTTTTTTGAACTTCCTTTAGCCTGTAACAGCCTTGTTCATCCCTTTTATAAAGGAAAAAATTCAATCTTTTCCTCCATTTGTAGGGAAAAACTTCAGTTCTTCCCTACTGCGTCTTTCTTCCCTGTGTGCCTCCTTTACCTTCATAGAGATGTGTCACATCTGACACTTGTGGTCATCATGTATGTGGAGTTTTCTCCTCCAGCCAGGCAATTCTCTGGAACACAAGCTGGGAGTCCTGCAATTCAACTCAGTTCTGACACTGTCTACACAGAAATAGCATTAGACCCAACAGGCTGAGAGCTTGATCCCACAAGACTTCCAGCCAACCTCTTCAAACTCCAGTTGTAGGTCCAGGTTGTCACCTGTGCTTATGACCAAACAGTTATAGATAACCCCTCCTTGGACTTGATTAATTTGCTAGAGTAGCTCACATAACTCAGGGAAACACTTAACCATTAAACTCTTAGATTCATCCAGTTTATTAAAGGATACAGATGAGCATCCAGACGGAAAGGTGCATAGAATAAAGTATGTGGAAAGGGGCGTACTGCTGTCCCAGCACCTCCACCTGCTCACCAACCCAGGAGCTCACTAAACCCTATCAGTTCAGTTCGGTTCAGTTGTATCTGACTCTGTGAGTCAATGGACTGCAGCACGCCAGGCCTCCCTGTCCATCACCAACTCCTGAAGGTTGCTCAGACTCGTGTTCGTTGAGTCTGTAATGCCATCCAACCATCTCATCCTCTTGTCCCCTTCTCCTCCTGCCCTCAGTCTTTTCCAGTATCAGGGTTTTTTCCAAGGAGTCAGCTCTTCCTATCAGGTGGCCAAAGTATTGGAGTTTCAGCTTCAGCATAAGTCCTTCCAATGAACATTCAGGACTGATCTCCTTTAGGATGGACTGATTGGATCTCCTTGCAGTCCAAGGGACTCTCAAGAGTCTTCTCCACCACCACCATTCAAAAGCATCAGTTCTTTGGTACTCAACCTTCTTTATAGTCCAACTCTCACATCCATACATGACTGCTGGAAAAGCCATAGCTTTGACTAGGTGGATCTTTGTCAGCAAAGAAATGTCTCTGCTTTTTAATATTCTGTCTAGGTTGGTCATAGCTTTTCTTCCAAGGAGCAAGCATCTTTTAATTTCATGGCTGCAGTCACCATCTGCAGTGATTTTGGAGCCCCCAAAATAAAATCTGTCACTGTTTCCACTTTTTCCCCATCTATTTGCCATGAAGTCATGGGACCGGATACCATGATCTTAGTTTTTGAATGTTGAGTTTTAAGCCAACATTTTCACTCTCCTCTTTCACTTTTATCAAGCGCCTCTCTAGTTCTTCGCTTTCTGCCATCAGGGTGGTGTCATCTGCATATTTGAAGTTATTGATATTTCTCCCAGCAATCTTGATTTCAGCCTGTGCTTCATCCAGTCAGGCATTTCTCATGATGTACCCTGCATATAAGTTAAATAAACAGGGTGACAATATACATCCTTAACATACTCCTTTCCCAATTTGGAACCAGCCTGTTGTTCCATGTCCAATTCTAACTATTGCTTCTAAACCCTATACTTTGGGGATTTTCATAGAGGCTTCATCATGTGGCCATGATTGATTATTAATTCCTTTTTCAGCCCATCTCCCTGTACAAGAGAATGGAGTGGGGAGAGGTGGGACTGAAAATTCCAAACCTCTCATAATGATGGTCTTTCAGGTGACCAGGTGTAATCCAGGAATCATCTAGGAGCCTGCCCAGAGTTGCCTCATCAGATCAAAAGAAACTCCTGTCACCCAGGAAATTACTCAGGTTTCAAGAACCAAGGTCTAAGACCAATATTAGAGCAAAAGATGCCCCAGGTGTTCTTCTCACTTAGGAAACTGCAAGGGGTTTAGGAGCTCTGTGCCAGGAACTGGATATAGAGACTAATATGTATTTTCTATTATCTCATACCCTCATTTTCAGTCATTTTTTAAATATCATATGTGTCTCTTATAAGTAGCATATGGTTAGATTAATGCATGTATATGCCTCAGTTGGAAGGTCTTTGCAATTAAAGAGAAGATTTTTTTCTTTAATTTATTTATTTTAATTGGAGGCTAATTACTTTCATTATTGTAGTGGTTTTTGCCATACATTGACATGAATCAGCCATGGGTATATATGTGTTCCCCATCCTGAACCCCCCTCCCACATCCCTCCCCATTAAAGAGAGGATTTTATAATCATTAATATATTAACATTGGATCCATTTTGCTTTCCCAATATTTACTAGTCTTATCTAGTTTTCTTCTTTTTCTCTTACAAATTCTTTATCCTATTTTACACGTTGTTAATTTATATTTTTTACAAACATTTAGGATTGGATTCCTCTTCTGGCTTCCCGAATTTTAACTGTAACTTTGACCTCTCTCAACCCTGGTAAGACATCACCTTTAGTACTGTTTTTGCTTCTGCATTTGCTTATTCCACCTCCAAGAAATAATCTGGATTTCTAGTCCTGATGGCTATTAACTTGTATATAAAAGATTACATATAGGATAATGTTAATTATTTTATTCCTCTTTTAAGAATTCTCTTTAGCAGCTGTAAATTTGATTTCATTGATTATTACTGTTTTATAGAATAAAAAGTTCTTAAACTTTTTAAAATTCATTTTTAATTTGACTCAAGTACTTCCTTAGGTAGTCTTAATAAAAATGACCAGAGGTGGTATACCTCTTAATTTTTTTCATGTCTAGGATGTCTTCTTGTTCCTCTCATACAGGAACTGTGTAAGAGTTATTAGTCCCATGGTCTTGAAGTGTGAGGTGTTATAGGGAAAGTCCAATACCAGTCTCGTTCTCTCTTGGGTTTTTTTTTTCCTTTCTTTTTTTCTGTTTTAGCATCTTGAGAATTATGGGATTTCTGTTTATCCTTGGAACCTACAAATTTACCAGGATCACTTTCTAGGTATAAATCCTCTCTCAATCCCATCAAAGCATTTGGTGAGCACTTTTGTTATCAAAGATTCAAAGTATTTCAGCACAATGAATTTTTCTTCTTTTTCTTTGGTTAATGATTCTCTCATCTTGTTTCATTCTCATCTCCTAGAACACTTATATCTTTTTCCTTTTTTTCATAATTCCCATCATTTTCTCTTTTGCTCTACATTCTGGAGGAATTTCTTCCATTTTCTCATTTTTATTTCAGCAATGATTGCATTGTTTTTTGGTTTTTTTTTTTAGTTGCTTCTCTTGAGATTTTTGGTATTGACAACAATTTATTACCAGTATTTCTTTTTTGTATGTTTATTTCATTGTTCCTTTTACTTAGTAAATTGCTTTTCTTTATTAACATAATACCCCATTGACTCATTAAAAATACAAATAGAAGTGTTTGAAGTGATCTCTTGCTTCTTATATTAACTCCTTTACAGTCAGTCATTCTGTGGGTGTAGCTCTGGTATATTTCTCTACATCCTTCAATTTGCCTTTTTCCAAACCCCAGCTGCTCCACAGCCCAGCCTTTCTCCCAACCTCTGCTACTCTCGAAGAGAAGTAAATTATGTTTTCCCGAGAAATCAGTCCGCCAATTACAGTGCAGCTACAGCTTCCTGAGGGCTCAGCATAACCACCATCCAATGTGCTGTGTAGTCTAATATATTTAAGATTATTAAATCTCATGTTTAATAAACTTATCTCTGAAGGTCATTTCTAAACAGGAATTCTACAAATGCATTGAGCAATGCTAAGTCAATAAAAACACATACATAGAGTGTCCAAATGTCTGAATTCTGGAGTGACGTTTTGAAAAATGTAATTTCCTTGTAAAAGTGAATGCACATGTGATGGATTGTTTTCTTTAAAATACCTTTCTAACTGAAAAAAATTTGTCTAGATTTTTCCTTTACTTCATTCTTCATGTATGTAATTTAAAAAATCATCTGATTATCACTGTTACGAAAAAAAAAAAAATGCAATCCCCTGTTCCTGCCCAGTTTTCCACTCCCCAAAAGCAACCACTTTCAGTTCTTTTGGCTGATTCTTTTGATATTTATTCTATATCTCTAAATAACAACCTTACATGGCTACTTCTTGATTTTTCAGTTTCGATCATTATCTGTTGACATCCACAATACTTATTTTTCATACTCTTACCTGCTGCATGTGTGCACACGGGCACACTGTCATTTTGGTTGGGTCAGTATTCCGTTTGTCTTGTTATGACTTTATGAATACCTCTAGCTTTATAAATACTCTTCACCTCTGAGCCATATAGCACAGTATACCATGATTGCTTTTCTTTTCTTGCACATTTTATTTTTTCCTGGAGCTAATACTTCTAGTATCTTAATTATAATTTTTTTTGAAGTTTTCCCCTTTCTGCGTAATTTTCTTCAAATGATGTCTTTCCACTTGTACTAGACCTCACTGTGTGAACCGCTTTCAATCAGATGTCTGTGATCTCTGACTGCTTGCTCTTATTTAAGAATAATGGCATCAAAAGCTGACAAGAAGCTCCAGTGTACATGAGCAGGGCTTGTTGACCAGGGTCTTCGCCATCTGGTCATTAGGCTAATCTCTTCTATCTCAGGCTGCTCAGTTTCCAGAGAACATGATTCTAAAGTCTTGTGCTTACAGGGTGTAAGTTGGACAGCCAGCATTCCCCCCGACTGCCAGAAATACCTAATAGGTTGCTTCTTGGTTTTCTCAAGTACCAGCTCCTTTTTTCTGTCCTTATAGGTCTAACCTTTTAGGTTAAAAATATTCCTTTGCTTTATTTTAGTAGGATTTGGGAAGGAAGCAAAATTTGTTTGTTCCTCCATCTTCAATCAAAAGTCTCATTTTCTCTACTGAATCATTTATTTCTGCTTTTTATTCTATTACTTATATCTTATTCATTGATCTTGTTCATAGAATCTTGTCAAACCCTTTCTAAAAATCTAGTTGCTACATGATCTACCAAAATTTTTAATCTGCTGTGAAAGTCATATTTTCAGAGACCAAGGCAGATGAATATTAAAGCATGTTCTCACATCTGAATTCAGAACAGCCCTTCAAAGGATTGCTCTTCTACGTGTACAACTTTCTGAACCTTCAGAGTGTTCTTTCTGTCTGAGAGATATTCATAATGACAACTTTACTTGCCTGTTTCCTATGAGTCAAATACAGTTTTAATTATAGTTTGTAAAAATTTTAATATTAGTCAGTATATACTTGTAGTTTAGTAAATTGTGATGTATTGTTTTTGCACACTAAAAATTCTTTTTAATTTGCCTGACTCTCATGGTATCTGAATGGCCTAGACTATACCTCATTATTCTCCCTCCATCATACTTTATCTCCCACAAAATACACATATTCCTTTCCACAGTAGTCACATTTAACAAGTTCTTGTTTCTTATTTCTCTGAAGAAGCAAAGCAAAGTGGTGAAAAAGTGAAAGTGTTATTCAGTCATGTCTCTTTGCGACTCTTATGAATTGTAGCCCGCCAGGCTCCTCTGTCCATGGGATTCTCCAGGCAAGAATACTGGAGTGGGTAACCATCTCCTCCAAGGGATCTTCCTGACCCAGGGATTGCACCCTGATCTCCTGATTTTAGGTAGATTCTTTACAGTCTGAGCCACCAGGGAAGCCCAACCTAAGGTAAAATTTTGATATCTCAGGCTTTGAAGTTAGATCCTGAAATGTTAGCACAGTGGTAAGTGATTGTAAGAATTCAACGAGTGATTTTGAGAGGAGAGGAAAACACTTCAGAAGGGGAGGGAAGGAAGGTAATAGAGGGAGGAAGGAAAGAAGGGAAGAGAAAGATTCCTCTGAAAGGCTTGTTAAGCTCCTGATAAGGCAAAGATTAAAAATTACCTCTGGGTGAGATAGTACTTTTTATAGGACAGTGTTTACAAAGGTTAGTTGTGTTAGTTACAAGTTACTTTTTTTTTTTTTTAAGAAGGACAAAGCCATGATATGTGTAAAGCTAGGCATATTTATCAGGACCCAGGCACACTCAGCCTGACCTGACATTCCAGGCGTTCAGTGGTCTGGCACTTTGGAATGCTTGCGAACCTCTTGTCAGAGAATTGGTGAAACAGAGAGGTGCCAAAACATGAAGGTGGTGGAAACAGAAGCTTGTCAGTTCTCTCCCCTGGTGGGAGGTGTGGGGGGAGGAAGTGGTTTCATTAGACAGCAGTTCATGTAAAAGCTATGTATAAAAACAGCTAAACAGAGCCCGCTGCCTTATAGAATCATACAGTGAAATGGCTTCCAGTTTTTCTCTAATAAAGGAGAAATAAATGCAAATATCTTATGCTAATCTTATGGTTTTCAAGTTATGTACTACTTTTAAAAAGCTCAAGAATATGAGAAATGGGTGTATCAGCAAAATAGCTGACTCGTAAGGACAGCCAGTCAGAGTACAGATGTAGTCTGTCCCCATCATGTGAGAAGCCGCAGTGTGGGGTACGAGGCACAGTTGGTGCTGTGGCCAGGGAGTCCTGGATGCCCACATCGAATCCTAGCTCGCAGACAGTCCCAAGGGAGATCTGCACCGTCACACACACTCACAATGGCAAAGAAAAGCAGAACACTCTTGAGGGGTGAGTGATAACAAGGCTGCCCACCTTCCGCAGTGCCCCTGGGGCCATGGAGGCACCCCTGCCGTCTGCTGTGGTGGTGTTGGCCCCTGGCCGGTGGGCCGTCTGACCTCCACCCCACACCCAGCAGGGACGCGCGTCCCGTCCCCAAGTAGCAGCAGAGGTGCAGGCACAGGCATGGGGTTCCCTGCCTGGCAGTGATGAGGCAGCACCCCACTCCTCTGCGGGAGCCTTCCCAGAAAAGGCGTTAAACACAGCATTCAGATATGACCCAGAGTCTTATAACACAGTACCCAAACACATAGGAGTTTTATTTTTCTGGAAGTTGGCAGTTCATAGCTATGCTGTGGCTGTAGTGTACCATCAGGGATTTGTGTAGCTGACAGCGGAGCAGGGGCACAGAGTATCACACATCAAAGAGGATATATTCTGTCAGGGGGTGGTGATGACTGTTTTGAGGAAAAGTTCTGCAGGTTATGGGGCTAGAGAGTTAAAGAGTAAACCTGGCAAGGTGACATTGTCTTTGTACGGACATCCTGGGGGTGGCCTTCCAGACAGAGGGAACAGCAAAAGCAAAGGTTCTGGGGCAGGAGCATGCTTAGTCTTTTGAAGGAACAACAAAAAAGGCCAGTGTGTTTAGAGGAGGAAGCCAGGAGGAACATCAGAGAGGCAAACAGGGCTTTGCAGAGCCGGTAAAGACTTTAGATTTCATCGTGTGGGATGGGAAGTCCCTGGAAGACTTTTGAGTAAAGCAGTGACATTTTCTGACTTAATGTTTTGAAAGGCTTGTTCTGGTTGCTATGTGAAGACTAGGCCATTGCAAAGCAAGGGCAGGAAATAAAGACAAGCTGGACTAATTCAGTGGGAGATGGCAGTGATTTGGATCAGGTTGGTAGAAATAGTGACAAATGGGGAGGTTGTGACAGAAGAGCTGATGATATTTAGAAATCATAGACTGGATATGGGGTGAGCAGGAAGGAAATGAGACAGTGGACTTCTGGCCCATCAGTTGGAATAATAAGACTGTCATTTATTAAAAAAAAAAAAAAAGGGAGACTGGAGAAAATGCAAGCTTGGTTGGAGACGCCTGTTATATATCCAAGTGAAGCTCAGATAATTAGCTGTATGTGCAGGTCTAGATGTATCTTTCTGCTTTATTACCCTCAGTGTGTGGCTTTATTGTTTGGCATCACCTTATGATTGCAAGATGGTTGAACCACCTCGAGCAGCACATCTGCCTCGAGGAAGGGAGCAGAGCACAGGCAATGAGTAAATGCAGAAGAGCGCTGCCAACGTTTTATTTGGAGCTCCTATGGAAGCCAAAGCTCTAAAATAAAGATTTGGATACAAGTTGTTTATTTGGGAGATGAAAGTATGGACTATTAGTTTCCTATGAGTGCTGTATCATAAACTTGGTGGTTTAAAACAATCAAAACTTATTCACTCACCCTAGTTCTAGGATCCAAGGATCTGAAATCAGTATCACTGGACTAAAATCATGGTGTCAACAGGACTGCATTCCCTCCGAGTGCTCTAGGGAGAATCTGTTCCTTGCTTCTTCAAGCTTCTGGTGACAGCCAGCATTCCTTGGCTTGTGGCTGTATCACTCTGATCCTTAAGGCCAGCACTCTTCACCTTCTCTTGTGTGTGTCAGATTTCCCTCTGCCTCATTCTTAGGGCCCACCCAGATAATGTAGGATAATCTCCCCATCTCAAGACACTTAATTTAGACAAAGACCTTTCTTCCAAATAAAATGACATTTATAGGTTTCAGGGATTCAGGTCTGATATCTCTGTGGCCATTTTTCAGCCTATCACCTACAGCATTGAGGAATTAAAACAACCAAGGGCAGGTTATCAAACCCAAGTTAAGGTTGAGGGTGAACGAGGCAAAACCCTGATGGAGAAATTCTGAAACACTGTATAAGTCACACCCCTTAGAGTTATTCCATCCAAGAAGCAAGTGAGAGTTTATACACCAGCAGCCAACAGTTGTTGGTTGAAGGTTGCTCCCCAGAAGGGCTTCCCCATCACGCCTGACCTATGCCACACAGGAGTCAAAGAGGAAGAGAATCAGTCAGGCAAAGAAATGCAGGTTCTGTCCACTGGAAATCAGGCTTAGTGCCCGGAAGTGGTGAGCACAAGAGATGTGTGGGACATCAGCAGCAACTGCTGTGGCCTTCCTTTCAACAGCTTCGTGATAATTTCCACTACATTTCATAGGCCAGCTTTTGTTACATGGCCAAGCACAGCTTCAGGGGAGACTGGGAAATGTGGCCATGTCCCTAGCCAGTCACAGTTCCATACTGAATAACACACTGGAGCTCTGTTAGCATGGGGGAAGGGGAGGAGGGATGCTGAGGAGACAGTCGGAACATGTAGGCGATAAGGATGGAGGCAGGCTTGCGGTAAGGATGACTCAGGCTAGGGTTTTATCACTGAGTATGGTGAGAAATGGTCAGGATTTAGAATATTGGAGGCAGTGCCGATAGAACTGTTGTTCTGGGGTTTGAGGAAAACACAAATCTAGGATCATGAAGTATTTTTATCTGGAGCAACTGTAGCAGTGGTGCCAATTAAAGAGATGGATGGACTGGAGTAGGAGCAGGTTTGTGGCACAAGGAGTCTCTCACTCTGTTCCGAACTTGTGAAGACTGAGATGCATGTAGATGTCCTATGTGGAATGTCAGTGTTGACTAGGTAGTTGGATAGAGAAGTCCAGAGTCCAGCAGCTCAGGCTGCAGATACTGATTAGGAAGTTATCGGAACAAGCTGGCACTCAAGTTCCATTAGAAATTTCCACTATTTAGGAAACAGTATATTTCTTAGTTTTGTAGCATTGGAAAAACAGATTTTAGCAGTGTTTGCCTAATACTCTACTGTTAGGATCTAGTGAAATAACTCACTGTAGTTTTAAATAGAAAAAGAGTAAAATGACTGTCCTCATATGCACTAACTCTACAGTCTTTCATTAAATAGACTTTTTGGCAGGAGGGAATTTTAATTATCTTAGAGATTGGCTTATGGAATCCAAGCTATGGTTATTGGTGGAAATCAATAATTAAATGTTTAAGTAATCAAAAAAGTACCAAGGGTAATTTTAGATTTTGAAAATGGGATAACAGTATACTTTAGATACAAATTAGATTTGGAGTTTATTCTTTTTCAGTGGCTTAATAAGATGTCCAGATATACTTTAATTTCAGCCTCTCCCATAGGCTTAAGAAAGGAAATATAAAAAACAAAAAGGAATCTAAGCTAATGCATGTGTAAGCATTTATTTACTATTAATTACACCATATGATTTTATGTATTAATATGAAATTATTTTTCAGATAATTATTTAAACTTTTAGATGATCTTAGAAATCACTCTGAAGAGAGAGGGTTAGTGCTTGCTAACATTTCACTGTCTATTTACCTCATTTGATCTGTAAACCAAGATGTTACTTCAGTTCAGTTCAGTTCAGTCACTCAATTGTGTACAACTCTTTGCTATCCCATGGACCGCAGCACGCCAGGCCTCCCTGTCCATCACCAATTCCCGGAGTCTACCCAAACCCATGTCCATTGAGTTGGTGATGCCATCCAACCATCTCATCCTCTGTCATCCCCTTCTCCTACTGCCTTCAATCTTTCCCAGCATCAGGGTCCTTTCCAATGAGTCAGCTCTTCACATCAGGTGGGCAAAGTATTGGAGTTTCAGCTTCAACATCAGTCCTTCCAATGAACATTCAGGACTGATCTCCTTTAGGATAGAGACTGGTTGGATCTCCTTGCAGTCCAAGGGACTCTCGAGAGTCTTCTCCTATACCACAGTTCAAAGGCATCAATTCTTCAGTGCTCAGCTTTCTTTATAGTCCAACTCTCACATCCATACATGACCACTGGAAAAACCATAGCCTTGACTAGATGGACCTTTGTTGGCAAAGTAATGTCTCTGCTTTTTAATATGCTGTCTAGGTTGGTCATAACTTTCCTTCCAAGGAGTAAGTGTCTTTTAATTTCATGGCTGCAGTCACCATCTGCAGTGATTTTTGAGCCCAGAAAAATAAAGTCAGCCACTGTTTCCACTGTTTCCCCATCTATTTGCCATGAAGTGATGGGACTGGATGCCATGATCTTAGTTTTCTGAATGTTGAGCTTTAAGTCAACTTTTTCACTCTCTTTCACTTTCAACAAGAGGCTCTTTAGTTCCTCTTCACTTTCTGCCATAAAAGTGGTATCATCTGCATATCTGAGGTTATTCATATTTCTCCCGGCAATCTTGATTCCAGCTTGTGCTTCTTCCAGCCCAGCATTTCTCATGATATATTCTGCATATAAGTTAAATAAGGAGGGTGACAGTATACAGCCTTGATGTACTCCTTTTCCTATTTGGAACCAGTCTGTTGTTCCATGTCCAGTTCTAACTGTTGCTTCTTGACTTGCATACAGCTCTCTCAAGAGACAGGTCAGGTGGTCTGGTATTCCCATCTCAAAGAATTTTCCACAGTTTCTTGTGATCCACAGTCAAAGGCTTTGGCATACTCAATAAAGCAGAAATGGATGTTTTTCTGGAACTCTCTTGCTTTTTCGATGATCCAGTGGATGTTGGCAATTTGATCTCTGGTTCCTCTGCCTTTTCTAAATCCAACTTGAATATCTGCAAGTTCACGGTTCATGTATTGCTGTTACATAAGATGTTACTTAGAATGTGAATAATTAGAAAAGCTTCAAGAAAAACTTTATTTGCAATGAAGGCTTTTTAACAGAACTTCCATTCTCTTTAGAACTTAAAAATGAGAATTAGACTTCTTAAAAACATTGATAGAGACTTGAAAGTTGTGTCATTCCATTTTATTTCTATAAACTTCTCTCTTTGGTTATTATGATGAAGGCTTTAGGATAAGGCCATTATAGGTACATTTAAGCATGCTTTATTGGAATAGAGGATTTATACTTCCTTCACATCCTAACACTAAGCTTATCACAAATGAGAGTGAAGAATGGACTGAGAATATGAGCCACCACCTTGGGTATACAGTAACAATAAGCATTGCAATGCCTCTGTGTCAGCAAATCTCATGGTGACAATAAATAACGTCTTTTGGACAACAAAAAAAAGTGCTTGAGAAAAAGTTACTTTTAACTATAATTCAATAATTAATTTGGAACAAGGGCAACCATGAAGCTATGGCCTGAAAATCAGGAAGTGATAAAATTTTCATTTACTGTTTCAGGAGAGATGATTGGCTAAAGAACAGACTGACACCACAGACACATCTATGAAAGTGGATTCTGGGAGTTCTCCTGGAGTCTCTCCCTTTTGGATCTAATTATGTTTCTGTAGCACAGTATGTGATGTGCACATGGGATCTGTGAGCCACCATAGAAAAGTTAAATTCTATTTGTTTATTATATTTTTGAAACTGAAAGAAAAACCAGTTTACCCATTTCTCCTAGCCTCTGGCAACCACCAATCTGTTATCTGTATCTATGAACCCGATTTTTTTTAGATATGTCTACATTCCTGGGTCAGGAAGATCCACTGGAGAACGGATAGGCTACCCACTCCAGTATTGTTGGGCTTCCCTGGTGGCTCTGCTGGTAAAGAATCCGCCTGTAATCCAAGAGACCTGGGTTCGATCCCTGGGTTGGGAAGATCCCCTGGAGAAGGGAATGGCTACCCACTCCAGTATTCTGGCCTGCAGAATTCCATGGACAGTGTAGTCCATGGGGTTGCAAAGAGTCAGACCTGACTGAGTGACTTATGCTTTCATTTTCATATCTATATCTTAGATTCCACATATAAGAGAGTGTATATGGTATTTGTCTTCCAGTGTCTGACCTATTTCACTTAACATAATACCCTCAAGGTTCATCCAGGTTGTCATGAATGGCAGGATATCATTCTTTTTTGTGACTGAGTAATATTCCATTGTGTGTATGAACACACACATGTATACACGTGTACCTCATTTTCTTTATCTATCTATACACCAATGGACATTTAGGTTTGTCCATAACTCGGCTATTGTAAATAATGCTTTCATGAACGTGCGGATGTGCGTATCTTTTCAGGTTAGTATTTTCATTTTCCTCAGATAAATGCCCAGAAATAGAATTACTAGACTATTGTATGATAGTTCCATTTTTAATTTTTTGAGGAAATGGCATACTGTCTTGCCTAGAAACTGTACCAATTTACATTACCAGCAACAGTGTACAAGGGTTCTTTTTTCCATATCCTTGTCAATACTTTTTATTCCTAGTCTTTTTGATAACAGCCATTCTAGCACATGAGGTGATAATCTTGTGTCTTTAATTTGCATAATGTTTAATGATTAATGATGTGGAGCATCTTTTCATGTGTCTTTTGGCCATCTGTATGTCTTTTTTGGAAAAGTGTCTGTTCAGATTTTATTTTTTTAATCACTTTTTGTGTATTAGGTTGTCGGAGTTCTTGATTTATTTTGGGTATTTGCAAATATTTTCTCCCTTTTTCTGTTGTTGATGATTTCCTTTGCTATACAGAAACTTTTTAGTTTGCTGTAGTCTCACTTGTTTATTTTTGCATTTGGTGTGAGATTCCAAAAATCACCATCAAGGCATATGTCAAGGAGCTTTACCACCTCTGTTTTCTTTTAGGAATTTTATGGTTTCAAGTGTTACACCCAAGTCTTTATTTCGTTTTTAAGTTAATTTTTGTGCGTGGTGTTAAAGTATCGGTCCAGTTTCAATCTTTTGCATGTGGCTGTCCAATTTCCCCAACACCATATATTGAAAAGACTGTTCTTTCCCCATTATTATGTGGGTTTATTTCTGGGCTCTCTATTTTGTTCCATTGATCTGTGTGTCTGCTTTTCTGTGAATATAATACTGTTTAAGTTAGTATAGCTTGTAATATAGTTTGAAATTTGAGAGTGTGATACCTTCAGCTTTATTCTTTCTCAAGACTGATTGAGCTATTTAAGGGGTCTCTTATGATTCTATATAAATTTTAGGATTATTTGTCCTATTTATGTGAAAAATTCCATTGGGCTAGGGATTTTGATAGGGATTGCATTGCATCTGTAGATTGATTTGGGTGGTATGGACATTCTAACAATATTAATCCTTCCAATTTGTGAGCATGGGGTATCTGTCCAGTTATTTGTATTGTTTTCAACTTCTTTAATGTTTTGTAGTTCAAAATATACAGATCTTCCACCTCCTTGATAAATGTATTGCTAGTTTATTCTTTTTGATGTAATCATAAATGAAATTGTTTATTTAACTTCTCTTTCTAATATTTCATTATTAGTTTATTTAAATAAGCAAGTTCTTGTGTATTGATGTTGTATCCTGCAGCTTTCCCAAATTTGTTAGTTTTTGATGAAGTCTTTAGGGTTTTATATATATATATATATATATATATATATATATACACACACATATACATATCATATCATCTGAATATAGTAATAGTTTTACTTCTTCCTTTCCAATTTGGATGTCTTTTATTTCTCTTTCTTGCCTAATTGCTCTGGTGAGGACTTCCAATACTATATTTAATGAAATTGGCAAGAACAGGTGTCCTTATTCCTGATCTTAGAGGAAAAGATTTCAGTTTTTCACCATCGAGTCCAATGTAGGCTTATCATATGTGGCCTTTACGATGCTGAAGTACTTTTGTACGTTCCCTCTATACCCACTTTGTTGAGAGATTTTGTCATAGATGGATGTTGAATTTTGTCACATGCTGTCAAATGCTTTTTCTCCATCTGTCCGTTGAGATGATCACATGATTTTTGTCCTTTATTTTGTCCATGTGACATGTCACGATGACTGGTCTGTGGTTGTTGAACCATCCTTTCATCTCATTTGATCACAGTGTATGCCTGTTGAATTCAGTTTGCTAATGTTTTGTTGAGGAGTTTTGCATCTGTGTTCACCAGGTAATTTTTTTTCTTGTGGCATTCTTATCTGGTTTCAGTGTCAGGGTAATGCTGGCCTCATAAAACGAGTTTGGAAGAGTTCCATCCTTTTTTTTTTGTTAAGAGTTTGAGAATTATGGCATTCTTTGACTGTTTGGTAAACAGCACCAGTGAAGCAATCTGGTTTTGGACTTTTGTTTATTGGGAGGTTTTGGATTACTGATTCAATCTCCTTCTTAGCAGTCAGTCTGTTTAGCTTTTTTATTTCATTATGATTCAGTCTTGGTAGATTGTATGTTTCTGGGTTGGGAAGATCCCCTGGAGAAGGGAAAGGCTTCCTACTCCAGTATTCTAGCCTGGAGAACTCCATGGACTGTATAGTCCATGGGGTTGCAAAGAGTCGGACACGACTGAGTGACTTTTACGCACTTCACTTCACAATAACTGTTGTAATTCCTGTTGTAATAGCTCCTCTTTCATTTCTAATTTTATTTGAGTCCTCTCTCCTTTTTGTTGGTGAATCTAGCTAGAGGTTTGTCAATTTTATTTATCTTTTCAAAGAACCAGCTCTTAGTTTCATTGATATTATTTACTGTCTTTTAACCTTTATTTTACTTATTTCTGCTCTGATCTTTTTATTTTATTTCTTCTACTAGTATTTCTTTCTCTAGTTCCTTGAGGTGTGAAGTTATTTATTTGAGCCTTTTTGTTTCTTGAGGCTAAGTATTTATCATGGTAAACTTCCCTCTTAGAACTACTTTTGCTGCATCCCATAAAGTTTGGTGTATTACATATCCATTTTTGTTTGTCTCAAGGTATTTCTTTTTATTTCTCTTTTTATGTCTTTGAACCTTTGGCTGTCCAGTAGCATCTTGTGTAATGTCCACATATTTGTGTATTTTCCAGTTTTCCTTGTATAATACATTTTGAGTTTCACACTGTTGTGGTCAGAAAAGCTGCTTGATGTGATTTCAGTCCCTTTAAATGTGGTAAGCTTGTTTGAACATATAATGTAGCTTGCAAAATATTGAGAAGAATGCATTTCTGTTGCTTTTGGATCGAGTGTTTTGTAAATATTTGTGATCTCAAATGTTGTTAAAGGCTGATGTGTTTTTGTTGATTATCTGTCCTGTGTATCCACTGATGTAAGTGTGGAGTATTATAGTCGCTTGCTATTATTGTATTGCTGTCAATTTCTCCTTTAGGTCTGTTAATATTGGCTTTAGTTAGATGCTCCTTTGTTGGCTGTGTAAATATTTACAAACGTTACCTCTTCTTGTTGGGTTGACTTATCATTATATAATGCCCTTCTTTGTCTCTTGCTTCAGTCTTTGTTTTAAAATCTGTTTTGTCTGATAAAAATATAGCTACTCCAACTTTTTTTTGTAGTTTTCATTTGCATGAGATTTCTTTCTCCATCCCTTCACTTTCAGTCTATGTGTGTCCTTCATCCAAAGTGAGTCTCTTGTAGGCAGCATACAGATGGGTCTTATTTTCTTGTCTATTCATGAACTCTTTGTCTTTGGATTAGAGAATTTAGTCCATTTGCATTTAAAGTAATTATTGATAGCCGTGCAGGTACTGTCATTTTGTTAATAGTTTTCTGGCTGTTTTTGTGTTTCCTGTCTGTTCCTTTCTTCTTCTTTTGCTCTCTTCATTTTTTTGATTTCATGACTTTCTTTAGCGGTTTGCTTATATTTCTTTACCTTTTGTGTATTTACTGTTGTTCTTTCACTTTGTGGTTACCATGAGGTTCACATATTAACAATTTATAACAGTTGATATAAAACTGTAAATAACTTAAGTTTGATACCACTGTATACCACTGTAAAGCTTAACCTTCTTATTCTTCCCTCTGCTGCATTTCATGTTTTTGATGTCACATTTTACATTTTTTTCATCTTGTCTATCCCTTAGTTGTTGAAATCATATTTTTATGATTTGTGTCTTTAAATCTTCATGCTAGCTTTACAAGTGATTAACCCACTCCCCTTGCTATATATTTACCTTTCCAGTGAGATTTATTATTTCAAATGTGTACTTGTTAATGATCAGTGCCCTTTCTTTTCAGCTGAAAGAATTTCCTTTAACATTTCTTGTCAGGCAGTTTAGTGGTGATGAATTCCTTTAGCTTTTCTGGAAAACCCTGTATCTTTTCTGAATGATAACTTTGCCGGTTAGTTTTCTTTATTGAATTTTTTTTTTCCTTCACTACTTTGAATATATTGTGTCATTATATATTTAGTACAGCTAAATAATAGTAACATACCTAAGACAAATAATGTTAATACATTTTAAAAATGAGTTTTATTAAAACATTTTGGAAAAGTTAAAACCTGATAAGATCGCCCATCAGTGTTTTGGAATCTCATTTTCTTAGGCTCATCCATGGGGAATGAAGCAGTCTCCTCTATTCTTTCTCCATGCTTCCTTTCCCCTCATCCCTTTCTCCATGATGACTTCTATATTTGTCTTTTAAGCCAAATCCCCTCTTCTCTCTCCCAAGCTAAAGATCCATTTCTGTCAGATACCTCTCATGTCCTGAACTAAGCTCATTCTTTTTTAAATAGACAACTTGATATCCACTTCTGTTTTCCCAATTGTTGATGGAGTGACTCTACATTTTGCCTAAAACTGTCACTGTTTGTATCTGTTGTCCTGAAATAATAATTAATAGTTAGCATTTCACTTTTAAAATTATCCTGGGTTGGATAACAAATCATATGTCACCATACCTATCTGTCTGATTAAGTTCTACCTTTTAAGAACCAGCCCCTCAGCCCACTGTTAAAGGACTTTGGCGTGACAGCCATGTCCATGGGTCTTAGCCCACCTCCTGTTTCTCCGAGTGCCTCTCTCCACATCCATCCCCCTGCCGTTCCTCCCCGACATACTTGCCCCTACTGCCTCCGTTTATATCATCAGCTTTCTATTTTGCTCTCCATACTCCAAGTAATGATGTCTTGATTTTTTTAACTCTCGGATCCTCAGACTGGTATGTTACCCTACAAGTCTCAGTGTGCCCTTTCCTTTCTGCCTTAATGCATTTAGACCTCTAGTCTTTCTCAGAATCTTGCACTTGTGAATTGCTCCCACGAGTAAACCCAATAGTTAGGGCAAGGGTTTACCAGACTTAGGTAGTGTATTAGATACAATCCACCCAGTCTCCAGTGCTGGAAGGCTTAGAGAAATGTTTTCTTTTTTTCTCCTTCAGCTCCTCAATCAACTTTTATAAAATTGGAATAAGATCTGCTTTATGAGATATTGTGAGGATTCATGAGAGGAAGTACAGCAGAGTAATTAGCATAGTGTTAACGTTTAGCTAAAGAAAGAAATGAAAATATAAATAATGTTAGTGTCCAACTAAGGAAGGAGGCTGAACTAAGTCTTTTGTCTTTTATTTTAAAGTTCACTAGATTTAGGAGCAAATATTGATACTGAGGGGGCTTCCCTAGTGGCTTACTGTTAACAAATCCGCCTGCAATGCAGAAGACCTCCTGCAATGAGGGTGGGGAAGATCCCCTAAAGAAGGAAATAGCAACCCACTCCAGTATTCTTGCCTGGGAAATCCCATGGACAGAGGAGCCTGGTGGGCTACAGTCCATGGCGTTGCCAGAGTCGGACATGACTTAGCGGCTAACCACCACCAAATGGCATGTACTTGATACCTTTGTTACCAACGCGGAACCTGGTGTCTGTCTTAGACTTGCTGAATCTGATCAGTGGGGATGTGATAGATGATTTTCTTCAATCTGTGGAAGGAATGCAAACACCGAGTGGATAGTTGAACTAGATGACTTGTAAAAGTCCTCCCACCCTGAAGTCTAATATTCTTACCTTTGTATAACATAGTCATACGCAGGAAATAAACCCTTCATTCATCTATTTAACAGTATTGATTGAGTAGCTCATAGTAATGCCACGTTCTTCTTTAGGCCTATGTATTAATTCCACAGGCATGGTTCCCTCCTAAATGCCCGGGAAAATGCTTGTTTGTTGACCTAAAGATTCACTGACCATCTGCCATGTGCTGGGACACTGTGCTCAGCCTCGGTGAGAGGGTGATGAGCAAGACTGACAGAGTCCTTCTCCTTTCAGAGTTTATACCAGCAGAAAAAATAGACAAATTGTGTTTACAGTAAAGGGGATACATGTTGTTATGAAAAAGAAAATGGTGTGAAAACCATTCTTTTTGTTCTGTTGTTTTTCCCCACATCAGAATTCCAATTAAAATCCAGTCAGGTTATTCATAGAGGAATTAGTAATTCCTCTCCTCAGACTGGTTTTAGATTTTAAGTAAAAACTGAGAGCCCTTGGGCCTTAGCCAAGGAATACTGGAAGACTTCAGGATGCATTTTTGTACTTAAAACCGCTCTGGTGTCACGACTGGTAAGAAGGCTGTTGAATAAGCCAGTCAAAGGGACAGCCCTTGTTCAGATTGACTCTGGGTATTTTAGAAAGGGATTCGAGAAGTTCTGAGTCCTTTGAGTTCATGGACCTATTTCGAACCTTATCGCAGCAGAGCTCATTTGTACTACATTTTTCAAGGAAGTTCTTATAAAAACATGAAGATGGTATTAATGTAGACCATGCAATAATAACAAAATAAGTCCACCAACTCTGCTACCAGTGCTCCTTATCACCACTGTCCTCAACACTTTAATAGAGAAAGTGAAAATTTTCAACTTTGCATGTTACATTACAAACAAAGCCATAACTAAACAGAGAGAGGAAGAAGAAAAACACCCTGTCTTTTGCTGTGGATACACCAAGGCACTTAATTTAGAAGCAGCTGCCTAGGATCTAGTTCTGGCTCTTCCATTAATCAGTATGTGACCTCGATGTGTCTGGGCTTCAGGTTTTTAAAAACGCTAAATGATCCTTAATTAGCCCTAAAATTCTCAGTCAGTGAAACTAAATGGAGGAAGTGGTGTCATTTTACTCTTGCCCCTCCTGCCTTCCTCCCAGCTACACAAACACATCAGAAGCCCCATCACCACTGAACACATGGATACTGAATCAACTTGCTTCTCTAACCTGGACGTTTGTGCGTGCCTTAAGCTGAAGCCTGAGACCTCAATGTCTAGCTGCTTCTCTGGACTGAATGAGGGAACTGACGCCAGGTCCTTGGGGAGCGCTGCGGCTTCTCTGAAGGAGAACCCGCCCCAAGAGCACTTATAGCCTTAGCATCTCTCAGTCTCCGTAATGCTGGTTTGCACCAAGGGTCCTGTTTCAACACCGTACACCTTCCTAGAACCAACTATTGCTACTTTTCTGACTAATGATATCGGCACTGTCTAAAATCTTACATTACTCTGCCCACACCTGCCCAATCAGCTTGCTTCCAGCAGGCACCACCGGCCAGATGGCCTCAAGTTTCTGCCCTGAGGAGCAGCAGCGTTGCCCGGGTGCCTGTGAGCCTGGCCCTGCCTCGCCTGGTCTGTTCCCTCTGGCCCTGGCGGGCACTGTGAAGCCGCAGTTAGCCTGCCGTCAAACTTCCTCCGGCTATGATAAGCACATAGGCATATGTGTATGTACATGAGGAGGATGGGTTATTTTGCAAATATTTGTGTATGTATTGGTTTTGGCTGCAGTAGGTCCTAGTTGCAGTATGAGGTCTCAGTAGTTGTGATTCGTGGGCTTAGTAGCCCTGCTGTATGTTAGATATGGGTTCCCAGACCACAGATGGAACTTGCATCACCTGCATTGCAAGATGGATTCTTAACCACTGAAACATGAGCAAAGTCCCTGGGATTCTTTGTTATAATTAGAATTTTCCTCCAATTAGCCCACTCTAAAATTTATTATTTTTAAATTAACTTTATTTACTGTGGCCTAATTTCTGATGTGTAATCCACACGATTCATAAGAGAAATGCAGGATGTAACTGTATCAATATATTAACTTTTATCAATAAATTGCATTGTATTGTGGCACAGCTATACTTTTTTAAATGCCACTGAAAAGTATGTACTTTGTTAGCTCTGAAATTAGCTTTTAGTTTTAATTTAAAATGTTAGTCTCTAGTTTTCAGAACTCTTCCTATTTAAATAATTGAAATATTTGAGAAAATAACGATCAAGATATTCAAAGCAAAATTGTAAGTTTTCTTATTCCCACATTGCAGTCTTTTAAAATGTATTTTATTCTTCTGCAATTGCCAGAGCTTCTCCTTGTGAGGCTGAGCTCCAGGAATTAATGGAGCAAATTGACATCATGGTAAACAACAAGAAACTGGATTGGGAAAGGAAGATGCGGGCTCTGGAGACACGATTAGATCTTCGGGATCAAGAGTTGGCAAATGCACAGACGTGTCTGGAACAGAAAGGTCAAGAGGTACTGCGTAGCTGTGTTAATAAACTGTTCATTCCTCAGACTGTTATAAATAGTGCTACTTACGTCAGAATATATTTTTAATGACACATACTTTGTACAGGCATCAGCAATAGCTTGAAATGCCCTGAAATTCTGTCACAGTGTGCTGAACGTATGTATTCTATCAAGTAAGTGTCAAGCAGAGCCTAAACCTATAGTAATTTGCCAATGCAGACAGAGTCCAGGCAATGCCATGTAGGAAAGTAAACATTTGACATGTATGTCAAACACTGTTTTCAAGCAAGGATGTCAGTGCTTTTGCTGCTATAGAAACAAAGTAGTCATCAGAGCTGTGCCTTTGGAGCAGGCAGAGTTCAGGAGCAGTTGCCTTTTCTCATCTGCTAGAAGAGTCTTTCCTAAAAGAAGTCAAAGGCAAGGCCTTGATTGTAGGTCAAGAGAGAAAAGAGTTCAGTGAAGGTGATATATGTATACCTGGGTGCCCACATGGCTGAGTGATAAAGAATCCGCCTGCCAATGCAAGAGACACAAGAGATGCAGGTTTGATCCCTGGGTTGGGAAGATCCCCTGGACTAGTGGATGGCAATCCACTCCAGTATTCTTGCCTGGAGACTCCCATGGACAGAGGAGCCTGGCGGGCTACATACAGTCCATAGATTTGCAAAGAGTCAGACCTCACTGAGTGACTGAGCTCCTGCACCCCTTAAGAGGAGCGTCCTGGGCCTGGGGAGTCTCCTTGCGGCCAAGCTGGGGAAGCTAGAGGGAGGCCTGCATGCTCGTGGGCCTGCTGCGGAGGTCAGCAAAGTCATACGCCTCACCTGCCGTGGACTTGCGTGTCTGAATTTTCTGTGGGACAAGGCATAAGACATGTTTACTGATCGTATGCTAATCACTAAAACGTCAACAGTCAGCTTGTTCCACAGCTGTTTTTCCACCTCTCCTGGACTCTCAATGGAACTTAAGTCTTTGTCTTGACTAACTATGGTGTTGTTTGGCCCAGTTAAGGCTGTGATCAGTAGAGGCAGGTCAAGCAATTGCACACGTGAGGGTCTACTCTCTGATTTTCCCTCCTGTCACAGCCCAGAGGCAAACGGAAGCCACGTGCTGTTTAAGCAGACAAATTCTGTAAGCCAAGTCCCTGGAAGCTCCTCTTAGACAATTTTTCTTTTTTTATTTTTCACTCTGCTGGGTCTTCTTTGCTGCCCCTGGGCTTTTTCTAGCTGTGGCGAGCAGGGGCTACTCTTGGCTGCACCGGCTTCTCACTGCCGTGTCTGCCCCGTGGCAGGGCACAGCCCCGAGGCCCACGGGCTGCGGTAACTGCAGCAGGAGGCTCTGCCGTTGTGGAGCCCGGGTCTCGAGCGCAGGCTTGGTAGTTGTGGCGCAGGGGTTTAGCTGCTCTGCTGCATGTGGGCTTTTTCCAGACAGGAATGGAACCCATGCTCCCTGCATTGGCTGGTGGATTCTTACCCACTGCACCACCAGGGAAGTCCTATTTTTCTTTTCAATTTGTAGTAACAATTATTCCATAACACCACTAAAACAGAGCTCCCACTGAAAGCAGCAGAGCCTGAAATAAAGGCTGAAATGTGTTGGCAGGGGCAAGAGTGATGACATAAGTCTCCCAAAAAGACGGTGCAAAGTAAACTTTAAATCTTGCTTTAACGTGCCAGTGAGAAGGCTCAACATCCATACCAGACTGTCCTAATGTATACCCAGTGGAATAGCCCTAGCAACATCTGGATTTTGTGAATTTAATTATTAATGACTATTCTAAGAACCACAGTACAAATATTTATTCTTGGTTTGGTATAGTGGTTTTATTTGAATTGTACTTCTCTTTTGTACATTTTCTGATTTTGTCAGGTAAAATTTCAAAAAATTAAAATTAAATTTTATTCTTAATGCAGGTGGGGTTACTTCGACAGAAGTTGGACAGTTTGGAAAAATGTAACTTAGCGATGACTCAAAATTATGAAGGACAACTACAAACCCTAAAAGCTCAAGTAAGGAAACTTATTACAATTTAGTATCACGTTTTGATATATGTTTTGACTTACAAAATTGTGTTAATTTTGCTAAAATTAATTATTTTAATATAAGCAAAAGTTGCTATATTTTAAGTACAGGTTATATGTTTGGCCCTGTCTTTCATTGTTTTATGTGTATTGTTTTTGTCTCTTGTATTAGATTGTAAGCTCTCAATCCCTCTGTTAGCACAGTGCTAGACTAATGGCTTTCTATTTATCAAGTGACTAGCTGGTTATATTATGATAATTAGCTATGTGAAAAACAACAACAAAATAGCATTAGTCACCACTCCATAATAGGGGTGTCCTTGCTTCTATGGAAGTTAAAATAGGAAAGGGCAACCCACTCCAGTATTGTTGCCTGAAGAATTCCATGGAGAGAGGAGCCTGCAGGCTACAGTCCATGGGCTGTAAAGACCTGAACATGACCCAGCGACTTTCACTATTATAAAATAGATCACTGAAAGAACAAAACTGATCTTTATTGCTTTGTTACACATAGGTGTTCCATAAATGAGAGGGCTTCTGCTTGTATGGTGAGAGGGATTTCTTTCTGATTTATCCCTATGTCATACTCCCCACTGTGCTGGCAAGCAAAAAGTCTCTTTCTTCACACAGATGACACACAGGGCAATAAGCATCTGAGCGTCTTAGGTCTAGTACGTACTAACTACATCCTTGCTTCACTTAGTAAATTAATCAGTGGGGAAAATGGTTTGATTATGAATTTTACTTTACAACCAACTTTCATTGAAGTGCAGAGATTTCACAAATGGTAATATGGTTAAGGGAGCCCAAAGTAGTTAAATCTCCTCCTAACATACCTTTTTAGGGAAGTGATCAGCTATTACAATAGGACTATGAAGCATTTGATGCACTTAATGGGTATGATCTTACAAGACTAGCTCGTAAGTCTATCTAGATATTTTGCCTTCAATTTAAATAGCTGCTGCTAGATGGTAACTTGAGCTATGAAACTGTATTTGTTTATTTTCCTAGCTAAGATTCAAAGCATTTAACACTTAACCTTATTTTTTCTATTAATATAAAGATGAAGCTCTAATATAGCAACATAAATATTGTATGACTATAATAATTCAGCATAAACAAAGAGAACATGATCTAGAATAAGTCTGAAAAAAAATACAGAGATCTAGATATAAGTATCATCGCTAAATTACATTTAACTAGTTCAGTCACAGCTTACCAAATCTTTAATTTCTGGGTTTTTTTTTTTTTTTTTTCATGTCTATTGTTAAAACGTCTTGGGCTTGTTTGTAGACACTGAGTGGTCATTTACTATATGAATCCTTACCATCTGATGCTTTGCAGCTCTGTTTTATCGCTTGGCTGCCAGCTAGCCTACAACTATATTTACAGCAGTTTTCACGAAAATTTGTTCTGTACACCAGCACTAAGAGCTTAGGAAATGCTGTTTACTCCTTTGCTGCTGGACATTTATAGTACATAGTAGCATATTATAGGCTGTGAGAAGTCCTGCTTTAAAAACATCCATTTAGCCTTTTTAGTCCACCATTTTTCAAACATATTTGACCATGGAACCCTTTTGCTTTTTAAACTAAAACCAGCAAACACTGTAGCACAGCTACAATGTAAACACCTTAAAGAGGTGTTTCATAGAATGCACTCTGGAAACACTGCACTGTTGTCGAGAGAACAGCCATCTGCTTCCACTGCAGTTTTCTGCATTTTGTTTTTCCTGTGGCTAAAAGAAAGGAAGGGAGAGAGGGAGGAAAAGCAGAAGAGAAGGAAGCGGAAAGAAGGGGTAAAAGGAAAAAAGTACTGTGTATTTGCCTCAGTTTGCGTAATAGCTAGTAATATGTCATTTTTTTCTAACCAGTAAATGATTCCTTGTGGCAAATGTGCTTTTGTTGCTGCTAGTTCACTCTCCTGCTTCCTTCTTTGAAATTCGTTTATTTACCTTATTTTCCTAAAATACCTTAAAGATACCTTTTACCACATTCTGCCTTAAAAAGCTATGACAAAACTTTCTTTTGAAATTGCCTCCTTTTTAAAAATGGTGTGCTTTCTTTTCCTTCTAAAATTATAAAACTATAATTATATATATATATATATATATATATATTACATGCATTTGAGATTTATTCTTCTGGAAAGGTGGAGTCAATGTACTTCCCCTATTCCTCCTGCTAAATGCAACTAGAAATCCTGGACATTATTTATAAAACAACATAAGACTGAGAAGTGGAAAGGAAAGACAGACCATCTAGGACCTTGGGACTCAAGGCAAAACACGGTGTTGAGTTCCTGGAATTTCCCTTTGCCTCTTATGTCGTACACTGGATACCAGAGAAGCCAGCAGGCCTGACTCTCCAGTGGGGACAACTGAACCAAAAGAGGGAGAAAGCCTCTTCCTTGCAACTGAAAGACCCGAAGAAAGACAGCCTGCCATGATTAAACGCTTTTTGATAATAACTGCTTGACTTTAGCCACAGGGCACAGGAAGGGACTACAGCTGCACACCCACTTCACCAGCAGAGACCGAGCAGCCAGCCCCGGCCGCACCCTCACCTTCTTTGATGAGGCAGTCCAGCCCCGGCCTCGGCGGGGTCAGGAAGGCTGAGGGGAAACCCGCGCCGCGCGGTCAGTGGTGGCCGTGAGAACCCGGGCCTCTCTGCGCCTCTGGGGTGGGGCGGCGCCCTTCCCTCTGCAGGGCGTCTGGGCAAGGCTCACGAGTCCGACGCTCGCCGCCTCTGTGCTAACAGCGCGCCTTCCCTCGCCACAGTGCCGCTGAAGGCCAGGCGAGAAGCGGTCACGAGGCGTCTGTGCCCCTTCAGTCAGCGTGGTGCCAGTGAACGAGGTGCGGATCCTGAGCTCCCCGCCCACTCAGCAGTGATGAGGAGCACCTGCCTCCTCCCGGTTAGCAGCTGAGGCCAAGACCTGGACTTTCACTACCGCAAGGCAGCAAGGAGGCACCGTTCTGTTCTTCCCTGCTGGAACGTTGTCAGAAGAGGACTGCTAAAACACAGTATTTCTACAAAATCTGGAGTCACGTAACAACTCCCCCAAATGGTTTCAATTAAAAAAAAAATCACTCATCAGAAAAAACGAGGACGATCTCAACTTGGATGAGAAAAGTCAATCAAGAGACACCAACCCTGAGCTGATAGAGATGTTAGAATTATCTGACAAGGAGTTTAAAGAGCCATCTCAAACATGCTTGAAACAAATTAAATTAGAATGTTTTAGCAAAGACAACTATACAGAACAAGCAGCTAGAAATTTTATAACTTATAAATACAATAACCAAACTAAAAAATTCAGTAGATGGGTTCAAAAGCAGAATAGAGAGGATGGAAGACATACATAATGAGTGAACTTGAACATACAATAGAAATGACCCAATCTGAACAGCATATTAAAAAGCAACCAAGACAACCTAGTCAGCGTATTAAAAAGCAGAAACATTACTTTACCAACAAAGGTCTGTCTAGTCAAAGCTATGGTTTTTCCAGTAGTCACATTTGGATGTGAGAGTTGGACTATAAAGAAAGCTGAGCACCGAAGGATTGATGCTTTTGAACTGTGGTGTTGGAGAAGACTCTTGAGAGTCCCTTGGACTGCAAGGAGATCCAACCAGTCCATCCTAAAGGAGATCAGTCCAGTGTTCATTGGAAGGACTGATGTTGAAGCTGAAACTCCAATACTTTGGCCACTCGATGCAAAGAACTGACTCATTGGAAAAGACCCTGATGCTGGGAAAGATTGAGGGCAGGAGGAGAAGGGGACGAGAGAGGATGAGATGGTTTGGATGACATCACTGACTCAATGAACATGAGTTTGAGCAAACTAAAGGAGATACTGAAGGACAGAGAAGTCCGGCATGCTGCAGTTCATGGAGTCGCAGAGAGTCAGATATGACTTAGTGACTGGACAACAGCAAAGAAGTTTTGTTACCAATAGATGTACCCTAAAAGAATAGCTAAAGGAATTTCTCCTTGGTAGAAAGGAAATGATAAGAAAAAGTTGGAAAAGTGAAAGCATGGATAAATGCAGTAGATTTTACTTCTCTTGAGTTTTCTAAATTTTTTGACAACTGAAGCAAAAATTATAATAATAGCTAAAGAGGTTCTTAATGTATACTAAGAAAATAATTAGGATACTAAAGTCAGAAATGGGTCATGGCAAAGAGAACTAAGATTCTAAACTTCACTTGGACTGGTAAAATGTCAATAGCAGTAGACTGTAATAAGCTATGTATGTATAATATTATGCCTAGAGCAATAACTAAAAAAGCTAAACAAATAAATACTTTCAAAAACACTATAGATACATCAAAATGACATTCTTAAAAATGTTCAAAGAACCCAGAGGAAGACAGGAAAGCTAAAACAGATAAACCAAAAACTAGGCAATAAACATGAAACTAAGTCAGGCTTAAATGCTAATATAACAATAATTACATTAAATGAAAATGGTCTAAATATTACTAGTTAAAAGAGATTCGCAGAATAAATAAAAAATATATGACCCAACTGTATGCTTTGTTCCAGAAACTCAGTTCAAATATAACTACATATGTAAGTTGCAAGTAAAAAGATAGAAAAAATATACCCTGCAAATACTAATCAAAAGAAAGCAGAAGTAGTGCAAAAATAATTCAGTTGAAAAGGAATAGTCTTTTCAACAAACAGTGACAGGACAATTAGATATCCACACGAAAAAGAACTAGATTGGACCCTTACCTAAACCATAGACTAAAAATAACACAAAATGAATCAAAGACCTAGATGTAAAAACTAGATCTCTAAAACTCTTTAGAAGAAAACATAGGAGTAAATCCTTATGGTTTTGGATTAGACAACAGTTTCTTAGATTTAGTACAAGTGCAAGAAAAATTAGATAAACTTGATTTCATCAAAGTTTTAACAAACTCTGTGCTTCAAAGCACACCAAAAATAGAAAGACAGCTCATAAAGTGGGAGAAAACATTTGAAAGTCATATATTTAATAAGGTACTCATATCCAGAATTAAGAAAACTCTTAGTAGTCAATAGTAAAAAGACAAATGACCAAGTTTTAAAATGGGCATAGTTATAAATAGTCATTTCTCCAAAGGAGATATATAAATGGCCAAATAAGCATGTGAAAAAGTGCTCAATGTCATTAGTCATTAGGGAAATGCAAATCAAAACCATAATGAGATATCCCTTCACACCTGCTAATTGCTATAATCAAATGATGGATAAAAGCAAGCATTGGTAAGGATATGGAGAAATCTGAGCTCTATACATTACCACTGTAAAGTGGAAAATGGTACAGTCACTTTGGAAAGCTGTTTGGCAGTTCATTAAAAAGTTAAACTTACAGTTTCTACATTTCAGTTTCTAGTTTCAGCTATTCTACTCCGAAGTATATATAACCAAGAGGGAAAAAAACCTACATCCACACAAAATCTTCTACACAAATGTTCATAGCAGCATTTCCCCATAATATTGAACAAGTGGAAACAAGGCACGTGTCCATCAGTTGATGAATGAGTAAACAAATATGGTACATCCATGCAGTGAAGTGTTACTCAGCCATTAAAAGGGATGAAATAGTGACCCCTGCTACAACATGGATGAACCGTCAAAGCATTATGCTGAGTGAAAGAAACCAGACGCAGAAGACTGCATATTGTATGGTTTCATTAATATGATATGATCAGGGTAGGTAAATCTATACAAACAGAGGTTAGCTGTTGCTAGGGCCTTGAGGAAGGAGGAAATGTGTAGTCACTGTTAGTAGATACAGACAGGGTTTCTTTTGGAGATGATGAAAGTATTCTGAAATTAGATAGTGTGATGCTTACCCAACTGAATATACTAAAAACCAATGAAGTAATACTCTAAATTTTATGGTAGGTGAATTATATCTCAATTTTAAAAACTATGTGAGAAAGAAAAAGGAAGCAGAAATGACTGTACTACTGTCAGATATAAAATAGACACAATTGTTCATAGCTTTCTTTGTAGTAGTCAAAAACTGGAAACAACCAAAAATATCTCAATATGTGAATGGTCAAACAAACTGTGGTTACATGTATACCATGGTATAATACTCAGCAATAAAAAGGAGTGAACTATTGATACATTGATCACATATTGTACTTGCATCAATTTCCTGAGTTTGATACTATACAAAATTCAATAAGATGTAAATATTGGGAGAAACTGGGTGGAGAGAACCCAGAATCTCTCTGTAATATCTTTGCAGCTTCTTGTGAATCTATAATTATTTCAAAAGAAAAAAGAAAAACAAATTTTGTAAACAGTTATTTAGAAATTTCCTAACATGTTGATAGACCATGCTGCTTTTAATCTATTATTTGAAGGTAAAACAAGAGAAAAAATTTAGTCTTAAGTTACAACAAAAATTATGGATAAGAGAAAGATTATATCAAGCTTTATATTTAATTTTATTTAAGCTTACATCAACAAAAGTGTGTTTGTATTTTTTATATTAAGTCCTCCGTTTCCTTAAAAGAAGTGTAAGTTGGTCATTTTATAGATTGAGTTATTGAAATTAAAATTGTCAACACAAGATGGCACTAAATAAAAGTAAGAAAAAAAAACTTGGTTGTTTTAAATTGTGAACTTTGCTATATATGGTTAAGATAAAACTGAACAAAACATTTTATCAAGTGAATTGTCATTAAACTGTGCAGTCAATGAAGTTCCAAATTTACTTGAAAGCTTAATTGTGTTCAGCTTCAACAATTTAGTTTTAATAACTGCTTCTATCTTCACTAATTGGAACATTTAGGCTTTTCTGCATTTCCTAATCATGACATAAATTTTGAAAGAGGTATGCAAGAGAACTATCTTGAAATCAAGTTAGAAATAACCAATAGTAAAATTTTAGCATTCTCTATTATTTACAGTTTTCCAAACTAACTAATAGCTTTGAAAAACTGAGATTACACCAGATGAAACAAAATAAAGTTCGACGAAAAGAAGTACCACACGTCAAAGAAGAAATGCCTTTTGAACTGAACAATTTGAACCAGAAGTTAGAGGTAAGCTAGATTGTCTTAGTTCATCCCTGCATGTATCCAGATTGGTTTTTGTTGTTGTTGTTGAGGGCTATTTGTCTCCAGAATGCTCAGTGGCATGTACCACTGTGGTAACAAAGCACCGTTAGAAATCTGCTTCCTGTTGAAGATATTTTCTTAGTGCACCTTCCCTTCAGGCACTTAGTGAATTAAAACATCACTTTGATTTATACATCTTTTATACATATCAGCATTTTGTAGAGCAAAAAAAATGTTCAAAGAAACTGCAGATGTTGAGTGAAATTGAAGGCCATCCCTGGGGTCAGTTAAAGTGAGTGTCTAATAAATCTTTTAATGGCTATTTAACTACTAGGTACTTAAGTCCCCATGAAGCCTCATAGCAATTTTCGGAGCAGAGCTTGAAGTTTCAGGATCTTTTCTTTAAAGAGGTAGTTTCACTCCAATATAGCGACCCTGTGTCACCGAGAACTCCTAAAATCTCAGTCCCTTAAAATGGCTAACCATGTCGCAGAAACACTTATTTCAATCCCTTAACTTTCCAACCTTGGAAAAAATAAGCTATTTTTCTTCCCTATGCCCTTGTGCATTCCTGCTACTGGTCACGTAACAGCAGATAGAGTCTACTGAGTTCCTTTTTCTAACCTTAGCTGAATTCCCACTGTGGCTCAATTATTGTTTTCTAATTGACCTCAAATTGACCCTATCATGTTAATCTCACTCAGCTTTGGTTTTTTTCCCCCACTGTTCTCAAGTCCTAAACAACAGTTTCTCCCCACAGCCAGCCAGTGATTTCAGGTTCTTCTTCTTTGTTCATAGTTAATGGTTCTATGTGTCCCTGATAGCTCAGCTGGTAAAGAATCTGCCTACAGTGCAGGAAACCCTGTTCAGTTCCTGGGTCAGGAAGATCCACTGGAGAAGGGATAAGCTGTCTACTCCAGTATTCTTGACCTCCCTGGTGGCTCAGATGGTAAAGAATCAACCTGCAATTCAGGAGACCTGGGTTCAGTCCTTGGGTTGGGAAGATCCCCTGGAGAAGGGGAAGGCGACCCACTCCAGTATTCTGGCCTGGAGAATTGCATGGGCTCGCAGAGTCAGACACGACTGAGTGACTTTGACTTCACTCACTGTGCATCCCAGTCACCCAGGTAGAAACCTCTTAGGAATCTTTGATCTGTTCCTTTCTTACTCCTCCTATTCCAGCCCAGAATTGCCCCTTTTCTGTGTCTAATGCCTCTTATCTCTGTCTTCCACCTAACTGTCATTGTCCTGTTTTATACTTCTTCATCTTTGTCATCTAACTCTTCAATTAACTGTCCTTCTCAAAATTTTCCTCCAAAATATTTTTAAGAGCAGGAAAAAAAAAAAAACTGGAACCACAGCCCCAGAACCAGCCTATTGCAAAAATTTTGTTGGAAGTGTTTGGCTTTAGTTTTTAAAGTCCTGTAAATTTTATATTGTACTGCATAAGGAACATACATTTTCAAAAATATAAAATTACTACCACTAAGTAAGGATGACCCTCTAGGAAAACGCAGTGTATAACTTCCTGCCTCTTGCAATGGTGTAACTAGACTGATTTTTAGAATATTCTGGTCTCACAGAAAATGCCCAAAGATTGTGATATAATATACATGGGCTTTCACTGAAAGTGCAGTTAAATCACTGACTCTTCATTTGATTGACTTCTCATAGGATTAGTGGGAGACCTACATTCATATAAATTCTTCAAACAAAGAAAAAACCTTAAATTAGTATCAAGTACTTTGTGCACATTTTACATTTAGAGATCTAAATATGTAAAATGTATCTCATGAAATTATAGTGGAAATTAGTAGCAAATATGTGATATATTTGTATTTATACAGAATTTTTAAGCATAATATATAAATGCAGTTTCAGCTATATTGTAAAGGAAAAACTTCATGTACCTGTCTTTGTTTAGAGGCAGCTGAAAAATTAATGTGTTGGAGATGGACTGTTCCAGTTTTAGCCTGAATCTAAGCATGTTTCTCCTTTGGGACAAACATTTATACACTGATACAGTGATTGAACAGTAGGAAACAGCTTGCTCCAGTGAAAGAACTTGATAGTTTACAACTTAAAATAGGGCCTGACTGTCTCACTATTTGCTCTGTGACCTTTGGACAAGCTGATGACCTCACAGAGATTACATTTTTCACTAATAAATGGGGGCTAAGATTATCTTATAAGTAACATTGTGGTTATGGAAGAGGAAAATATGTGTGTTTATGTGTGTTTAGATGCACTCTGAAGCATCTGGGGTAAAAACACATGAGGTCTGAAAGTTGCCTTAAAATACTCCAGTGAAAAAGGTAGAGAGATGAGATACAGATGGACTGACTTGACAGGAGTTAGACTGGGTGAAGGGTACATGGGAGTTTGTTTTACTGTCTACTTTTATATAAGTACGAAAACTTGCATAAGAAAAAGTTAAAACTATCTTACAAATGAAGGTTCATAGAGTCCCTGACCTATAGTAATCACTAAAGAAATGTTCATTCTACCTCTCAAGATTTAGTAGACGGATTAAAATATATATTTAACAATATAACTTCTGCTATAAACTGATTTTAATGCCTCTGATCCCCTCTCAACCTTAAAGACCCAGAAAAGGTTTCTAGCCATGGAGAACTTAATCTGAAGGGTTAGACAAGTGTCCAGACGCTCCAGAACTGGACCCTGGGCTGACATCTCCAGTCTCTACAAAATTCTTGCAGCCTCTTTCTCAGTCTCTGAGTGGCCCCTTAAGTACTGGATAGTGTGCTTGAAACCAATGCATCTAAGACCAAGAAAGCCAGGACCATTATAAGTACCAGCTGACATGTTTGTGACACACATTTTTAGCCTTGTTTGGCCTCATTCTTGGCCTCATTTCTACCTGTTGTAGAATTTGTAAGGGAGAGACTGATGTTCCTGCCTTCTCCTAAAGCATGCTGGGAAATGTTTATTTTCAAGATTGAGGTTGTTGGGTGTATATATTAGCATTATTGCATTTATATCTGTAAGTATTAGTAATATTGCACAGCTCATATCATATTATTGCAAGATATGAACTGTGCAAGTCAAGCTTAGCCACATTTGACTTCTGACTCCAAAAACTCCTTCCTAAATTAAATATGTTTTATAATCCACCTTGTATTGATTGGAAATGTTAACCTATTTTTTTATAGAGCCTAGTTTTGTAAATTTGTCACTATTTCTGAAGACCCTGTTTTCATGTACCTTATTTAAAACTGTCAAATGTCAGAATCAAAATCAGTTACTTTAAATGAACTGTCTCCATTTATCTTAATAAATATAGTCTATTTATCAGGGTATTATTATACATTTAAAACAGGGTCTATCTATATTTCTCCAACTTTATTACCATCACTCAATTTCAGGTCACATTTAATTACTATAAAAGCCTACTAATTTAGTAGTGTAGTCTTCCCTTACTGATTATTTGGGAGCTTATGGATTTATAAAATGAAGATTTCCCCCAAATCCTTTAAAATCATTACTCTGTAGAAAATGTGAAATGCCATATTTTCATTTTAAACAAGATATAGCTTTCATTCTCTAAATTAGTCTATTTATTTTCCTGCATAATCAATCCAGTCATTTCAGCTATCTTTGAAACACCACCAATCTCTCAAAATAGTTCGAATGAACTACAATTTTCCAATTTGATGTATTATTGGAGATGGCTGAGATAATGTGGCATCATCTGTATGGCTTTTACGTGGCACTGTTACTGTACTCATACTGTAAAATCACTTGTTTACATGTACATTTCCCTACTTTATTATGTTCATATGTGCTCAGTCGTGTCTGACTGTTTGTGACCCCATGGACTGTAGCCCGCCAGGCTCCTCTGTCCTTGGGATTCTCCAGGCAAGACTCCTGAAGTAGGTTGCCAGCACCCTCCTCCAGGGAATCTTCCTGACCCAGGGATCAAACCCGAGTCTCCTGGGTCTCCTGCATCGGCAGGCAGATTCTTTACCACTAAGCCACCTGGGAAGCCCTCAGTCCTTGTTTTTTTCATTTTCTTTCAAAAATTTGTTTCTTTTAAAAATGTATTATTTTTAAATCCTCCTCTTTCCACAGTACCTGCTGGACACTAGATGCTTAACACTACTGAACTGATGCTTGGAAACATCAGTATGTTCATGCCATGTGTCTACATCCAGTAATATCTCATATGAGCTTAGTAGCTATAGAGTTTGTTTCCAGCTGTGTTATTTTCTTTGCCGAATTTAGTGAGAAATGTTTACATTTCTGGAAATATTAATACTGTGCTTTTTTTTTTTTTGTACATTCAAGAAATTTAAGTGGTGCCTGGCACCTTGTCAGGCACTGTGAGCAATGCAAAAGTAAAGAAATCTGTAGTACTTAGTCTTAAGTTGCTTACAGCCTGGACAGAAAGAGAAGATATAACTGCCAGCCCTAGGGAAAATGGAGAAAGTGAAAGTTGCTCAGTCGTGTCCAACTCTTTGCAACCCCATGGACTATACAGTCCATGGAATTCTCCAGACGAGAATCCTGGAGTGGGTAGCCATTCCCTACTCCAGGGGATCTTCCCAACCCAGGGCTTGAACCCACATCTCCCACATTGCAGGCAGATTCTTTACCAGCTGAGCCACCAGGGAAGCCTGGAGCTATGAAGTTTTCTTCAGGGTCCCAAAGCCACATCCTTTTGTCTTGTAAATCTGTGAGCAGATAATCGTGCTCCATGAAGACACTAAGCGTGGCTTCTTTCCCAACTCAGCCCAGTTGGTTCCGCCTAAGTGAGGCCTGAGACTGTGGCTCTGTTCTCAAGGGATTGCTCTTGGCTTCCCCTGAAAGCCACAGGGGACAAAGGCACTAAATTAGCTCAAGCCCCATCCCTCACAAACAAGGTAGCAGGTTTGGTGGCTGAGTATAAGTTCAGTTCAGCCCAGGTAGGTCGCTCAGTCGTGTCCAAATCCTTGCGACCCCATGAACCGCAGCACACCAGGCCTCCCTGTCCATCACCAACTCCCGGAGTCCACCCAAACCCATGTCCATCAAGTCGGTGATGCCATCCAGCCATCTCATCCTCTGTCATCCCCTTCTCCTCCTGCCCCCAGTCCTTCCCAGCATCAAGGTCTTTTCCAATGAGTCAACTCTTCGCATGAGGTGGCCAAAGTACTGGAGTTTCAGTTTCAACATCAGTCCTTCCAATGAACACCCAGGACTGAGTATAAAGAAGGGAAAAAAAACTTCTGGTGTCAGCTTAGGAAATAAAAAGGAAGTACTGGTTGATGCAAAGAGTTGTTTGAAACTCCATTATTAGTAATCAGTATTTGTTACAAGAAAAAAAATTTTAACAAAATCCTTATCTTTTAAAAAAATGCAGATTAAGTCCCATACTTTTTTCTCAGAACAATGGTGCAAATGAAAGATCTTATTTATTGTGATTTAAAATGAATCTTTTTTTTAGCTTCTATTTCTCTCTCTATTAAAGGAATTTAGAGCAAAGTCAAGAGAATGGGACAAGCAAGAGATACTGTATCAGACTCATCTGGTTTCTTTAGATGCTCAACAAAAAATATTATCTGAGAAGTGTAATGAATTTCAGGTACGTTTTCTAATACTGTCTAATACTAAATTAGAATAAATCAGAGGTTAAACACTATTACTCTCTTTACTATTCAGCGTGTAATCTTTCTACAGATAGAAATGCCAAGCAACGGAGATACCAGAGTAGGTAGAACACTAGGTCGGGTTACAAGTGTGTGAAATACCATTAATGACTTTATATGTCCTGGAAGGTGGTGCTATTAAAAGTCCCCATTGTTATTATGTCATTAAATAGCATGTTTTTGCATGCCTATGGGCAAGTCATTTACGTTTAAGAGTCTTGGTCCCTGTCCCCTAGAACTTTACAGTCTAGACACAGAGATACAGGTTGACAGATAATTAATGACAACTGAATGGAAAGGATTCAAATCCTTTTAGAGGTCACAGGAATAAGAGAAGAATTTGAACTGAGATAGTCAGGAAACATCCAGCAGGAGTAGAACAAGGGGTGGACCTTGAAGAAGGGATGTATTTTGAGACAGGAGAGAATGTACTCTGAGTAATGGAAATAACAAAAGCAAAGTCACTGAGGCAAGAGAGCAGAAGGCGAGTTCGCAGAATGGGAAGTGAGCTGGGTGGGTAGAGGGCGCGTGGAAGGCGGGAGGAGGGGGCCTGGGGGGCGGGGTGCAGGTGGTAATGAGCCGGGAAGCTGACCTAGGGAGTTGGAAAGTTTATTCAAGCCAGTAAGAAGCTTTTTTGTTTGTTTTTTATGCACTTCTTTTTCATTCTTTCTTTAAATTACTTGAATATGTTATACATGCTCCCTGAATTCCACAGCACAAAATAATCTGACGAAATTGCTAACCTCATACTCTATTCTTATCCATTTAATACAAACACTGTAAACAATTAGGTGTTTATCCTCACACAATTTTTCTTTTGTTTGTACACATATGAAAATCTATTTGTAGGAAATTATATATATTCCGTTTTTAAATTTTGCTTTTTTACTTAATAAGCTATGGATAGCCTTTTGAGTCACTGCTTAATTATATTTCAGAGTATTTAGTATATATATGTGTTTGTGTGTGTATATATATGTATCATATACACCATAGTATATAGTAGATATACCATAATTCTTGCAAACATTTCTTTATTAATGAACACTCAGGTTGTTTCTAGTTCTCTGCTGTTACACAGTAGTGTAGCAAATGTCCTTGTATAAACATCTTTAAATACCAATATTCTCATTTTGTTAAATAAAAATCTTAGAAATGTTTGTTGAGCCAAAGGGTATGTTCATTCAAATTTCTAATAAATATTAGCAGATTATTTTTTTGAAATTATAGCAATTTACAATTCATGAACAGTCAAAGACTACTCCTATCTTGCCAACATGGAATATCAGTCTTTTGATTTTTACCAACTTGAGAAACTAATAGTAATGTTGGCTTGATTTGCTTTATGTTTCTCTGTCTGCTTGTAAGGTTGAGCATCTCTTCATGTGTCTCTTAGCCTTTTTCATTTCCTGTTCTGTGAATTGCCTGTGCACAAACTTTGCCCACTTTTCCTTTGTGCTATTTGTCTTTTTCTTATGATGAATAGAAGTTTTTGTACTTCAGAAATTACATGAGTTATATGTGTTGGCAACTTTTTTCTACAATCCAGATTTGTTTATTTTGTTTATTTTTGGTCATAGAGACATTTTCAACTATTGTATAATTAAATCCATACTTTTTCCCCCTTTTTCATATCTTCTGTATTTTATTTTTTGCTCTATTAGAATTTCCTACCCAAAGCCCTCTACCCTACTCTGCATCTTTGCTCTGAGATTATAGAAATATGACTTCTGTTTATGCCGTCTTGAAATTGAGGTTTTAGAATAAATACAAGGCTGAATTATGAAGGACAGAGCTTCATCATCGAATAATAATTTTTTCTGTCGTTCTTGAACTTTATATATAAGCTTAGATATTCCCCATGTAACTGACACAGTTTTCAAATTTCTCAGAAACAGGCACAAAGTTACCAAACTCAGCTAAACGGTAAAAAACAGGGCTTAGAAGACAGCAGCCCTGAAATTCCTCGGCTGATATGTGAACCAGATTCCACTTGTGAAACCAGTGAAAGAGATGAATTCATTATTGAAAAATTAAAATCAGCTGTGAGTGAAATAGCATTAAGCAGGAATAAGTTACAAGATGAAAATCAGAAGCTCTTACAAGAACTGAAAATGTACCAAAGACAGTGCCAGGTAAAGATTTATTTATTTTTCAACTGATACTGCCCTTGAGTTATACAAATGATGACTCAACAGGTATATGGATTAGAAAGCTAATTTTTTTATTACACATGTAAATTCAGTTCACATTTCCTCTTAATAAGTAATTCTTGCTTGATGAGTGAATTTAGTGATCCTGTACGTGCTGTCCCACTAGGTGCTCTTGGGACCTCTGTTCCTAAACACCGTGGGGCTTAAGCCACTCCACACCCTCTGAACCCCCTGTTCATTCTCTGACCCTGTGCCTCTGACTCTCAGGAAATCATTAAGGGTTTGACCCTCTAATCACCTTGGTGAAAGGCATGTGGATCACTCCCTGTGATTTATCACTGTTAGGTTTATCATAATGGTTTACCAATAGTAGCCCAGAGTTTTGTTTTTTCAGGTGACTCCATATTAATAGATATGATCAATGGTTTTTCCAAGAATTAATTTTTTTAACTCGAACATCTTTCTTTCTTTCTTTTTTTTGGTCTCTCTCTTAGAACCACTAAGTAGATTATGTAGAATTTGTTAAAATTGGTCATCACCAACTTCTTGCCTAACTGTATACTTCATATTCATGGCTGCCCCAGTCACTTGAGACCTTCAATGGTCTTCTTTCCCATTCTCCATCAGACCTCCCGCCTGCAAACATTCAGCCTCTTTCTACCGATTCCTCCCTGTCAGCTCATTTCTGAGTCCCCCTGTCTTCCCCCCTCAGGCAGAGATCAGGGCTCCAGGTCACCGCCTGAGCGCTTCTCTAAGGTATTCCGCCTCAGGCTCTTTTTCGGGGCCATTTCTCAGTGTTGGGTCGACTGCCTCCCTCTTCCTGCCGCATTGGCTGTGAGATGACACATGGGCCTCATCCTTGCCCTTCTTTCTCTACATCCACCTTCTGTGTCCTTCATCCCCAGGCTGGCAAGGGGTCAGAACACAGACTCCCAGCTTCTCCTGCCCTGCGGCATTTCTAAGAGAAGTGCAGCTCCCCAGCCCAAACTCCAGCTCCACTGGAGGAGGCGGTGTTATTCTAATGCGTATGAGAAAGCAGATGTAAACAGGCCAGTCAAGCTAAACAGGCCAATCAAGCTAAACCACAAAGAGGAAATGCTGAGGAACTCACACAGTTTCTAGACACAGAAAAAACATTGATGCTGTTTTCTCCAGCTTCTCCAGAAGGTGAATGAGATGAGCACCTCCTCTTCTGCTTGAGGGCTTGTCTGGTGTTCAGCTCACCAGACGTGAGTTGGCGGAGCTGCGTTTGTGGTTCATGCGGTTCTCACCGGCTTCCCTTCCGCTCGGGGCTGGCTTCCCCTTCATCTCCTGGGACAGGAGCCACCAGTCACGCCTCTGGCCCTGCATTAAAGGCAACTTATAGTTAGACATTTTTGTAGCTGTCTTTGTACTGGTTGGATCCTGCATCAGGGTCACAGTCAATAAATGAAATGGTTTTGCCGGGTATTACTTGAATATTACCCCCTTGTTTCAGGCTATCCTGTTCAGACTGAGGACTTCTCTTTGTCCCTTCTTGAGGTCTTTTTGGCCCTGGTCCCTAGGAATCTGTTTTCTGCTCCTACCTATTTTGTTCTATTTTCGTTGGTTTGCCTGAAACATATTTCTTCCGTAGGTCTAGTTATGAAGCTTGGTTCTACCTTTTAGCGAGATCCTGATTCTTCAAGAACATTGATTCCTTTTAATCTCCCCCAAAAGAGTTCTGTTTGGACTTACTACAGCCCAAGAACATTGTCTCTTATAGACCGTGGTTCAGCTTTTGGTTCTTGGCTCACATGTGGAATATAAATCTCTATTCTTGCCCAGTATTCTAGGAAGAGGTTCTGTTCCCCTTTCATGGCAATGTGACTGACTTTCTCTGTAATGCTTTCCTTCATCAACCCCACTCTTCTCCTTCTCAGAACTTCATCTTTTATACTTTTCCAGTTGTGTCTGCCTCTTTGAGATCCCATGGACTCTAGCCCACCAGGCTCCTCCGTCCATGGGATTCTCCAGGCAAAAGAACACTGTAGTGGGTTGCCATTCCCTTCTCCAGGGGATCTTCCTAACCTAGGGATTGAACCCAGGTCTCCTGCACTGCAGGCAGATTCTTAACCATCTCAGCCATGAGCCACCAGGGAAGCTGACTTTCCTTTGAATCAGTGATTCTCTACTGAGGTGATTTTGCTTCCCCAGTGACACTGGCAATGCTTGAATACATTTTTGGTTATCACTACAGAGAAGAGAGGTGTTATTGGCATTTAGTGGGTAGAGGTCTGGGTTGCTGCTAAACATCTAAACAATCTCACAATGCACAAGACAAACCTCACAACAAAGAATTATACAGACCAAATTGTAAATTTTGTTGAGGATGAGAAACCTTGCTTTAAATTTTGAAATGTTGTTTTTCTCATAGACTTCACCAGTAATTCTTTGACTGTACTTGTGATGTTTTCCAGAGTTAATGATAAATTTTACTGTGACTGGAATTTATTTATTTATAATCCACCAATTTCTATGAGAAAGTTTACCAAAATTAGTTTTACAGATTTTTGTTCATGTAAAAACTAATTTATTTATCCTTGGATCTAGGAGCATTAGTAAATTTAAACATCTCCATTTTATACTTTACAAAGAATTTGCTTGTTTAAAAAAAGCAATTCAAATTATTCTGGATTAAGTTTCACATACTGAAAAGTGTTATAGTTCTAATGAAAAGACTTTTTAGAATAATTTGCTTCAAAGCCTTCAAGATGTCTAAAAATTTTATAACTAAACATATGGGCCTTAAACTTGTTTTACAAAAATTATGTTTTACCAAATGGGAATAATTAGAGGTGAATAATCACTATAACCAGTGCATGCTTTTAGGAAGAAGTTTCTTGTCTCTTTTTGCAAAACTGTCATATGTTAGTACTCCACATCTTGCACATGCATTTAAAAAGACAACCATTTCAGTCTGAATTAGTGTCACTTATTGTATATAAAATTCTCTTTAGTTTACAACACACTTTAATGCCAGCTGCATCTGAATTTTCACAGAATCACATCTTCTCACTTGTCTTTCTACAACCTTGAAATGTGTCAGCAGGCACATCTATTCCATTACATATTTTTATTTTCTGTGCTGCACTACACTCACATTTTGAATGTGTGCAATATTTCCCATTGGTAGTCAATGACAGAAATAAATTGTTCTGTATTTTTTCTGATATTTATGCAAAAAAATGACCTTTTTTGTTTGCTCATTAATATGTCATTAAGGTACTAGAGCTGCACAATCCTATGGAAATATAATACACAAATGTAATTTAAACTTTACTAGCAGCCAAATTAAAAAATGTCATAAGAAGTGGGTAAAATTAATATATAATAGTAATATATTTTATTCAGCACAACACATATCCAAAGTGTTATCATTTCAATATACAATCAATGTCAAAAAATTATTAATGAGATATTTTACATTTCTTTTCATATTTAGCCTTCAAAATCCAGTGTATATGTTACACTTTCAGCACATCTCAATTTGTATATTAAGTATCACCAGGAATACCTGATCTGTATTTAGATTTTATAAAATTTACAGTTAAAATTTTAGACTTGCATACACACACAAGTTGTTCCAAATAAACTTGACAGTGTTGCAATAACTGAATCAAGTACCAAAGAATCATTTTCCTAAATATTTGCATCCACATTGGCAAATAATTGTTTTGACTTTTTATACAAAACCATGCGATTTTAAAACTACATCTAAGTTAAATCCCCAATTCTTGTGTCAACCCAGTACTATTGACTTTGAATTCAAAGGGATATTACGTAAGTCAGAAAAGCAACTCAATTTATCAGTATCAGTAAAGCTTCTTTTCTTACACTCTATAGTCAATTTGCATAATGCTGTCAAGTAAAAACTTTCACATATTCCTACATGTTAGAAAAACGTGTCAAATCATTATTTATTGTAAGTTTCAGTTTCAACTTCTCTTATCTGTGTAGCTGGATCACAAATCAGCCTTTTATCCCTTAATGATGTCTCCAGATGTCACGCTTTTAGGTATTATGTCTAATGACAGTACATAAATAGACTCCATTATTATCAGATTTGACAGAATTTTTGTCAGTTCTCACCCATGGTGATACTGCATTTCACTGGTCTGCAGTTAGAGCCCTCTTGTGACTCCACTTCCCCAAAGAAGGCAAGCCCACTTCTCTACAAACAGTTTCAGGTTTGATTACTCCCTGGTGGCAAATTTGCAATGCAAGGAGCCCAGAGAATGCCTCCTTAAATTGGGTGAAGTAATGCATGACATTCACATCAAGTTTATTTGTCTGTTTGCTAATCTCTTGTTTCATATTTCTTTTGTTTATTTTGGAATTGTAATCTCATCTGAAAAATCTGCACTGTTTGAGACAGGAACTTTAATAAATCATCTGTTTGAATATGTTTTCCTACTTATTTCCAAATCAGCTAGGAATATCTGGGGCTAGGAATATCTCTAGTTCTCCTGGAAAACAATATATTATATTTAATACTTTGGTTAAAAAGGTATTTATCTGGGACCTCATATGTCCTATGCTGTCTACACAATTATAATTCTAAGCTGTGAAATTTTGGATAAGAATTAATAAGAAAACGTATATCCACATGAAAGCTTATACATGAATTTCATAACAGCGTTATTCATAATAGCTGAAAAGATGAAAGATCCAAATGTCTATCAACTGATGAATAAACAAAATGGCATATCTGTACAGTTAAGTACTATCAGCCAATAAAGAGGAATGAGGTACTGATAGCCACTACAACACCGATGAGCCTTGAAAGTATTGCATTCAGAGGAGGAGACCAGCCGCAGAAGGGCCGCGTATTGTGTGATTCTGTCTGTCTGAACTGGGCAGGATAGATGATTCATAGAGACAAAACAGACCTTAGTGGGAAAGAAGGGAAAATGAGGCGTGGCTGCTGATGGGTTTGTGAGGAAAATACTCTGGAGTTAAGTTGTGGTGATACTTGCATTTTAAGTAACAATTGAGTTGTGAATATGCTCAAATCCACTGAACTATACACTTTAAGTGTTGAATATTGTGGTACATGGATTATATTTGAAAGAATCTGCTATTGATGTATAAAAAATTATTAAACAAATGACTTTTTGAAAATATCAATAGTGGTTTTTTATGGTCTTTATCAGCAGTGCCCTAAGAACAGCTGTGCCCCCATCTTTACCAATAAGCTACAGGTCTGTTTTACTTATTTTTCATGAAACAATTATTTTTGAGTCTTAAATGTTCTAACTGGACAAAAGATTTGGATTTTTCCATTGCAGAATCTGTCACTTATGAGCTGTGTAACTTGGGGCCACAATTTGCTTTTCTGTAAAAATGGCAATGGATTTGATGACTGATTCACTGCAGGCCATCTCGAACCTTCTCCACTCTCAGAAATTCCCTTCCCACGCCCCACTTCCACCTCTCCTTCCACTGGCACTGCCTTTGTCCTTCACAAGGAAAATGCAAGCCAACAGAGAGCCCCTCTGCTACCCCCACTTCCAAATGCATAAGTGTGTCTCCATTCCATCTTCCTTCCTTTTTTCCTGTTGCAAAGGCAGCGGGACTGTCTTCTACTTTAGGCAGTTCTTTCACTTGTGGTTTGGGACCCACCTCACCCACCTTCTCAGGACTGTGACACCATCAGTATTAACCCTTCTCTCTCCTAGCTGGATCCTTCCCAACAGCTTCTGAACTTGCTCAAGCCTCTCCTATTATCCAAATAAAACACGGGACTCATAGGATTGCTGGTGTTTCTAGTTACCAGCTAAAGTAGGGCTACTCTTGGGCAATAATTCACTTTGTTGGCCAACTTTGAAATTAGATTTTTCTTAGCCATTAGGAATTATTTGCATTAATCCAAATTTTATGCATTGGTACTCATGCTTTTATGTTTCCCTCTTTCATGTAGTATGGTCATATGTGGATGATTCTTTGTCTTTACCACAAGAATGTGAGCTCATGAGGACAGATCCTGTGTCTGCATCCTCAGTGCTGAGCAGAGTTAAGAGCTCAGTAAATATTTGTTGAATAAATGAATGAAATTCTGTAAGACTGAGCCAGCAAAGGACTAGGTATCAGGTCATTTGAAATTAGGATGCTTCATAGATATTAAAGAAGAACTAAAGATCCTCTTGACGAAAGTGAAAGAGGAGAGTGAAAAAGTTGGCTTAAGGCTCAACATTCAGAAAACTAAGATCATGGCATCTGGTCCCATCACTTCATGGCAAATAGATGAGGAAACAGTGGAAACAGTGGCTGACTTTATTTTTCTGGGCTCCAGAATCACTGCAGATGGTGACTGCAGCCATGAAATTAAAAGACACTTACTCCTTGGAAGGAAAGCTATGACCAGCCTAGACAGCATATTAAAAAGCAGAGATATCACTTTGCCAACAAAGGTCCGTCTAGTCAAGGCTATGATTTTTCCAGTGGTCATGTATGGATGTGAGAGTTGGAATATAAAGGAAGCTGAGCACTGAAGAACTGATGCTTTTGAACTGTGGTGTTGGAGAAGACTCTCGAGAGTCCCTTGGACTGCAAGGAGATCCAAGCAGTCCATCCTAAAGGAGATCAGTCTTGGGTGTTCATTGGAAGGACTGATGTTGAAGCTGAAACTCCAGTACTTTGGCCACCTGATGTGAAGAGCGGACTCATTGGAAAAGACCCTGATACTGGGAAAGATTGAGGGCAGGAGGAGAAGAGGATGACAGAGGATGAGATGGTTGGATGACATCAGCAACTCAATGGACATGGGTTTGGGTGGACTCCGGGAGTTAGTGATGGACAGGGAGGCCTGGTTTGCTGTGGTTCTTGGGGTCACAAAGAGTCGGACATGACTGAGCGACTGAACTGAACTGAACTGCATAGATATTAAATATTTTAAAATGTATACATCATGATATCCAAATGTGAGCACTGAAATTATTTGATGTTTTTATTTAGGCCATGGAAGCAGGACTCTCAGAAGTGAAAAGTGAGTTACAGTCACGTGATGATCTCTTGAGAATTATAGAAATGGAACGATTGCAGTTGCACAGAGAACTATTAAAACTAGGAGAGTCCCAAAGTACTCAAGAAAATAAGAAAAGGTATATTTTTATATTCAGCAACCTGAAAAGAACTATTCAAAACTTGATGCTTAAATATTTTTAAGAGTTTTATGTTTGAAATTGGAATTAAAAGCCTGTTTTGTATTATTATGCTATTAATTATTAGGCAATATTAGATATTAAAAATAAAGCTAGTGATTAATTTTTCTTCAAAATCAATGTCTTATAGGAAAATTATAGCATGTTCTGATATTATTGATAGTTATGAAGTCAAAGACTTTCTTAGAACTTTTATTCTTCAGAATATTGTATGAATAATAATATAGAGCTAATATTTAATTATCAGTGTTTATAAATAAGATTTACTACATGTTTTTCAAATGTTTTTATGTTGATGGCCTTAAGCCTCAACTTTTCACTCATAAATGTGTTATTTATTTTGGCCTCCAAACTCATCACCTTGTCAGTTCCATTAAGAGTTTTGTTAGAGCAGATGTTTTTTCCTCTTTTAAAGCCAGGAATTGTGTGCTGTATAACCACAAAGGAAATGACAGTGCTGAGGATTATTAAATGTTTATGTTTGTGAATAAGACTCTTCTAACTATTCCCTGCTGTTCCAGTTCTCAGTAGACCTTGAGTCCTTCTCACATCTGAAGGCTAGTGCCGGATCACTGATAGAACTTTAGAAACCGAAAAGCCAAACGATGATGGATATTTATTGAAAGATGATTCCATTGCTTTAAAGTGTAGTTGCTCAATCCTGTCCAACTCCTTGTGACCCCATAGACTCTAGCCCACCAGGCTCCTCTGACCATGGGATTCTCCAAGCAAGAGTACTGGAATGGGTTGCCATGCCCTCCTCCAGGGGATCTTCCTGACCCAGGGATCGAACCCGGGTCTCCTGCATTGCAGGCAGGTCTTTACTATCTGAGCCACCAAGGGAAGCATTATTTTTCTCAAAGCTGTAGGACCTTCTAGCATTCCTTTGAGGTCTTCAAATGGCAAATTAATATTCCCCAAAATAACCTCTTGTCCATCTAACCAAGGGTGGTAGAATGCCTATTAGCCAGTATGCATTTTAGAGTGGTCAGGTATACAAGCTATATGTCATCACCACTGATCATTAATAAATCCACTGGAAATATATTATGTGCAAGACTCTGTTCCAGTGTGGTGAGTTGGTAAAAAATGTCTTCACATATGGAATGTATATGCCTAAAAACATAAGAAATTTCCTAGAAGAACAAACCATTCAGCCCATGTCTAGCTTTGGTTTATGAAGAGCATTGTAGGTATTTTCTCTGGAGCTCTATATCACACAGTCAATTTTTAATTCCAGACATGGCCAGCTTTCCTTGAATATATGATTTAATCTAAAATCTTGCTGTTATTTGCATATTTGGCCAATACAACTCTTCTGCTATGCCTGCTTACCATTTTCTATTTACACTGGTATATATTTTGATCTCTAAATTACATCTTTCTCATTTTTTTCAATATTTTTTTTAATTTTTACTTTATAATATTGTATTGGTTTTGCCATACACTGACATGAATCTGCCATGGATGTACATGTGTTCCCCATCCTGAACCCTCCTCCCACCTCCCTCCCCATCCCGTCCCTCAGGGTCATCCCAGTGCACCAGCCCTGAGCACCCTGTCTCACGCATCAAACCTGGACTGGCAATACGTTTCACATACGATAATATACATGTTTCAATGCCGTTCTCCCAAATCATCCCACCCTCACCCTCTCCCACAGAGTCCAAAAGACTGTTCTATACATCTGTGTGTCTTTTGCTGTCTCTATATAGGGTCATCATTACCATCTTTCTAAGTTCCATATATATATATACATATATATATATATATATATATATATATATATATATACCTTAGTATACTGTATTGGTATTTTTCTTTCTAGCTTACTTCACTCTGTATAATGGACTCCAATTTTATCTTCCTCATTAGAACTGATTCAAATGTATTCTTTTTAATGGCTGAGTAATATTCCATTGTGTATATGTACCACAGCTTTCTTATCCATTAGTCTGCTGATGGATATCTAGGTTGCTTCCATGTCTTCTCTATTATAAACAGTGCGGCGATGAACATTGGGGTACTCTTTCAGTTCTGGTTTCCTCAGTGTGTATGCACAGCAGTGGGATTGCTGGGTCATATGGCTGTTCTATTTTCAGTTTCTTAAGGAATTCCACACTCTTCTCCATAGTGGCTGTACTAGTTTGCATTCCAACCAACAGTGTAAGAGGGTTCCCTTTTTTCCACACCCTCTCCAGAATTTATTGCTTACAGACTTTTGGATAGCAGCCATTCTGACTGGTGTGAGATGGTACCTCATTGTGGTTTTGATTTGCATTTCTCTGATAATGAGTGATGTTGAGCATCTTTCCATGTGTTTGTTAGCTATATGTATGTCTTCTTTGGAGAAATATCTGTTTAGTTCTTTGGCCCACTTTTTGATTGGGTCATTTATTTTTCTGGAATTGAGCTGCAGGAGTTGCTTGTATATTTTTGAGATTGTTTGTCCATTGCTTTCTTTGCTATTATTTTCTCCCATTCTGAAGGCTGTCTTTTCACCTTGCTTATAGTTTCCTTTGTTGTGCAGAAGTTTTTAATTTTAATTAGGCCCTATTTGTTTATTTTTGCTTTTATTTCCAATATCCTGGGAGGTGGGTCATAGAGGAGCCTGTGATTTATGTCAGAGAGTGTTTTGCCTATGTTTTCCTCTAAGAGTTTTATAGTTTCTGGTCTTACATTTAGATCTTTAATCCATTTTGAGTTTATTTTTGTGTATGGTGTTAGAAAGTGATCTAGTTTCATTCTTTTACAAGTGGTTGACCAGTTTTCCCAGAACCACTTGTTAAAGAGATTGTCTTTTCTCCATTGTATATTCTTGCCTCCTTTGACAAAAATAAGGTGTCCGTAGGTGTGTGGATTTATCTCTGGGCTTTCTATTTTGTTTCATTGATCTATATTTCTGTCTTTGTGCCAGAACCATACTGGCTTGATGACTGTGGCTTTGTAGTAGAGACTGAAGTCAGGCAGGTTGATTCCTCCAGTTCCATTCTTCTTTCTCAAGATTGCTTTGGCTAGTCATGGTTTTTTGTATTTCCATACAAATTGTGAAATTATTTGTTCTAATTCTCTGAAAAAGACCATTGGTAGCTTGATAGAGAGTGCATTGAATCTACAGATTGCTTTGGGTAGTATACTCATTGTCACTATATTGATTCTTCTGATCCATGAACATGGTATATTTCTTCATTTATTTGTGTCCTCTTTGATTTCTTTCTTTCATCAGTGTTTTATAGTTTTCTATATATAGGCCATTTGTTTCTTTAGGTAGATAAATTCCTAAGTATTTTATTCTCTTCATTGCAATGGTGAATGGAATTGTTTCCTTAATTTCTCTTTCTGTTTTCTCATTGTTAGTGTATGGGAATACAAGGGATTTCTGTGTGTTGATTTTGTATCCTGAAACTTTAGTATATTCATTGATTAGCTCTAGTAATTTTCTGGTGGAGTCTTTAGGGTTTTCTGTGTAGAGGATCATGTCATCTGCAAACAGTGAGAGTTTTACTTCTTCTTTTCCAATCTGGATTCCTTTTATTTCTTTTTCTCTAATTGCTGTGGCCTTCTTCCAAAACTATGTTGAATAGTAGTGGTGAGAGTGGGCACCCTTGTCTTGTTCCTGACTTTAGGGGAAGTGCTTTCAGTTTTTCACCATCAAGGATAATGTTTGCTGTGGGTTTGTCATGTATAGCTTTTGTTATATTGAGGTATGTTCCTTCTATTCCTGCTTTCTGGAGGGTTTTTATCATAAATGGATGTTGAATTTTGTCAAAGGCTTTCTCTGCATCTATTGAGATAATCATATGGTTTTTATTTTTCAATTTGTTAATGTGGTGTATTACATTGATTGATTTGCGAATACTGAAGAATCCTTGCATCCCTGGGATAAAGCCTACTTGATCATGATGTATGATCTTTTTAATGTATTGTTGGATTATGTTTGCTAGAATTTTGTTAAGGATTTTTACATCTGTGTTCATCAGTGATATTGGCCTGTAGTTTCCCTTTTTTGTGGTATCTTTGTCAGGTTTTGGTATTAGGGTGATGGTGGCCTCATAGAATGAGTTTGGAAGTTTACCTTCCTCTGTAATTTTCTGGAAGAGTTTGAGTAGGATAGAGGTTAACTCTTCTCTAAATTTTTGGTAGAATTCAGCTGTGAAGCTGTCTGATCCTGTGCTTTTGTTTGTTGAAAGATTTCTGATTACAGTTTCAATTTCCATGCTTGTGATGGGTGTGTTAAAGATTTTCTATTTCTTCCTGGTTCAGTTTTGGAAAGTTGTGCTTTTCTAAGAATTTGTCCATTTCTTCCAAGTTGTCCATTTTATTGGCATATAGTTGCTGAGAGGAGTCTCTTATGATCCTTTGTATTTCTGTGTTGTCTGTTGTGATCTCTCCATTTTCATTTCTAATTTTGTTGATTTGATTTTTCTTCTTTGTTTCTTGATGACTCTGGCTAAAGGTTTGTCAATTTTATTTATCTTCTCAAAGAACCAGCTTTTGGGTTTGTTGATTTTTGCTGTGGTCTCTTTTGTTTCTTTTGCATGTATTTCTGCCCTGATTTTTTAGATTTCTTTTCTTCTACTAGTTGCTTTAGGTGTAGAGTTAGGTTATTTATTTGACTTTTTTCTTGTTTCTTTAGGTAAGCCTACTATGAACCTTCCCCTTAGCACTGCTTTTACAGTGTCCTATAGGTTTGGGGTTGTTGTGTTTTCATTTTCATTCATTTCTATGCATACTTTGATTTCTTTTTTGACTTCTCTGATTTGTTGGTTATTCAGCAGTGTGTTCTTCAGCCTCCATATGTTTTTTAATAGTTAAAAATCCATATGAATTTTTAATAGTTTTTCTCCTGTAGTTGACATCTAATCTTAATGCATTGTGGTCAGAAAAGATGATTGGAATGATTTCAATTGTTTTGAATTTACCAAGGCTAGATTTATGGCCCAGGATGTGATCTATCCTGGAGAAGGTTCTGTGTGCGCTTGAGAAAAAGGTGAAATTCATTGTTTTGGAGTGAAATGTCATCCCAAATAGATATCAATTAGGTCTAACTGTTCTATTGTATCATTTAAAGTTTTTTTCCTTATTAATTTTCTGTTTAGTTGATCTATCCATCGATGTGAGTGGGGTATTAAAGTCTCCCACTATTATTGTGTTATTGTTAATTTCCCCTTTCATACTTGTTAGCGTTTGTCTTACATATTGTGGTGCTCCTATGTTGGGTGCATATATATTTATAATTGTTGTATCTTCTTCTTGGATTGATCCTTTGATCATTTTGTAGTGTCCATCTTTGTCTCTTTTCACAGCTTTAGTTTTAAAGTCTATTTTATGTGATATGAGTATTGCCACTCCTGCTTTCTTTTGGTCTCTGTTTGCATGGAATATCTTTTTCCAGCCCTTAACTTTCAGTCTGTATGTGTCCCTTGTTTTGAGGTGGGTCTCTTATGGACAATATATATAGGGGTCTTGTTTTTTTTAATCTATTCAGCCAGCCTTTTTCTTTTGGTTGGGACATTCAACCCATTTACATTTAAGGTAATATTGATAAGTATAATCCCGTTGCCATTTACTTTATTGTTTTGGGTTCGAGTTTATATACCCTTTCTGTGTCTCCTGTCTAGAGAAGATCCTTTAGCATTTGTGGGAGAGCTGGTTTGGTGGCGCTGAATTCTCTTAGCTTTTGCATGTCTGTATAGCTTTTGATTTCTCCTTTATATTTGAATGAGATCCTTGCTGGGTACAGTAATCTGGGCTGTAGGTTCTTTTCTTTCATCACTTGAAGTATGTCCTGCCATTCCCTTCTGGCCTGAAGAGTTTCTATTGAAAGATCAGCTGTTATCCTTATGGGAATCCCCTTGTGTGTTATTTGTTGTTTTTCCCTTGCTGCTTTTAATATTCGTTCTTTGTGTTTGATCTTTGTTAATTTGATTAATATGTGTCTTGGGTTATTTTACTTGGTTTTATCTTGTTTGAGACTCGCTGGGTTTCTTGGACTTGGGTGATTGTTTCCTTCCCCATTTTAGGGAATTTTTCAACTATTATCTCCTCAAGTATTTTCTCATGTTCTTTCTTTTTGTCTTCTTCTTCTGGGACTCCTATGGTTTGAATGTTGGGGCATTTAACATTGTCCCAGAGGTCTCTGAGATTGTCCTCATTTCTTTTAATTCTTTTTTCTTTTTTCCTCTCTGTTTCATTTATTTCTGCCATTCTATCTTCTACCTCACTTATCGTATCTTCTGCTTCTGTTATTCTACTATTGGTTCCCTCAAGAGTGTTTTTTATTTCATTTATTGTATTATTCATTGTATATTGACTCTTTTAATTTCTTCTAGGTCCTTGTTAAACCTTTCTTGCATCTTCTCGATCCTTGTCTCCAGGCTATTTATCTGTAACTCCATTTTGTTTTCAAAATTTTGGATGATTTTCACTGTCATTATTCTGAATTCTTTATCAGGTAGATTCCTTATCTCTTCCTCTTTTGTTTAGCTTGGTGGGCATTTCCTGTTCCTTTACCTGCTGGGTATTTCTCTGCCTTTTCATCTTGTTTATATGGCTTTGTTTGGGGTGGCTGTTCTGTATTCTGGCAGTTTGTGGTTCCTCTTTATTGTGGAGGTTCCTTGGTGTGGGTGGGGTTGGATGTGTGGCTTGTCAAGGTTTCCTGGTTAGGGAAGCTTGTGTTGGTGTTCTGGTGGGTGCAGCTGAATTTCTTCTCTCTGGAGTGCAATGAAATATTCAGTAATGAGTTTTGAGATGTCAGTGGGTTTGGTGTGACTTTGGGCAGCCTGTATTTTAAAGCTCAGGGCTATGTTCCTGTGTTGCTGGAGAATTTACCTCTTATGTCTTGCTCTGGAACTTGTTGGCCCTTGGGTGGTACTTGATTTCAGTGTATGTTGTGGAGGTGTTTGATGAGCTCCTATCGATTAATGTTCTTTGGATTCAAGAGTTCTCTGGTGTTCTCAGGATTTGGACTTAAGCATCCTGCCTCTGCTTTTCAGTCTTATTCTTACAGTAGCCTCAAGACTTCTCCATCTGGAAAGCACCGATGATAAAACATGTAGCTTAATGATGGAAGGTTTCTCCACAGTGAGGGACACCCAGAGAGGTACACAGAATTACATGGAGAAGAGGGAGGAGGGAGATAGAGGTGACCAGGAAGAGAAGAGGGGAGATCAAAAGGGGAGAGAGCAAGCTAGCCAGTAATCACTTCCCTATGTGCTCTCCACAGTCGAGATCCCTCAGAGATGTTCATGGAGTTACACAGAGAAGAGAAGAGGGAGGAAGGAGACAGAGGTGGCCAGGAGGAGAAAAGGGGGAATCAAGAGAGACAGCCCGGAACACACAAAGAGATTCACAGAGTTGGGTATAGAAGAAAAGGGGGGGGGGAATAGAGGCAACCTGATGGAGAAAAAGGAGAGTCAAAAGCGGGAGAGAGCAATCAAGTCAGTGATCTTGCTGCTAAGTAAAAATGGGTACTGAAGATTGGGTTTTTAAAGGTACAGAGTTGATAACAAATACCAAAAGGCAAAGATTTAAAATCTAGAGTAGAAGTTAGATTCTCAAAAATACAATATTGAAAAAAAAAGTCACAAAAATTATAAAATATGTATATATATGAAGTTTGCTTTAAAAATAGGGTCTTTTTTTTGCAAGGTAATAGTAAGTTATAAAAATGAAAATTAAAGGCGTAATAGAGGACTTAAAAATAAAAGAAAAATATTTTTTTAATTTAAAAAGTGATATTAGTAAAAATATATCTAAGACTTTCTCTGAAACTGTTGCAGACAGTGTGGGGTCAGTTTATTTACAGATAGTTCCTTGATCTGGCTTATACTTCTCAAGGTCTATAGGCCCCTTCCTATGTAGTCGGTGCTAACTACAGGATTTTAATCTATTGCACCTGTCACTTCCAAAGCAGTTCTCTCTCTTTATTTTAGCTTCTTCTGTTTGCTGGTCTCTTCAGTGTCTAATTTCTGCCCTGACACAAGGAGGGCAGCGGTGGTCACTTTTTTTAGGCTCACTTGTTCAGTTGTGCTGTGTGGAAGGAGGAACACTACAAACAAATATCACTGGCGTGTGTGTGGGAAATGCTCACAGTGTTTCAGCTGCACTGGGTTTGCCCCTGCTCACGGCGTGTGTGCTTTTCCCAGACCACACTGCTCAGGTTCTAGCTTGCTCTGCCGGGAACTGTCTGATGCGGGCCCTGGTTTGCATGCACTCGCCAGGTCTAAGCCGCTCAGGTTCAGGTTCTCAGGTACTCCACAAAGGCGCAGACTTAGTTGGGCCTGCATTTTGTGCCCTTCCCAGGTCTGAGCAGCTCAGGTGACCAGGTGCTTGTTGAGCACAGTCGCCCCCAGCTGAAGGCTGCAGCTTCTCGCCTCCCCTGTCCCAGCTGCTCGGTTTTCTGGGTGTACAACCGGCACACCTTCTCAGGTGTGCCATGTGTCTCTTCTGGGGAGCTGATCTCTGGCTGCAACCTTCCCAGCAGATGTCGACCATCCAGAATCCCAAGAAGTCTTGGTTAGCAGCGAAGTCTGCTTGCGGTTTGGTAGAGGATGCCTCTCTGGGGCGGCAATTGCCCCCTTCAAGCTCTGGCTGCCCTGGCCTGCCTGTCTCTGGTGGGGGATGGGCCAGTCCACAGCCAGCTAGCTCTGCTCAGTCCTTTGTTCTGTGAGCAGGCCTGCCAGGTCTTAGGTTAGGGCTTTTCACCGGATAGTTACCCCACAGTCTGGGCTGTTATCTCAAGTTAGTTCCCTCAGATTGCCCTCTGGGCATTGAGGCCCAGCCCTTACCTTAAGCAATGCAGCCTGTGCCTCCCTGTCCAGCCCCCACTTGCTTGATGCGAGCATCTGGGCTGCTGCTCCACTGGGAGTTGCTATTAGGCACATAATCTGTGGGTTTTAATTAATTAATTATTTTTTCCTCCCGTTTATTTTGCCCTCTGAGATTCCAAGGCTCACCACAGACCTGCTGGAGAGCATGTTTCCCGGTGTTTGGAAACTTCTTTTTTAAGACTTCCTTCCCAGGAGGGATCTCCGTCCCTACCTCTTTTGTCTCTCTTTTTATCTTTTATCTTTTGTCCTACCTCCTTTCAAAGACAGTGTTTCTGGGTGCCTGATGTCCTCTGCCAGCATTCAGAAGTTGTTTTGTGGAATTTGCTCAGCATTTAAATGTTCTTTCAATGAATTTGTAGGGGAGAAAGTGGTCTCCCTGTCCTATTCCTCCACCATCTTAGGACCACCCCTCCATCTTTCTCATTTGGAGAATAGTCTTCAGTTCTGGTATTCTGAGATTTGATGAAAAATAGGTATTTAACTTTTTACATCTTCTATTGTATTTTAGACTTTGGGCATAGTCTTCTAAGCCTTCATCTTTCCCATTGAAAATTTCTAATCCTTTTAGTTTGTTTTCATTTGAACATGATTCTGTCCTCTTTATTGGTTTTTTTGTTTGGATTCTATTTCTTTTTTACAGTTGTATTAGGGTGAAGCAGCCAAGGCTACTGAGTGTAAACACACAATAGCTTTATAGCAGTAGCATTGTAGTGTTTTCATTTATTTTCAAAACTTTTCTCTGTAGTGCCAAGATTTTGTTAGCTTTTTCTTTTCTTTACTTATAGAGGCATCTTGGGCTGACATGTTCTGAGAGTTATTAAAAATAATTCCTACATTCCCTTCTTACATGATAAATGATAGTTCCTTTATATCTTTATGTTAACATGATTATTGTTTTCTTCTTGAACTTGTCCACATTAAAGCTTGATGTTTGTTCCACTCTCTCACTGAAATTTATAAGATCATTATGAGGTTTTTACCATTCAGTTCAGCATTCCACTCCCTGAATTGCTTAGGAAGAATTAAAAATAGGAAATTTCATGTTTCACCATTTTAAATTCATAGCAAAGAAGACAAATTTAAGATTGATCCTAAAATAATATTTTAGGTGAATACTGAATAAAATGCTCATGATATATTACTGAGAGGAAACAAAAGGGGCCTGAAAAGCAGTGTGTACAGTACATGCTAATTGTAAGGGACCCATGTGTTTATACACATATGCATATACAAAAAAGACAGTATACACAAAAATGTTGACAGTGGTTTTTCCTAGATGACAACTTATAGCAGTATATATACTCTGATAAACTCTGTTTTCTACAGTCAACATGTATATTTGATGACCAGAAAAAAGTAGTCCAGTCCAGACACATGTACCTCAAGGATATCACTATTAATTTATACCTTTTATTTTTTTAACTTTTTATTTTATATTGGAGTATAGCCAGTTAACAATACTGTAATAGTTTCAAGTGGACAGGAAAGGGACTCAGCCATACATAAACATGTATCCATAAATAATCTGCTATATTAAAATGGATAGCCAACAAGATGCTACTGTATAGGACAGGGAACTCTGCCTGAATGGGAGGGGAGTATGGGGAGAATAGATCCGTGTATAATTTATACATTTTAAAAGAGCCCTTTATGTTCCATCTTTTCATTAGCTATTTCTCTCATCTCTCAGATTTTGTTTTGTTTGTATGTGTGGCTTAAGTTTCTGATTTGTGGAACTGTTTTAAAAGCTCTTTGGAAATCTAAAATCATGCTCAGTTACAGGTAGGTACATTTCCTCAAAACCTCAGACACTATCAGGTTAGCCCAGCAATAGTGGAAAGCATGCTATGTTTCTTGCATGTTTATCTTTATTTTTTTTAAGTTTTTTTAAATTAATTTATTTATTTTAATTGGAGGCTAATTACTTTACAATATTGTAGTATTTTTGCCAAACATTGACATGAATCAGCCACAGGCTCATGTGTTCCCCATCCTGAACCCCCCTCCCAATCTCATCCCTCTGGGTCATCCCAGTGCACCAGCCCTGAGCACCCTGTCTCATGCATCAAACCTGGACCGGTGACCTGCTTCACATACGATAATATACACGTTTCAGCGCTACCCTCTCAAACCCCACCCTCGCCTTCTCCCACAGAGTCCAATAAGACTGTTCTATACATCTGTGTCTCTTTTGCTGTCTCGAATATAGGGTCATCGTTACCATCTTTTGAAATTGCATATATATGCATTAGTATACTGTATTGGTGTTTTTCTTTCTGACTTATTTCACTCTGTTTAATAGGTTCCAGTTTCATCCACCTCATTAGAACTAATTCAAATGCATTCTTTTTAATGGCTGAGTAATATTCCATTGTGTATACGGACAACTTTCTTATCCATTCGTCTGCCAATGGACATCTAGGTTGCTTCCATGTCCTGGCTATTGTAAACAGTGCTGCGATGAACATTGAGGTACATGTCTCTTTTAATTCTGGTTTCCTCGGTGTGTATGCCCAGCGGTGGGATTGCTGGGTCGTATGGCAGTTCTTTTTCCAGTTTTTTAAGGCATCTCCACACTGTTCTCCATAGAGGCTGTACTAGTTTGCATTCCCACCAACAGTGTGAAGAGGATTCCTTTTCCTCTGCACCCTCTCCAGCATCTATTGTTTGTAGACTTTTTGATAGCAGCCATTCTGACTAGTGTGAGATGGTACCTCACTGTGGTTTTGATTTGCATTTCTCTGATAATGAGTGATGTTGAGCATCTTTTCTTGTGTTTGTTAGCCATTTGCATGTCTTCTTTGGAGAAATGTCTGTTTAGTTGTTTGGCAGCATGGTTATCTTTATTTCTCATGTTTCAGTGATTTTTTATTTTACCAATCTCCCTGATGTGGAAGTAAACATTACCTGTTTTAGTTCCCCAAATTTCCTGTGGAAATTGTACTTTTCATACTAGTTCCTGCCTTTCCTCTCTAGTGCCCATATGTGGTTGCTATTCCATTTTATAAATTGAGCAGCTGAAAAATAGACTAATTGAGCTTTCTCTGGGTAGGCTGTCAGATTTAATCATTTTGGATCACTTTTATGGAGTAGTTGCTCCCCTTGGACATATCCTGACATAGTTCCTTTCCACATTGTAGAAGCAGGTCAGGTGTATTTCCTTTTTTAAACTGACTCCCAAGCTATTTTATTATATGAAACAGTCTTTTTCTTCCTATCCAAAAATCTTATCTACATATGCAAATTGAGTATTCAGCCAATTTTTAATGTATAATTGAAATTCCATATTAATTACTGTGTTTTATTTTCACTAACATTATTATTTGCACTCAGTTAAATATGTGAGTACTTATGGGACCTGAATGTATTAGAACTTGCGCTGTGTGTAACTAGAAATGTCTCCAGCAGACTAATAATCTTATCTCTGCAGCCTACAATGGCCTAAATTAACAATGTGATCATAACAATTTATCAAGTTTAATTTTTATTCATTTTAATTTGCAGACTTGAATCATCTTATTCACCATCTATTAAAGAATCAGAAAAAAAAAGGAAAGAGCTATTTTCAGTGACCCCAGATCAACCAGATCATGAAAAAGAGTTGAACAAGGTATGACAAATGAGGAGCTCCATTCTTCCAGACAGATCTGAAATCTTTGAATACAAAGGGGGAAAAAATCTTCCCTCTCACTCCCTTCTTCCTCCTGCTATTGATGTATTTTCTCCTAAGACAAGAACCTACCAAGCTGCTAATTCTGATACCTCTCAGTGTGAAGCCATAGGGAATACAAACTTCAGGTCATCACTCTGCTGCCAGGACACTGCTCATGACAGGTGGATGGCCTCAGGCTCCATGAGAGGCCACTGACGGCAAGAGCGAGAGCTCAGCCAGGCACTCAGCCACGTGCCAGGTGCATAAGTGAGGAAGTTGCCTGAGCCAGATGCTCAAGTTCCTGTTTCTAGGATGGGGCTGGGCTAATTAGTCCTACCTCATAAGGTCATGGGGCTTCCCTTGTAGCTCAGCTGGTAAAGAATCTGCCTGAAATGCAGGAGACCTGTGTTTGTTTCCTGGGTTTTGGAAGATCCCCTGGAAAAGGGAAAGGCTACCCACTCCAGTATTCTGGCCTGGAGAATTCCATGGGGTAAGGAGGCTGGGGAGCCCAAGTCCATGGAGTTGCAAAGAGTTGGACACAATTGAGCAACTAACGTTAAACTGCTCTTGCCATGTGCCAGAGCTGTTCTAAGGGCTTAGCAAAACCTGATTCTTATATTCCTCACAACTGTGATAAAGGGAAAGCCACTGAGTCGTGTCTGACTTTTTGCGAGCCCATGGACTGTACAGTCCATGGAATTCTCCAGGCCAGAATACTGGAGTGGGTAGCTGTTCCCTTCTCCAGGGCGTCTTCCCGACCCAGGAATCGAAGTTGGATCTTTTGCACTGCAGGCGGATTCTTTACCAACTGAGCTACCAGGGAAGCCCTCCCATCTGATAAAGTAGGTACTAATACTATCCTCTTTAAATTTAAGGAAACTAAACCACAGAGAAGGTCAGTAAGTTCCACCAATGTTATAGCTAATAAGTGGCAAAGGCCAGATCTGAATCCAGGCAGCCTGACTCTAGAGTTCATATTCTTCCTTTAAGTTAAAATCCAGAAAATAATGCAAGTAAAGTGCTTAGAACAGGGCCTCCCTAGCTCAGGGGAAGCACCTAATAGATGTCCACTGCCGTTACTGTTGGTTACACCAAACGTGGCAAGTACTTTGCCAGCAGCTGGGAACAGGAGGATGAATAAGACCTGGGCACTGCCCTGGAAGACCCTGTGGGTTTCAACTCTCCTACAAAAAAATACCTTCTCTTCTTCCTCTAATAAAATTCCATAGTGGCTCTTTTTCCCGTAAGTTTATCATGGCTGCTACTCGTTTCCCTATTGTTTAGGTTTAAGGATTACACAGAATATTTATTACTGTATAGTCTAAACAGTTGTTAAAAGTAGGAAAAACCTGGGCATGGCTTTGGATTATCATCTAGTGCCCAGCACAGTGCCTGAACACAATGAGGGAAAAGAAATATTTAGTGACCAAAGCAATATTAACGCTGAGGTCTCCCATAATTGTATAGGGTTATAAATTCTGTCGTTTGTATAAATTCAACAAACATTTATTGAGTATCTGGTAGGATCCCTGGTGGCTCAGCTGGTAAAGAATCCACCTGCAGTGCAGGAGACTGGGTTCGATCCCTGGGTTGGTAGGATACCCTGGGGAAGGGGAAGGCTGCCCACTCCAGTATTCTGGCCTGGAGAATTCCATGGACTGTACTCCATGGGCTCAAAAAGAGTCGGACATGACTGAGTGACTTTCACTTCACATCAGGACTGGTGCTATTCTGCTTATTTCTGCAGGAAATACAATAATGTAAAAGACAAGTCCCATCTCCTGAAAAATTGACTGTGAGGCAATTATTAAGTGTAGAAAAAGTTGTTATGAATTAATGAACATTTTTCTTATGTTTTTCACATAATCTCCTAGAAATAATTTTACTGATATTTTAAAATATAATTTGTAAAACTGTTCTTTACTGGAGACCCCAGTGAATACTTTATGATAAAAGGTTGATTAAAGCCTCCCAAAGTATAGTCATACTGTTCTTAACCTTATAGATTTAGGTAGAGTAATACAGCTTAGTGATAAATGGGAATTACTGGTTCTGCCTAGTTTTGATATGGAGGGAGAGAATGCCAGGCACAAATCTCTGCACAGGCTCTGGGACGCCTCTAGATGATGCATTGCTGTGCAGAAAAGCTAGCAAATAAATTGTATATAAATAGCTATAGTTTCCAGGAAGTGTTTGGAGAGAGCATTTTCATTCTCCTGTAATAAAACCAACAAGAGCCATATATTATGAATCTTGCAAGTATTTTATTTTTCTTTTTTCTTCAATATAGAATGATTTTTAGTCCCTAATTTTGTGATAAAATTGACATTTTTAATAAAGCCAAAAGTCATTTAGAGCTAGGTAAATTAAGCTCATTTAAAGAGTTTTGAAGTATAGCATGTTTTAATATCTAAATGTTGTGAAAATAATAAAAAAGTAACTTCTTATTCATGATAGTAAATTCATTTTTTCCCACATTTTAGAAGTACTATTTTAAAAGAACATGTTAAGCTACATCAGTTCAGTTCAGTTGCTCGGTCATGTCTGACTATGACCCATGGACTGCAGTATGCCAGGCTTTCCCTGTCCATCACCAACTCCTGGAGCTTGCTCAAACTCATGTCCATGGAGTCGGTGATGCCATCCAACTGTTTCATCCTCTGTCATACCCTTCTCATGCCTTCAATCTTTCCCAGCATCAGGATCTTTTCTAATGAGTCAGTTCTTCACATGAGGTGGCCAAAGTATTGGAGTTTGAGTTTCAACATCGGTCCTTCCAATGAACACCCAGGACTGATTTCCTTTAGAATGGACTGGTTGGATCTCCTTGCAGTTCAAGGGACTCTCAAGAGTCTTCTCCAACACCACAGTTCCAAAGCATCAGTTCTTCATTGCTCAGCTTTCTTTGTAGTCCAACTCTCACATCCATACATGACTACTGGAAAAACCATAGCTTTGACTAGATGGACCTTTGTCGGAAAAGTAATGTCTCTGCTTTCTAATATACTGTCTAGGTTGGTCATAGCTTTTCTTCCAAGAAGCAAGCGTCTTTTAATTTCATGACTACAGTCACCATCTGCAGTGATCTGGAGGCCAAAAAAAAATAAAGTCTGTCACTGTTTCCACTGTTTCCCCATCTATTTGCCATGAAGTGATAGGACCAGATGCCATGATCTTAGTTTTCTAAATGTTGAGTTTTAAGCCAACTTTTTCACTCTCCTCATTCTCTTTCATCAAGAGGCTCTTTAGTTCTTCTTCACTTTCTGCCATAAAGGTGGTGTCATCTGCATATCTGAGATTATTAATATTTCTCCCAGCAGTCTTGATTCTAGCTTGTGCTTCATCCAGCCTGACATTTCACATGCTGTGCTCTGCATATAATTTAAATAAACAGGGTAACAATATACAGCCTTGATGTACTCTGTTACCAATTTGAAACCAGTCTGTTGTTCCATGTCCGGTTATAACTATTGCTTCTTAACCTGCATACAGATTTCTCTGGAGGCAGGTAAGGTGGTCTGGTGTTCCCATTTCTTTAAGAATTTTCCACAGTTTGTTGTGATTCACACAGTCAAAGGCTTTGGCATAGTCAATAAAGCAGAAATAGTTGTTTTTCTGGAACTCTCCAGCCTTTTTGATGATCCAGTGGATGTTGGCAATTTGATCTCTGGTTCCTCTGCCTTTTCTAAATCCAGCTTGAACATCTGCAAGTTCACGGTTCACATACTGCTGAAGCCTTACTTGGAGAATTTTGAGCATTACTTTACTAGCGTGTGAGATGAGTGCAATTGTGCAATAGTTTGAACATTCTTGCATTGCTTTTCTTTGGGATTGGAATGAAAACTGACCTTTTCCAATATGCCACTCAATGCTGGCATATTGAGTACAGCATTTTAACAGCATCATCTTTTAGGATTTGAAATAGCTCAAGTGAAATTCCGTCACCTCCACTAACTTTGTCCGTTGTGATGCTTCCTAAGGCCCACTTGACTTCACATTCCAGGATGTCTGACTCTAGGTGAATGATCACACCATCGTGGTTATCTGGGTCATGAAGATCTGTTTTATATAGTTCTTCTGTGTATTCTACATCATGGGGATGCAATCATAAAATCCAAATTGAGACACATTATAGAACAACCCCAGTGTTCATCAGACAAACTGTAAGGAAAAAAATTGGAGAGAGTAGATGGGAGATAAAAGGAGATGTGTAACACTGTTCTGGGGTGAGCGTGCTTGTACTCCAGCCTCCTAGTCTATGCTTCTGCTCTTACAACTGGGTAATTAAGACCCAGCCAGTTCCTTCCCTGAGAATCTTTTTTTTTTTTTCATTTATTTTTTTAAATGATGGGGTTAGACCATGTGATTTCCAAGGTTACATCCAACTCTGAAATTCCAAAAATGTTAGTGTAAAGAATAGATCCAGGTGAGATATCAGTTGAAGCCTGAGGCTGGACTGCCTGCCTTCCTGACCTGGGTACTTTCCATGTTAGGTCATCCCACTCTGGCCTTTTTCCAATGTGGGAACCACATTCCAGGGCTCTGTTCAGACAGGTTACACAGCGCAGTGTAATCAGACTGCCTGTTACCAGGAATGTGACTTATGAACAATTACATGTCTTAATTTTCTATCTAATCTGGAAAATAGTGATTGTGGGGATTAGGTCAGATGATGTATGTAGAGTATTTAGAAAGCACACACATGCACTCAGGCACAAAGAGAGGCTTTAAAAATATAGGAGCTGGTCTCAATGCATGGACCACATTTAGGTCTCTGTTCAAATGAATAAATTTAAAAACATTCATCACACCTCTGATACAATTACACCTGGGTATTATATGATATTGAGGAATTGTTAATATTTTTAAGACATTATTCTGGTTGTGTTTGAAGAGAGGGAGCACACTCTTAATCTTTTAGAGATTATGTCTTGAAATTTTTAAAGATGAAATGAAAAATAATTTTTGAAGTTCCCTGGTGTAAATTCATACAAATCTCTTTGTGTGTGGCCCCTGCTTAACCTCCAGCCTTACTTCTCAAAGCGCACTGAGTCCCAGCCATGTCAAGCTGCTTCTGGATCACTGAGTGCACCCCCCCGACCCCTTCCCTCCGCTGCACCTGTTGCCTGGGAGCCCATCCCCATCTCTCTCTCCCTCGGGCTTCCATTCACCCTTCAGCATCAGTCCCAGGCCCCTTCCTCTGGGAACCCTGTCCTGATACCCACTGGCTGGAGTAAGCACTGCTCCACTACATGTTGCTCGTACTGGTTGCTGCACTCTGTTGTAACTGTTTAATTTCCTGTTTCCCCTGATGGACTGTGATTTTCTTTTTTTTGAGAGCAATTATTATGTACTTTATCTCAGAACCTCAAGAATCAGAGACAGTGAATTAGAAACGATGCATGATTTCTAAGGGCCTCCCAGATGGCTCAGTGGTAAAGAATCTGCCTGCAGTGCAGGAGATGCAAGAGACATGGATGTGATCCCTGGGTCAGGAAGACCCCCAGGAGAAGGAAATGGCAACCCACTCTGGGATTATTGCCTGGGAAATTCCATGGACAGAGGAGCCCGGTGGGTTGTAGTCCACAGGAGTGCAAATGATTTCTAGGAAGATGAGAGGAGGCTGAACTAAGACAAGGGTAGTAGGAATGGAGAGCAGAGGCAGGACTTAGGAGAGGCTGAAGCAGAAGGACCATGATTTCCTACCTGGTTTGATTTGGGAGGATGAGGGAAGGGAGGAGTCCAGGGTGATCCAGCAGTTTCTACCATGGGAGGTTTAGCAAATGTTACGAATATGAGATTCCACAGGCTAACTTTCGTGAACACATGAAGTTTGAAATTTATTATAACATGATTCTGAAAAACACAATATTCAGTCACAAATAGTACAGCACAATGTAGTCCAAAAAAAAGCACCAAATTTAGAGCCAACAGTCCTAAGTTCTATACCTCATTCTTCCCGTTAATAGCTATATGATTTTAAGCAAGTCCCTTCTCTGCTGGGCCCATGTTTTTCTCCCTAAAAACTGGTTCGTCAAGTCTCTGAGTGGTAGGTCCAGCACTCTTCCATGGCACCAAACCCAGAGTGGTGGTTTAATGGGTATAAAGTAAGTGATACAAGACGAGTAAGTTCCACATCTGCTGCACAACACGGTCACCAGTCAGCAGTGCGGTACTGTGCGGTTAAAGGTTTGTTAGGAAGGGAGAAAAGTGTTCTTACCACGCACGCAAAATTATTAATAAAACCACAAAGCGACAGAAACTTTTAAAGGCAGCTGTAATGATTATTATGTCTGTATCCAAACTCACCAGATTTTACCCATGAACTGTGTGCAGTTTTTCGTATACCAAGCATACATCAGTGAAGCTGGGGGGGAAGTGCTAGATAATGCATTCACTACCTTCCCGTCAAAGTAGTCCTCCAAGTGGTATCAGTAGTTGGTGATGACTTACATACAATAGGAAGCAGAAGTGAAAAAGAAATGTTGAAAGTGAAAGGAAAAAGTAAATGAATCATTACTGTAAGTATCTTTTTAATTCAGCATTGATCAGAAAAGTAAAGTAAGGTGGAGTCTGCCTAAGTTTAAGGTAGGATAGAAAGACAGCACATGGCCAGTGTACCCTTTCAGCTGCCTTCTGAAGGATTTGTTACTGTTTTCTGGAAAATATCTGCTGCAGATAAGAAGTCATCTCTATCAGGAGGAAGAGTACCACAGCTCTGAGCAGGAAAGGATGAGGAATGAAATCTCTGACCTAACACAGGAGCTTCAGCAGAAGGAGATCACTATAGCAACTGTCATGAAGAAAGCTGCCCTCCTGGAAAGACAGTTAAAAATGGAGTTAGAGATAAAAGAGAAAATGTTATTGAAACAACAGGTATGCAAGGGGCAGGATCGCCTGTCCAGGTCACCCTTGTTCAATGCAGAGAGTCACCTTCCTTATTGATTACTAAAAGTGTTCTATTTCTTCTATGATTTCTGAGTCTAACAGCTCAGAAATGCTTTGTGGAGTGTGAGATAATACAAAGTGCCTTCAACAAGAAACCAGGGAAGCAAGTGACAGCACAAGATAATTTCTTTAAATCTTACACTAACATTTTCTTGTGACCCATATTCTGATCACCCACAGCAGCGTCAGCATGCAGTGGTCACAGATTGCTTCCTGAATTTGTTTTCCTTAGTTCTCGTCAATTAACATTTTTAACTTACAAAGATTTTACTCCAGCTTTTCTTGGACACTTCTCACTCCTATTTCATATCTTTAGAATTTTGAAAAATGGATATTGAAAATGAAGATTAGCTCATATGCACTGAATATTCACTTAATGTGGAGAAGGCAATGGCATCCTACTCCAGTACTCTTGCCTGGAAAATCCCATGGACAGAGGAGCCTGGTAGGCTGCAGTCCATGGGGTCGCTAAGAGTCAGACACGACTGAGTGACTTCACTTTCACTTTTTACTTTCATGCATTGGAGAAGGAAATGGCAACCCACTCCAATTGTTCTTCCCTGGAGAATCCTAGGGGCAGGGAAGCCTGGTGGGCTGCGACTTAGCAGCAGCAGCAGCATTCACTTAATGCATAGCATGGTTCATGGGAAAAAACAGCAATTATAACATTCTACTCTTCAGTCACTGCAAGTGACTTCTAAGTCTTCCCTTCCTTCTTCCCTCCCCTCCTATTTATTTTGAAATTCCCTCAATCCTGTGGTGGTGGTGGTGTAGTCACTTAGTCGTGTCCAATTCTTTGTGACCCCATGCACTGTAGCCCACCAGGCTTCTCTGTCCATGGAATTCTCTAGGCGAGAATATTGGAGTGGGTTGCCATTTCCTTCACCACCTCAATCCTGTACTCATTATCAAATTGGTGACCTGCTACTGAAAGTGTAGGGTTTCTCTGCATTATTACCCTAAATATAGTTTTTGAGAGCACCATTCAATAATTTTCTAGATCTGTGATGGTTACTGGGGCTTCTCTGGTGGCTCAGATGGTAAAGAATCTGCCTGCAATTCGAGAGACCCAGGTTTGATCCCTGGGTTGGAAGATCCCCTGGAGAAGGGAATGGTAACCCACTCCAGTATTCTTGCCTGGAGAATTCCATGGACAGAGGAGCCTGGAGGGCTACAGTCCATGCAAAAAGTCAGTAACAGGGCTATTTAAATCCTGTGTATTGTGAAAATAAAGAAAGATTCTGGCTTTGCCCAGTTATAAGCCTTAAGCTGTGATTAACCTCTAAAATACACAGGAAAACTGTGTATAGATGGGATGATAGCATTGGCTGCCCTGTATAGGAAACAATATTTTACAGGTATTAACAGTGATCTTGGTAGTTGGATTATGAATGGTTTTTATTTTAACCTTTACACTCCTATATTTTTAGACTTTTGTCAAGAAGAATATATTTTATAATTTACAAAAGTAAATCTTTTTAAGGAAAGCGCTTCATGTAGAAATGAGCCCTAGATAAATAAAAGGGCAGGTGTTTTGTCTAAGTACTGTGAAGTAGAAGAAATTAGGGAGACAAAATGAAGTAGTTACAAAAAAAGAAGGAAATTTGGCAGGAGTATCAGGAAGAACAAAACTAAACATGAAGTCATATTTGCATGTTGTAAAAATCAGGTAATGAAACTTAATGGACAGTGTTATTCAAGCATGTTTTTAAAATTGTGATTTTTTTTTTCTGGTGGTAATTTGCATACCATAAAAAAATAAAAGTGAGAAATGGAATTTGGGAATGGGAAAGGGTAATCCATCGGGATAATTTGTTTTTAATTTGGCAGCAACCAGGAGAGGAGGGTCCAGTGGGGCCTGCCGAAGATCAGAGAACTGAGAATACCCGGTTTATGACGAGCCTGCCTAAGTGTCTCCCTGTGCTCCTCTTAGAAAATACTTATATTTTAACAAAGTAGACTCGATTTTCATAGGATGGCGGGCTCTTCTCATGAACTCCTCCACTTCTAACCACCCGTCTCCCCTCAGACGCCGGATGCGCGAGGCAAGGCTGCCCGGACCGGAAGCGCGCACCTGAGAGGCATGATGGGAGACCTGGCCGCGGGCCGCTGCACGGTAATGCGACGTCACTGGGGCCTGGGCGACGCGGGCCTCGCGCTTGGAGGGAGCGTGTCTGCGGGCTGGAACCGTGGGGTTTCTGGTTCTCTCCTTGTTCTTTCCCTGATTTGGGATTCAACCAATTGCCGACGTGTAGTGCTCTAGTGCCTATTCAGGAAAAATGAAAAAATCCATGTACAAATCCGCGCCGTTCAAACTCATGTTGTTCAGGGGTTAACTGTAATTCATTCATAATTGATAACTCTATCTCTAGATTTTTACATAGATACACAACACTGTGAAAAACATCCTTGTCCATACATCGTAAGTCTTCCCTGGTGGCTCAGACGGTAAAGCATCTGCCTACAATGAGGGAGACCTGGGTTCGATCCCTGGGTGGGGAAGATCCTCTCGAGAAGAAAATGGCAGCCCATTCCAGTAGTCTTGCCTGGAAAATCCTGTGGGAGGACCCTGGTGGGCTAGAGTCCATGGGGTCACAAAGAGTCGGACACGACCGAGTGACTTCACTTCACTTCCATACATCTTGGAATAGCTTCCTGAGAATGGAATTGCTGATTCAAGGGATATGTATGTTTTAATTTTAAAATGTTTGTTGTCAAATCGTATTTCTACCATCTCTGTATGAGAGTAACCTTTTCTTTCATCCTTACTGGCAATAGATGTTATTGCTCTTTTAAATTTTTGCTGGTCTGATGGGTGTAAAGTGATTTCTCAATAGTCCTTAATTTGCATTTCCCTGACTGCAGAGGGCATATTTTTGCGTATTTGTTGACAATGTACTATGACTTAGTTATATTCTTTGATCATTTTTCTTGGGCAAAGCTGAAACTCATTTTCTTTGGGCTTTCTTTTTTTCTTGTCAGTTTATAACAACATTTTTCTAATTTGTTGTTTCTAACTTTTATATTGTTTTTCATATGAAATATTTTAAACTTTTATTTGTCAAACATGTAGAATTTTTTGTTTATAGCTCCTAAATTTCCTTCCTGTGTAACATGGTTCTTCTAACTTCTGGACAATATGTATAATTTCTTCAAAGATTTTTATATTTTTTGTCTAAATCTTTAATTCATTTGAATTACACTTTTGCATGTAGTATGAAATAGGAATCCAATTAAAGATTTTTATAATAAATGTTAAGCTCAATTAATCTAGTTTCTCCTGATAATTTCCTGTTGGATTCTATTTGGAATTGAATTAAGCTTATATATTATCTTTGAAAGAACTGGCATTTTTATAATAGTAAATTTCCCTATCCAGTAACATGGCATGGCTTTCTATTTCTTCATCTCTTATTTTATGCTTTTCAATAAGACCTTACAATTTTCTTCATATAGTTTCTGTGCCTTTCTTTTTAAATTTATTCTCAAGTATTTTATAATTCTTGTCACTATTGTAAGTGGAATATTTTCCTTTTTCCATATCCAAAAACTTGCTGTTAACATAGAAAAAAAGTCAAACTATCTTTTAATTCTAGTAGGCTTTTTACTAGAGGTTCTTAAGTGTTTTGAGATATGCAATTGTATCAACAAAAATAGTTGTATCTCTTCTACTGTTCATGTCAGTAAATTTTGTCATATTGAACTTGCTGAGACTTCCAAGAGAATATTAAGTAATCATAGTGATTATTGGCAAATTTGTCTAATTTCTGATTGTAGGTGAAACCATTTTAGAGTTTTACTATTTAGGATAATATTCTTGATTTATGGTCTTTATTATGTCTTTCTATTCCTGAATTACTTAGAGTTTTTAAGATTTGCTTCTGTTTTATCAAATGCCCTTTCAGCATATGTGACATCATGTAGTTTTTGTCCATTAGTTTTTTGATGTGTAATAGACTGTGATTGATAGATTTCCTGATATTGATCCACCTTTAAATTTCTAGAATAAACCTTTTTGATCATTATATTCATTTTTGAGTGGTGTCATAACAAAATGCCAAAAACTGAGTGTCTTAAGACAATGGAAACTTACCGTTGTATAGTTATGGAAGCTAGAAGTCTAAAATCAAGGTGTTAATATGAAAGGTTGTTGCTGAACCACGAAAAGACGCCAGGATTCTTGGCCTCCAGGGGAGAATTCAATCTGGAGCCAGAGAGGAGGCTTGATCACTCAGAGCTTTTGTGCAATAGAGTTTATTAAAGTATAAAAGGGATAGAGAAAGCGTCTGTCTCTGTCTTCAGAGACATCAGAAGGGAGCAGAAAGAGTATCCCTTGCTAGAGTTAGCAGTGGAGTTATATACTGAATCAAAAGAATGTCTGGAGGTTGTAAAGACCTCACCATACCTACTTCCATAAATTACATTTTAAGATGACAGGATTAGCCAGAAGGTTTAATCCAGAGACTGTCCTCAGGCAGGATACATTATTGTTATATAATTCTTGTAAAGACTTCACCAGACCTGCTCCCATAATCTACATTTTAAGATAACAGGATTAGCATTTGACAATAGAAGGATCCTCCAGATCCACTCCCATAATATACATTCTGAAATATCAGGATTAGTCAGAAGGTTTTCAGGAAGGAGAAACTGTCCTCCAGCTGGATACATTGTTATTGTATAATCCCTAGTATAGAGTTTAAACTGAGTTGTGTAATTGACTAAGACTAAGAAATGCAGAGGGAAGAAAACATTTGTCCTTTTCTCCTCCTTGAGAATTCCAGACCTCTCTCTCCTTGGGGACCCCTAGACTTCTTATCAACCTGCCTAGGAAATGACTCTCTCAAATAGGACTACTAAAAGAAAAAGAAAGTGAAGTACCTTAGTTGTGTCCAACTCTTTGTGTCCCCATGGACTGTAGCCTACCATGCTCCTCCATCCATGGGATTTTCCAGGCAAGAGTACTGGAGTGGGTTGCCTTTTCCTTCTCCAGAGGATCTTCCCGACCCAGGGATTGAACCCAGGTCTCCCACATTGTAGGCAGATGCTTTACCATCTGAGCCACCAGGGAAGTCTCAATAGGACTATGCGCCCTCTGAAATCTTTGGGGGAGAATGCACCCTTGTCTCTTTATAGCCTCTAGTGATTTGCCAACAATCTTTGTCAGTCCTGGCTTGTACATGCATTGCTCCAATGCCCTGTCTTCACATGGCCATCTTCTTTCTTTTTGTTTCTTCATACCATCTTCCCTCTATGTATGTCTGTTCTGGTGTCCAAATTTCCCCTTTTTATAGAATTCCTGTCATATTGGATTTAAGTCCACCTTAATGACCTCATTCTTTATTTGGTTACCTCTGTAAAGATCCTATTTACAAATAAAATCACATTCTAAGGTATTAATAATGGCTGGGACTTCAGCATATAACAGTCATACTCTTAACAGTTTTGATCTATCTCTGGCTTCTATGTGGTAATATTTTATTTAGAAATTAAGATTAGAGTGTATAAATGAGATGTGTATATAGTTCTCTTTTTTCCAGCTTGTTATACAGTTATGTTGGCTTTATAACATAAATAGGTAGTTTTCCACATTTATGAGTGGTCTGCCATAGTTTAAATAATATTGGAATTGCAGGTCTTTAAAGGTTAGAAGGAACTTAACTATGAAACCATCTTGATATTGAGCCAGTGAAGATAAACCAAAATGGAAAAGAATATAAAGGAGAATGTGTATATATACAGACAGATAGATACCACTCCAAGATGGCAGGGTAGAAGGACGCATGCTCATCTTCTCCTGCAAGACGCCGCAATTGCAATTCACTTTGGAATAAGCATTGACAGGAGAATGTTGGATCTCACCAAAGAAAGATACCCACGTCCAAGAGCAAAGGAGAAGCACCAGCAAGATGGTACGAGGGGTGAAGTCACGTATACAATCAAACTCCAACCTGCCAGAGATGCTCGGAAGGCTCAAACAAAACCTTGCGCACAGCAGGAGACCCCACAGAGACTGAGCCAGACCTGCTTTTGAGTGACTGAGTGTCTCCTGCAGAGGTGTGGATCATCAGTGACCTGCCCCAGGGGCAGGGGCTCTGCGTGTAGCAGACCTGGATGTGGCATAAGCCCTCTTGGAGGAGGTCACCATTAACCCCAACACAGAGCTGCCAGAACTTACACAGGACTGGGGAAGCTGACTCTTTCAGGGCACAAAGAAAACTTTGTGCAAAGCAGAACCCAGGAAAAAGGAGCAGTAACCCCACAAGAGACTGACCCAGAATTGCCTGTGAGTGTCCAGGAGTCTCTGGCCTGCTGCAGGGTCAGGGGCACTGAGTGCGGCAGTGTGTGTAAGGGACCATTTGAAGGAGGTCCCATTATCTTCATTACCTCCACCACAGTTTTGTCTCAGGGAACACAGCCCTGCCCATCAATCCAGAAAAGTGGATTAAAGATTTACTGAGCATGGCCCTGCCCATCAGGACAAGACCAAGTTTCCCCCTCAGTCAGTCTCTCCCATCAAGAAGATTCCATAAGCCTCTTATCCTTCTCCATCAGAGGGCAGACAGAATGAAAACCACAACCACAGAAAACTAATCAAACTGATCACATGGATCACAGCCTTGTCTAACTCAATGAAACTATAAGCCATGCTGTGTAGGGCCACCCAAGACGGACGGGTCATGGTGGAGAGGTCTGACAGAATTTGGTCCACTGGAGAAGGGAATGTCAAATCACTTTAGTATTTTTGCCTTGAGAATCCCATGAACTGTATGAAAAGACAAAAAGATATGACACTGAAAGATGAGCTCCCCAGGTTGGGAGGTGGCCAATAAGTTACTGAAGAAGAGTGGAGAAATAACTCCAGAAAGAATGAAGAGAAAGATCCAAAGCAAAAACAACAGCCAGTTGTTGATGTGGAAGTTGGTGATGAGAGTAAAGTCCAATGCTATAAAGAACAATATTGCATGGGAACCTGAAATGTTAGGTTCCTGGATCAAGGTAAATTGGAAGAGATCAAACAGGAGATGGCAAGAGTGAACATTGACATGTTAGGAATCAGTGAACTAAAATGGACTGGAATGGGTGAATTTAATTCAGAAGACCATTATATCTACTACTGTGGGCAAGAATCCCTTAGAAGAAATGGAGTTGGCAGCATAGTCAACAAGGGTCCAAAATGCAGTACTTGGATGCAATCTCAGAAACGACAAAATGATCTCTGTTCGTTTCCAAGGCAAATCATTCAATATCACAGTAATCCAAGCCTATGCCCCAACCAGTAATGCTGAAGAAGCTGAAGTTGAATGGTTCTATGAAGACCTACAAGACCTTCTAGAACTAACACCCACAAATGATGTCCTTTTCATTATTGGGGATTGAAATGCAAAAGTAGGAAGTCAAGAAACACCTGGAGTAACAGGCAAATTTGGCCTTGGAGTATAGAATGAAGCAGGGCAAAGGCTAATAGAGTTCTGTCAAGAGAACGCACTGGTCATACAAACACCTTCTTCCAACAACACAAGAGAAGACTCTACACATGGACATCATCAGATGGTTAATACTGAAATCAGATTGATTATATTCTTTGCAGCCAGAGATGGATAAGTGCTATACAGTCAGCAAAAACAAGACCAGGAGCTAACTGTAGCTCAGATCATGAACCAAATTCAGACTTAAATTGAAGAAAGTAGGGAAAACCACTAGACCATTCAGGTATGACCTGAATCAAATCCTTTACAATTATACAGTGGAAGTGACAAATAGATTCAATGGATTAGATCTTATAGAGTGCCTGAAGAACTATGAACAGAGATTCATAACATTGTACAGGAGGTGGTAATCAAAACCATCCCCAAGAAGAAGAAATGCAAAAAAGCAAAATGGTTTTCTGAGGAGACCTTACAAATAGCTGAAAACAGAAGGGGAGCAAAAGATAAAGGAGAAAAGGAAAGATATACCCATTTGAATGTAGAGTTCCAAAGAATAGCAAGGAGAGATAAGAAAGCCTTCTTCAGTGATCAGTGCAATGAAATAGAGGAAAATAATAGAATGGGAAAGACTAGAGAACTCCTCAAGAAAATTAGAGATACCAAGAGAAGATTTCATGCCAAGATGGAAACAATAAAGGACAGAAACGATATGGACCTAACAGAAGCAAAAGATATTAAGAAGAAGTGGCAAAATACACAGAAGAACTACAGAAAAAAAGATCTTCATGACCCAGATAACCACAATGGTGTGATCACCTACCTAGAGCCAGACATCCTGGAATGCGAAGTCAAGTGGTCCTTAGGAAGCATCACTACAAACAAAGCTAGTGGTGATGATGAAATTACAGTTGAGCTATTTCAAATCCTAAAAGGTGATGCTGTTAAAGTGCTGAACTCAATAAGCCAGCAAACTTGGGAAACTTAGCAGTGGCCACAGGACTGGAAAAGGTCTGTTTTCATTCCAATCCCAAAGAAAGGCAATGCCAAAGAATGTTCAAACTACTGCACAACTGCACTCATCTCACATGCTAGCAAAGTAATTCTCAAAATTCTTCAAGCAAGACTTCAACAATACATGAACAGTGAACTTGCAGATGTTCAAGCTAGATTTAGAAAAGGCAGAGGAACCAGAGATCAAATTGCCAACATCTGTTGGCTCATCAAAAAGGCTACAGAGTTCCATAAAAACATATACTCTGCTTTATTGTCTATGCCAAAGCCTTGGACTGTGTGGATCACAACAAACTGTGGAAAATTCTTAAAGAGATGGGAATACCAGACCACTTGACCTGCCTCTCGAGAAACATGTATGCAGGTTAGGAAGCAACAGTTAGAATTGGACATGGAACAACAGACTGGTTCCAAATTGGGAAAAGAGTACGTCAAGGCTATATATTGTCACCCTGCTTATTTAACTTATATGCAGAGTACATCATGTGAAATGCCATGCTGGATGAAGCACAAGCTGTAATTAAGATTGCTGGGAGAAATGTCAATAACCTCAGATATGCAGATGACACCACCCTTATGGCAGAAAGTGAGTAAGAATTAAAGAGCCTCTTGATGGAAGTGAAAGAGCAGAGAGTGAAAAAGTTGGCTTAAAGCTCAACATTCAGAAAACTAAGATCATGGCATCCAGGCCCATCACTTCATGACAAATAGATGTGGAAACTTGGAAACAGTGAGAGACTTTATTTTTTGGGGCTCCAAAGTCACTGCAGATGGTGACTGCAGCCATGAAATTAAAAGACGCTTGCTCCTTAGAAGAAAAGCTGTAACCAACCTAGACAGCATATTAAAAAGCAGAGACATTCCTTCGCTGACAAAGGTCCATCTAGGCAAAGCTATGGTTTTTCCAGTAGTCATGTATGAATGCGAGAGTTGGACTATAAAGAAGGCTGAGTACCAAAGAATTGATGCTTTTGAACTGTGGTGTTGAAGAAGACTCTTGAGAGTCCCTTGGACTGCAAGGAGACCCAGTCAGTCCATCCTAAAGGAAATCAGACCTGAGTGAATATTCACTGGAAGGACTGATGTTGAAGCTGAAACTCCAATACTTTGGCCACCTGATGCAAAGAACTGACTCATTGGAAAAGACCCTAATGCTGGGAAGGATTGAAGGCAGGAGGAGAAGGGGACGACAAAGGATAAGATGGGTGGATGGCATCACTGACTCAATGGGCATGAGTTTGAGCAAACTCCGGGAGCTGGTGATGGACATGGGGGCCTGGCATGCTGCAGTCCATGGGATTGCAGAGTCTGACACAACTGAGCACCTGAATTGAACTGAACTGTGTACATGTATTTATAGCTGAAGTCTCAGTGAAGCAGATCTCAGTTACCTTTCCCTTCTTTTTTGCGGTACTTGGTATATTAAGATTTCACATATTCTTAAGTTGTTTTGGTGATTCTTATTTTGCTTGGGGAAAAACTTTACCCATTCCAATATGTTTCCTTGTTAGCAAAGTTAGTAATATCCTAGAGTTCTTTGCATCTCTCCGAATTCTATATTTATGGTTTTTTTTTTTTCTTATTTCTAGGCTTGTATAGTTTAGTTCTGTTTTTTTAAGTCTGGCACACAAAGGCATTGCTTACTAGTTATTTATAAGTATTGACTTTATTTATTATTTACTCTTTCTAATTTCATTATTACTGTCTTTTATTAATTTCCTCTTCCTGGTTTGTTTTATTTTGTTGCATTTTGTCTGATACCGTTTTTAACAATTGTATATGCATTTATTTTTTGGCTGCGCTGGGTCTTTGTTGCTGTCTGCGGGCTTTCTCTAGTTGTGGCAGTTGGGTCTATTCTCTAGTTGTAGTACGTGGCTGTGGTGGCTTTTTTCATCTTATAAATGAAAGTTTGTAGTTTTTGATTCAAAATCTACTCATTCCACTCCCCAACCCCGCTCCCAGACAGCCCCTGACAACCACCATTCTACCTTCTGCTTCTGTCAGTTTGACTTTTTTTTTAATTCCACATAACTTATATGTGGAATTAAAAAAAGCATACAGTGTTTGCTTTTCTGTCTGAATTATGTCACTCAACCTAATGTTCTCCGGATTCATCCATGTTGTCTTAAATGGCAGGATTTCCTCCTTTTATGGCTGAGTTGTATTATGTGGAATTTTCTCTATCCATTCACCCACTGATGGACACTTTCTGAGTCTTGGCTGTTGTGAAGAATCCTGCAGTGAACATCCTGGAATGCAGATATGTCTTGGAAATGTTGGTTTCATTTCCTTTAGATATGTACCCAGATGTGAGATTGCTGGGTCAGTATGGGAGTTCTATTTTTAAGTTTTCCAGCAACCCGCATACTGCTTCCTGTAGTGGCTTCTCTAATTTCTGTTCCCATCAGTGGTGTGCAAGAGTTCTCCTTTCTTTTGCCATTTTGATAGAAACCATCCTAGCAGGGCTGAGGTGGTATCTCCTTGTGGTTCAGTTTGCATTTCCTGGATGATTAGTGATGTTAATAGTTTTGTCATGTGTCTGTGGCCATTTGCATGTCTTCTTTAGAAAAATATCTATTTAGGCTCTTTAACCAATTTTTAATTGTATTGTTTGTATTTTTGCTGTTAAGTTGTATGTGTTTGTTATATAATGTGGAGATTAACCCCTTATTAGGTATATAGTTGACAAATATTTTCTCCCATCCCATAGATTGCTTCTTCACTCTGTTGATTGGTTTCCTTTGCTGTGAAAGAAACTTTTTAGTTTGATGTAGTCCCACTTGTCTGTTTTTGCTTTTGTTGCCTGTGCTTTTGGTGTTATATCCAAAAAATCATTGCGAGGGACAATGCCAAGTAGCTATTTCTCCATGTTTTCTTCTAGAAGTTTTACAGTTTCAGGTCTTCTGTTTAAGCCTTTAATTTATTTTGAGTTAGTTTTTGAGTAGTCTAGGATAGAGGTCTAGTTTTACTTGTTTTCTTGTGAATATCTAGTTCTCCAACAACAATTATTAAAGACACTACTCATTCCCTATGTGCGGGTTTATTTCTAGATTCTCTGTTCTGTGTTTATCACATGCCACAGTCACCACAGAATGTTTTCATTCATTCTATAAATATTTATTGAATGTCTGCTATATGCCTGGCAGAATGGGAGGATTATAAGTCAGACTAGATCCTTGAACTCATGGAGATTACCGTTGGTGGATATAAACATACATTAGTGGATATAAACAATTAACTGGATGGTTATACTAAGGAGTAATAGGAAATTGTGGAATGCAGGGGCTGTGTAGGGGTTACCTGATGCTGCATTGGGATCAGAAAAGGCTTCTGAGGAATAGTTAGCCAGACAGACAGTGGTGGGAAGGATTCATGATAAGGTGATATAATGCAGGTGCTGCAGCGGTAAAGGATCCATCTGCCAGTGCGGGGGACACAAGAGATGTGGGTTCAGTTCCTGGGTTCGGAAGAGCCCCTGGAGAAGGAAATGGCAACCCACTCCAGTATTCTTGCCTGGAGAACCCCATGGACAGAGGAGCCTGGCAAATTACAGTTCATTGGGTCGCAAAGAGTTGGACACGACTGAGTGGCTGAGCACACAAGGTAATATAATGTACAAAGACAAGAGGCAGAAAGTCAAGGACTCTGGTGGGATTTTGTAACAAAGAGCTGCTGGTCATTGGGTGTTTACTATGCGCCTTGCTGTCCGCCAGATACTTTTTGTACATTAATGTCTACATCCTTACACCGGGTTGGTGGGGGGATGGGGTGGTGCTGGGGATAGGGACTATTATTCCCACAGGAAAAGAAATGAGATCTTTCAGTTTTAGAGTAACTTGCCCAAGATCATACAGCTTGTGACTGGTTTGGGGAGCTCCAGATGCGTAGTATCACCTGTCAGACCCCGTGGTCCTGCCCCCTCTGCTCCCGTCACTGATCCCCGCCCTTCCGTCGCACCCCTACTAAGCCCCGACGTTTCGTCCTTAGTCCTCTACTCCTCGGCTGTGTGCTTTCCCATGAAGGGTAGTGACACCTTCAGGTCCTCTCTTCTGGACCATAGAATGGCTTCCAAGTTGTCCATTTTCCACGCCCGATATGCTTTTCTTATGTCACCTTTCCTGGTGGAACATGTGCTCAGTTTCCCACAGAACCCTTCACGTCCCAGGCGTCCTTAACCTGCGTCACCTGCTCTGTTTCCCTTGGAGACCTGCACAAAGCCTCCAGGGTAGCTAGAACTGCTTGTTCTCAGTCTGTGTGTGTGATTCTCACTCCTCACACTCTCTTACTTCCTGACCTTGGCACATGGTTTTCCTTTTACCAAAAAATCCCCTTTCCCTACTTCACATGGCCGTGTCCTATTAATGGTTCAAGTTTCCCTGCACAAGTTTCATGTTATACAAAATCTTCTCTGATTTTCCTCTGTTAAGTGTCACTCCTCAAAGCCATCATAGCATCCTTTCCTTAGCATCTGTCATCCATAATATTACAATTGCCTGTTTTTTGTAAGCCACCCATCCCCTTACCAGTAGTCTCACTGGTTATGGTCCTAGTTGACCACTATACCCCAATGCTTAGTATGGTGCCTGATTATGGAAGGCACTGAAAAATATTTTGTTTGATGAGTAAATGAACAAATGAATGAGTGAATGATGAATGAATCAATCCAGTATATGTTTCCTACCTGAGTGCTTTTCCTTTACCAAAGTAAAGAAATACCTTTTTCTCTACTAAATCCTCTATCAGTCCCTTAAGGGACTAGATTAAATTTTATCTCCTCCTTGAATTTATCTCCCATTATTCTAGGGCCTAGTTAGTTCTTTCTTTATAGTGCTAGTTACAACATTATTAGTTAGTTATAGTGCTAGTTATTACACTATTAGTTATAGTGTTAGTTATTACACTGTTAGTTATAGTGTTAGTTATAACAATTCAGCACTCAGTTTTGAATTGTCTTCTTTATTTATTATGGGTATGTTTTGTCTCATAGTCATACTTCTTGTGGGAGAAAGGGGTTATATTTCATGTTTTTTCTTCATATAAGATTTGGTATAGTGTAAAACTCGATGAGGGCTTCCCTGGTGGCTCAGACAGTAAAGAATCTGCCTGCAATCCAGGAGACCTGGGTTCCATCCCTGGGTCAAGAAGATCCCCTGGAGTAGGAAATGGTAACCCATTCCAGTGTTTTTGCCTGGAAAATTCCATGGACAGAGCCAAGCAGGCTATGGAGTCGCAAAAAGTCAGACATGACTGGGCAACTCAGCACAGACACACATACACAAGGCTCAAAGAATACCTGTGGATTTATGGGACTCACCTGTTGTCTAAGAGACATGAATAAGTTATCAAGGAAACCATTGCTAATATCATTAAAAAGTTAACCAAAGCTTTGTCTTATGTCCCTTCCTACATGACCTGAGTCCCAGTAGTTGTTGACATTGATTGATTCAAAAAACATTTGAGTTCCTACTTGGTGCAGTATAATTTAACACATAATTATATCATAGCTATATTATTTACTATTTTTCATGCTTGTTACTTTAGTCTACTCAGTTTTATTGTATTTTAATAAAGGCAGAGTCACTTTTTGATATTTGATTATCTCTGTAGAACTTTTACATTAGCACACACATATACATACATAATATATATGTCTAAAGGTTGCTTGATGGGCTGTCATAAAATGGTATGCCATTGGTTATAGCCTTCAACGTGATGCTTATTAAAATAGCACTTAATCATTTATATTTTATGAGGATTATCCTTCATATAGGAAGGTTTTTCTTAAAAAATTTAATGTGGTCTTACTCACTTATGTTGGCAGTGCTGGGTCTTCATGGCTGTGCAGGCTCTTTCTCCAGCTGTGGCGAGCAGACATCGCACGGCAGCGGCCTCTGTTGCAGAGCCTGGGCTCGGGGCTCGGGCTCGGTGGCTGCGGCCCCCTGGCTCTGGAGCCCAGCCTCGGCGGTTGTGGTGCACAGGCTTAGTCGCCCTGTGGCGTGTGGGGCCTTCCCAGATCAGGGATCTCACCCATGCCCCCTGCACTGAGCACCAGAGACGCCTAGAGAGGCGTTTTTTTTTTTTATTATTGAAATTTACTTGGCATAAAATATTATGTTGGTTTCGGGTGTACCTCATAGTGATGTAACATTTGCATGTATTATGAAATGATCACCACATTAGTTTAGTAACCGTCTGTCCCATAGAAAAGTTATTTCAGTCTTATTGACCATATTCCATATGCTGTATAGTACATATGGTTGCTTATTTACGTTGTACCTGGAGGTTTGCACCTCTAAATCCCTTTCACTTGTTTTACCTACCCCCGACACCCTCCCCTCTGGCGACTATCAGTTTGACCTCTGTATCCTTGAGTCTGTTTAGTTTTGTTTTTTAGATTCCACATGTAAGTGAGATTGTATGATATTTGTCCTTCTCAGAGTAACTAATTTCACATAGCATGATAGCCTCTAGATTCATCCATGTTGTCCCAAATAGCAAGATTTCATTTTTTTATTGTGGCTGAGTAATATTCCATTGTATATATACACCATATCATTTTTTATTCATTTGTCTTTTGATGGACACTTAGATTGCTTCCTTATCTCAGCTGTTGAAAATAATGCTTTGGTGAACATGTATCTTTTCAAGTTAGTCTTTTTGTTCCCTTTAGATTAATACACAGATGTGAATTTGCTAAGTCTCATGACAGTTCTATTTTTAATGTTTTGAGGAAACTGCATAGTTTTTTCCATAGAAACTGTACCACTTATATTCCCACCAGTAGGGCACAAGCATTACTTTTCTCCACATCTTCACCAGCACTCGTAATTACTGTCTTTTTTATGATAGCCTTTCTAACAAGTATAAAATGGTCGCATTGTGGTTTTGATTTACTTTTCTCTGAGTAGTGTTGAGCATCTTTTCATGTCTTTTGGTCATCTGTATGTCTTCACTGGAAAAATGTCTGTTCCTATCCTCTATTCATTTTTAATGAGATTTTTTTTTATGTTGAGTTGTATCAGTTCTTTATATATTTTGGAGTTGGTTTCCTTCCCTGTGCAAATGCTTTTTAGTTTGATGCAAGCACATTTGTTTATTTTTGCTTTTTTATTCTTACCTGAGGAGACAGATCCAAAAAAATATTACCAAGACTAGTGTTGATAAGCATACTATGTGTTTTCTAGGAGTTCTTTGGTTTCAGGTCTTACATTTAAGTCTTTTTTAAGGTTTATTTATTTATTTTGGGCTGTGCCAGGTCTTCATTGCTGCACATGGGTTTTCTCCAGTTGTGGCAGATGGGGGCTACTCTTTAGTAGTGGTGTGGGGGTTTCTTTTGTTGCAGAGCATGGACTCTAGGTGAGCAGGCTCAGTCATTGTGGCCCACGGGCTTTGTTGTCCCAAGATTTGTGGAATCTTGTCCCAAGATATGTGGGGCGTTTGGGAATCTTCCCAGACCAGGGCTTGAACCTGTGTCCCCTGCATTGGCAGGTGGACCTGCCATTTTTAGCCACTGGATCACCAGGGAAGCCCTTACGTATAAGTCTTTAATCCATCCTATGTTTATTTTGTGCATGGTGTGAGAGCAGTCCAGTTTGATTCTTCTGCATGTAGCTGTCCATTTTCCCAACACTGTTTACTGAAGAAGCTGTCTTTTTCCCATTGTATAGTCTTGCCACCTTTGTCATAAATTGATTCACTGTGTAAGTGTGGGTGTATTTCTGGATGCTCTAGTCTGTCCCGTTGGTCAGTGTACTCTTTTTGCCCTAGTGCCATACTGTTCCAATTACAGTAGCTATGTTCTTGTTGTCACTTCTGACTCTTTGCAACCTCATTGACTGTAGCAAGCCAGGCTCCTCTGTCCTCCCCTGTCTCCTGGAGTTTGCTCAAATTCATGTCCACTGGGTTGGTGGTACTATCTAACCATCTCATCCTCTGCTGCCCACTCTTCCTTTTGCTTTGTAGAACAGTCTAAACTCAGGGAGCATGAAATAGCCAGCTTTTTTCCTCCTTTCTCAATATTTTTTGGTTATTCAAGGTCTTTTGTATTTTTGAACAAATTTTAGAATTATTTCTGCTAGTTCTGTGAAAAACACAATTGATAATTTGATAAGGATTGCACTGAGTGTGGAGATTGCCTTGGGGAGTATGGTCAGTTTTAAAATATTAATTCTCCTAATTTATAAGTACAGCATATCTTTCCATTTGTTTGTGATATCTTCAATTTCTTTCATTAGTGTCTTATAATTTTCCAAGTTTGTGTCTTTTACCTCCTTAGGTAGATTTATTCCTAGGCATTTTATTATTTTAATGTGATTGTAAATAGGGTTGTTTTCCTAATTTCTCTTTCTTGTTCATTGTTAGTACATAGGAATGCAAAAGATTTCTATATATTAATTTTGTATCCTGAAGCTTTACTGAATTAATTTATTATGTCTAATAGTTTTTTGGTGGCATCTTGAGGATTTTCTATATATAGTTTCATGTCATCTACAAACATTGATCGTTTTACTTCTTCCTTTCCAATTTGAAATCTCTTTATTTCTTTTTCTCGTCTCATTACTGTGGCTAGGACTTCTAGTACTGTTAAATAAGTGGCAAAAGTGAGTATCCTTGTCCTGATCCTCATCTTAGAGAAACCGTTTTCAGCTTTTCATTGTTGAATATGATGTTGGCTATGTGTTTGTCATATAGGATCTCTATTATGTTGAGATGTGTTCCCTCTATGCCCACTTTCTGGAGAACTTTTATCATTAAATGGATGTTAAATTTTGTCAAAACCTTTATCTATATCTATTGTGATGATCATATAACTTTTATTCTTCAATATTTTAATGTGGTATGTCACATTGATTTATTTGTGGATATTGAACGATCCATATACCCCTGGGATAAATCCCACTTAATCATAGTGTATAATCTTTTTAATGTATTGTTAAACTTGATTTGCTGACATTTTGTTGAGAACTTCTGCATCTATGTTCAGCAGTGATATTGACCCGTTACTATTTTTTGTGGTGTCTTTGTGATGTTTTTGCATCATGCTGATACTGGTCTAGAGTGAGTTCAGAAGCATTCTATCCTCTTCAGTATTTTGAAATAGTTTGAAAAGGATCAGCATTAACTCATCTTGGGTAATTTCCACTGCTCTGTCTGCCGGTTCACTGGTCTGTTCTTTTCTATCATATAATCTACTGTTTATTCTTTGTAGTGTATTTTTTTTATTTTAGTTGTTGTATTATTAAGTTCTGTTTTGGTTCTTCTTTGTGTTTTCTCTTTGTTAAACTTATTGTTGTATTCATCCATTCTTCTCCTGAGTCCACTGAACATCTTTAACATCATTACCTCTAACTCTTAACTGGGTAGGTTGCTTATCCTACATCTTCTTCATATGGATTTATACCTCTCTCATCTCATTTTGCCCAATTTTGTTTTTTATTTCTTCATACTAGGTAGGTTGGTTATAATTCCTGATTTTGGAGAAGTGGCCTTATGTTAGAGATGTCCTATGGGGCCCAGCAAAACCCTTCCTCTGTTCACTGGAGTTATATGCCCTTGGGATGCCTCATATGTGGGCTGTGTGAACCCTTCTCTTGTGGCATGGCCAGCTGCTGTGGGCATGCTGGTTGGCAGGGCTGGCCCCTTGCAAAGGTGGCTGCCAGCCACTGCCTCATGTACTGGCTGCTTTCCCACTGGTGGGTGGGGCTGGATCCCAGCATCTCCGATCATGGGGCCTGTGAAGCCTAAGGCTGGTGCCAACCCTCTAGTGGGTGGGCCCAGATCCTGGCACAGCTGAATGTGCAGTCCATTAAGTCCTGGGGCTGGTCTCCAGAATGGTGCTTGTCAATGCTGGTGTCCGTGTGGTAGAACAAGCTCCCGAGAATGGCTGCCACTAGTACCTCCATCCCCAGGGGAGTCCTTGTTGCCACTCCTCTCTCCAGGAGGCTCTCCAGGATGAGCAAGTAGATCTGACCCAGGCTCCTTTCAAACTACTGCCTCTGTGCTGAGACTCAGAGCATGAGAAATTTTGTGTGTGTTCTTTAAGAGCAGAGTCTCTGTTCCCTGTAGCCCTCTGGCTTTCTCAAAGGTAAGTCTTGCTAGTTTTCAAAGCCAGACATCCTAGAGGCTCGTCTTCCCAGTACAGTACCCCCAAGCTAGGGAGCCTGATGTGAGGTTCAGATCCCTTTCTGCTTGGGGAGGACCTCTGCAATTGTGATGTTCTTTCAGTTTGAGAGTTGCTGATCCAGGGATGTGATTCTGACTGTACCCTTCTTAGCCCACCCCTTCTATTCATCTCGTTATAGTTCCTTCTTTATATCTTTAGACATGTAAAATCTCTGCTAGTCTTCAGGTTGTTCCCATAGATAGTTGCTGTGTAAGGAGTTATCATGGTTTGCCCCTGGAACAGATGAGTTCAGGGTCTTCCTACTATGCTATGCTATGCCATCTTGAACACACGCCTCCCCTCCCCACCTCATTTAGGAAGTTGACTTTATAACTGCTCTCCATTTTTTACATGTGAAGATTTGGAATTAACTTTGCTAACTGACCTAGTCAAGCCATTACCCAAAGAGAAAAATCTGAAGTGTGTACTGAATAATAAAAGAGTTCCGTATGACTCTTGTCTCTTTTAAGCTTTTATAATCTGTTATGTCATTTATTTACCACTTATTAGTTTAAAGATTTCATAAAAAAATTCATATCTGTTATGTGTTAAAATCCCATAATTAGATAGTTAATTATCTCTAAAATAATTAGAATGAATAAGTAAACATATAATTAAATAATTTGTGCTGAAAGTTTACCTCAGGCAATAAAAACTGTAATATTTACATCATTATTTTTAAGTCTTCTAAAATATGTAGTATTTCTATAATATTAAAATAACAATTATTTTTTCCTTCCTAGACAAATGGAATTACTGATATAAAGGTAGGTTCATTTCTGAATTACTAGAGCTTTGATAACTTTTCTGCTTAAGTGTGAAGCTCCCTGATTATTTACACTTAGGGAAAAAAGGTTGAAAGTTCATACCCACCCAATAGTAGAAACAGCAGTCTTGCACTCAGTCCTTTAGCTATTGCATACCTGGGGCTGTGACAACCCCCATTTTCCTTGGGAGAATTTACTAATAGGACTAGCCACCTGGCATGTAAGTTTTACTCTGGTCTCAGAGACATACTCAAGGCCAGAATTAGCAAGAGTTTTTGGTTTATTTGGATATTTTTTGGTATTTTTTTGTTTGTTGCTTTGAAAAAGATGTTTTCCATGGATTTGTGCAAAAGCTTGACTATATAGAGAAAAGTGAGGGGTTTATCTTTATTCTGTTCCTGGGTAATTAACAAAGACTCAAGTTTATCATGATAGGCTTTTTTTGTGATTCTGTAATTACTTAGACTTATATTTGTATTTGTTACATTTTCTTTCACTTAGGGAAGGTGTTATAAAATTAGATTTAGTCAGAACTCAGAACTTACAGTAATTTTTAAGACTAACTGGCCTTTCACTATCCATACAGTTTGCTAAATAAAATAACAGCATAAAAAATTAGTACCTTCATAAGCATCTAAAGGGCTTCCCTAATAGCTCAGTTGGTAAAGAATCTGCCTGCAATGCAGGAGACCCAGGTTTGATCCATGGGTCGGGAAGATCCCCTAAAGAAGGGAGTGGCTACCCCCTTCAGTATTCTTGCCTGGAGAATCCCCATGGACAGAGGAGCCTGGCGGGCTACAGTCCTTGGGATCACAAATAGTCGGACACGACTATGTGACTAACTTAAGCATCTAAAACATTCGTTTACATGCTATAAATTAATATACTAACCTTAAAACATGACTAAAGTCAGCCCTTCTATAGAAATACTTTGTTAGTCTATTAAAGAGAAAAAGTACTCTTATAAAATACTGTTGTTCAGACAGTTCAGTAACCCAACTGTGTGTTCAAGTAAACAGGCACCATGAGGTTTCACCATTTCAGGAAGAAAAGTCAGTTAAAACTATGAAACCTTAAAATTTGGGGGCTAGGGGTAGCCAATAAGAAATTGATTGGGCCTGTAAAAAGAACCCATCAACAATATGTAGGTAAAGTTTAATCAGTACCTGTAGATAACCATCTACTGGAGGATATATTTTTAAAATCGTTGGAAAAGTATTTCGGAAAAAAATGAAATGAAAGAGCACCAAAAATGCTATCCAGGAAAATGGAAAATATTTTTAAATACAAATTGTATAAATCCATTACCTGTGTAATTCTTTCAGGTCATACTTACAACACTTATTTAATTATGGTACATTTAGAAAGTTGTGGATTTTTTAAAAAATCATTACTATCCTTCTTAAATACTTTAAACCAACACTGGACCTAAAAGTCACAGGTGAAATCTAATTTTATAGAAAATTTTTGAATGAAATTGTAACAGAGCAGCAGACTATCAAGAGTTATATATTTTGACTAGGAGATGTCTTTTTAGGAGTAAAACTTTGAATCTTTTCCAAGATTGTTTTTCAAACAGATCTGCCCATGAGTGATCTCCTTTGGAGAGGAAAAATTGTATTAGGTCTACCTTCTTTATATTTATCACAAGTGGGCTCAAATAGTAGGATAAGTAATCCTGTCTCCTTTAAAGAAGATTATAGATTACTTTTTTATCTGTACTAGTATATCTCAAATGAGCGAAGTTAACATATACTAAAGGCAAGGAACTAACAAGCAGAGAAATAGCTTGAATGACTCTTCTTTCCCAAAGGTCACATTAGCCAATATTGTTTTGAGAACGTGTGACTTCCTGGAGCATTTTTTCCATTCAAAAGTAGGCCTTTCTAAAGATTTATTAACTTCTATAAAAGAATAGCATAGGTGGCTCAGATGGTAGAGAATCTGCCCACAATGTGGGAGACCTAGTTTCGATCCCTGGGTTGGGAAGATCCCCTGGAGAAGGGAATGGCTACCCATTCCAGTATTCTTACCTGGAGAATTACACGGACAGTGGAGCCTGGTGGGTTGTACTCCATGGGATCTCAAAGAGTTGGACACTACTGAGCGACTAACACACACATAATAATTAGGCAGTAAACAGAAGTTTTAATGAACGGATTTGGCCTTTGAAGCAAAATGTTAAACAGGTAAGCATTTTTAATGTTTAATATATACATTTCTATTCTTATTTATCAATATTGATATTAATATAGTATATGAATAATTTTAAATGTGCAGTTAGTCAAAAATTTTTAGTGACTATCACATGCCAGCTCATATGCAATGGCACTCAAAGCCTTAAATTTAGAAACTTAAAAATGACAGTTCTAAGCTATAATCATCTATAATCTTATGAGCTTTTAAACATAGAAAATTGGAGCTTCAAAAAGATACTTTACTCAAGTTATGCTTTTTGTACTAAAATATTACTCTTCTGAAAGCAGAGAGCTATTGTTTAATCAGCAAGTACATAATTCATGGGTATTCAAATCATAGTTCTATTATAAAGGACTTCATGGGGTTATTTAAAGCATTTTCATGAGTTTTCATGTCAGAATATATCCTGTTTTTTAAAATTTTGTGAGAAGAAAAGTTTAGACTCTCCCTAAGAAACTTCTTAGAGCATTTAATTAAAATAGCATCAGAAATCTTTAATCTTGCTCTAAATTTTTCATGTTGTGATTTAAACATGTTTCTTATTCTTTTATGACATTAACCATTGGGTTGCCCATACCAGACAATAAAACTTTTTCATGATGCTGCAGTGCTCAAGACTGTGTTATTGGCACAGTCTCATCCAGGATCTAGTGATCTTGGTATAGAATGGCCCAGAATCAGACTGCCATCATATGGATTTAATATATAATTTTTCATATCACCCAACAGTGAGGGGTTGATATGTGATTTTCTATTATGACATATATTGTTTTAATGTGAAAAAAAATCTTTGAAAATTAAAAGATATGTTAATTCTGGTTCCATTACCAATCAGCACTAGAAGGCATACCCTTTTAGCACAAAAAGTCTTTAAACTAGCAATTCGTGCTAGCTGCGGAGGGCAGTAACGCATGGAGCATTTTCTGTGCTGGAGCCTGGGCGTCCCTTTCATTGTGCTGTGCTCAGTGGCAGCTGTACTGAGGACCTGTGTTGTGAGAGGGTGGGGGTGAAGAGAGACATCTAGGAGGCACACAGGAGGAAAGTCCCGTGACTCGACGTACATGAAAGGGTCTTTCCAACGTGTGTCCAAGTGCACAGAAAATATGCATCGCTTGTAAGTAACAACTTTTTCAATGATAGTTTATTTTATTCTCTAGAGTGTAGACTTCACTAACAGGGAACATTCAAGGCATACATCTATTAACAAACTGGAATACGAGAATGAAAGGCTCCGAAATGATCTTGCAAAACTTCATGCCAGTGGAAAATCAACATGGGCTAATCAAAACACCTATGAAGAAGCCGGAAGGTATGCCTATCAAAGCCAAATAGAAATGGGGTAAAAATGAAGATGGGTATGCTGGCTCCACTTACATAAGGAGACAAATGTACAAACAGTCAAGTGAAATTTGTTTTTAAATCATCAAGTTGTAATTTTATACACTTTCCCTTCAGCTGCTTAAAATTTGTTTACAGGACAATTCAATAGCCTAAATACACCGATATATGACGTTCTATGGTCTCAGTAGTTTTCAAAGGATAACACTGAAACGAGTAGACTGTTAAAATGACTTTTTGTCAGTTCAGAACTTTCTTAGAACCTGATGTGGCATACCGAATATACAAAAGTAATCTTTTTTTTTATGTCAGAATACAGGAAGATAGCACATCTGGCTTACCTTCAAATATATGTAACTTTATCCTGACACTCCACCAGTGGTGACCAACTGTGGTCTTTTCATAGGAAGAACCTGTGAACCTGTAAGAGAGGTCTTCTCTGAGTGAAAGAAGCATGTGGAAAGTCACTACCTGCTGCCTACATTATCCCCAGGCTCTTTAAAATGTCTTACTTCCAAATTTAAGTAAATATATCAGCCTTAACATTTGACTAATTTCTTCAACTTTAATAAAATATGTTTGGAGTCAGAACTGTCTCTGGAGTTCTTTCACCATTTTCCAGTACTGGGAAAATACTCAGCAAAACAAACAAGTTTCTTTTCTACAGGATTTTGCAAAGCCATTTGTGTGCTAATTACTTTGTGAGTTTCCAGGAACAGGTATGGTGTGTAATATTCCCCAAACTTACTTGATGTCGGGTTTATTAACATTCCATAGTGCTGAGAAATGGTGAATCAATTGGTCCAGACCTAATATCAATACAACTTTTGTTTAAAAGCTCATAATACTTAGCATGAAAACTTCACATACAAATAATTAATATTTGCAACTTTGGGGAATTCAAATATTTAACCTTTATTTTCCCATTTGACAAGTAGCAATAATAATTATAAGGGTTTTCTGAGGATTATAGGAGAAAACCTATTTCTTTATAAAATGTATAATTCCCTAAATGTTAGACATTATCATTGATATTATCATTCTAACAAAATTGTTAATATTCACAATAATATTAATACTTCTCCAACTCCCAGTACCTAAAAAGTATATTTTGGTGGATAAACTAATGGCTGAATCTGACATTTCCTCTAAAGATAGTCCTGTTGGGGAAGGGTGATGCCCGGCTCACCAAGCAGCCCAGTTCTACAGGTAGACAGTCCATAAGTCCAGGGGCCACACTAGACACGTCTGCTCAGCATCCTTGTGCTGTATACATCCTCTCCCACCCTAGCCCTGTATGTACTGGAAGGATATGTTCTAACCCAGTGTAAGTAACAGCAAGCACTCAGAAGTGCTCAGAAGTGAACTCAGAAGTGCTGAACTAATAACCGTTCAGGTGTTAGGGGCGGGAGACAAGACTGCTGCTGCTCCAAAGGGGCGCTTCTTTGGTTGGTAGGGTGTTATGTACGGGGTAGTGCAGCAAGAGTCCAAAAGGCATGTGGGGAGGATGAGAGGTGTGAGCCCCCGGCAGAGGGCAGCTCCCCGTGAGTGTCCCCATGTTGACTGGCCAGTGTGACTGAAAATCTGTCCAGAAGAATCTTGATTTGGGGGTAAGAATATAATTTCTAATGTAGAATAAATCCTTTCTTTACAAAGTGCTCCTCTCCCATGGATTCACTTCTCCTTGGGTCACATCCCCACCCCCTGTATATAGTTTTTTCTCTGTAAGAGAAAAATAGGACCCTGGTGATGTTATGAAGGGTCTTTGCCATACAGGACCCTGGCGATGTTATGGAGGGTCTTCTCCATACAGGACCCTGGCGATGTTATGGAGGGTCTTCTCCATACAGGACCCTGGTGATGTTATGGAGGGTCTTCGCCATACAGGACCCTGGCGATGTTATGGAGGGTCTTCTCCATACAGGACCCTGGCGATGTTATGGAGGGTCTTCTCCATTCAGGACCCTGGCGATGTTATGGAGGGTCTTCTCCATTCAGGACCCTGGCGATGTTATGGAGGGTCTTCGCCGTGTCTTCTTCAGCCACTGGTCTGTACTGTGCCCCTGTTAATGCAGAGCATTGTTTCCTATTCTTGTTTGTTGGGAATAACTTGGAAAGCCTTAGGTGAAGGTACTGGATGTTCCTGTTTAAACAAAAAGACAGTTCCTCTGCCTTTTACTGTTTTTAAACAGTGTTTTTATTGTCTGGATCACTTGGGCAGTATGGAATGTGTTAAGAGTGCCTAATGGAAACAAGACAGCAGGGAACACGGAGCGGTGTGAGAGGTAGAATGCTCAGCAGGAGACCGCTAATAAGCAGCTTGGGTGACTGTGCCTACTGCAGAGCCCCGTGTCCTGCCAGTCTCATTTGTTGAAAGTCTCATTAAATTTGTTTTAATGGCTTGTCTGATTTTAGTGTTCTCCAGTGACCTGATTTTTAAAAGAAACAGCATTTCAAATGTTCTCAATAAATTATTACCATGTAAAATCCACTATGGGGAAAGAATTGTTGAGAGGCAAGGATGCTGTGGACTCACTGGTGGGGAGCTGTAAAGCACATACCTGTTAATTTTAACAAGTGAGAAAGGCAATGTCCTTTCCTCCCCTCACAGCGTTGCTCAGTGAAGTCAACTACTAAGAGCTCTATGTGTGTATTAGGAAGCAAGTAATCAAAAAACACGTAGCCATATTTACATATCAATGGCTAATGCAATAAGGTCTTATTAAAGTATTTTAGAAAGGAAAAAGCCTTTAGATAAAGGTATATGAACATAATGTTCCACAACATTTTGAAGTCTATAGTCTAACTTTTAACCCGTTCTTGCTCTTGACTGAGGAAGACTTGTGTAATATATTATTAAAATAATCTTTTGTCTACTTGGAAGTTAACTCGGTCTTTGTTGTTTTTCACTCATGTTAGCAGTGATAAGATTTCTGTGCTCATCCACGTAAAATGTGAAGCATTTTAGGATATTCCAAAGGATTTCTTTTCCAATAAAAAAGTTATTCAGCACTTTAAAAAACCTTAATGGAGTTCTTTGGTGGCCTTGTGGTCAGGATTCCAGGCTTTCACTGCTGTGGCCCAGTTCAGTCCCTTGTCAGGGAGCCGAGACCCTGCAAGCAGTGTGATGGGACCAGAAACACACACAAGACCAGGGAATGAGATGAAACTGAATCTGGCAATGAGGCAGTAAATGTTCTCAACACTTTTAGAACTAAGGTAGAGTTTTGAAGTTTAAGGATCATTTACAAGCTAGCTTAGAATAGTGGTATCCAGAACTATTAATATTAACTAATTTTAATGGCAAATCGGCTTTGTAGTATATGAAGTTTTATCTCTATATACAGTCCATACTTACAAATGAATATATGGCTTTAAGAATTATGTACTGGAAAGATTTTGGCAGTCACAAGCTAATCAATAAAACTGGTTCAAATGTAGTCAGCAAATTAAAAGTTTCTAATACTAAAACACCACAAAGTCAGGTTTGTTATAATCACTCTACAGGATCCCTTGTCAAGGAGTAAATAGTATTTATCTAGAAGCAAAAAAGTAAGCTGAATCAGTTTTGCACCATGGTCTTGCCCAGTTAGGAGAAAAACATAGTAGACCCAAGAGTTCCAGGCTAGGAAATAATGGGTAGTGCATGGAATAAGGGAGTGTTATGTGGAGTGTTAGAAGGGGAGGCCGGAAGTGGTGAATCAGCTTAGTTTGTGTAGGGCTCCCATTTCATGCTGAAGACGTCACGCTGGATGTAGCCCAGGGAGGCTTGTAAACTTAGTGGAGGGCCAGGATTGGATGTGTGGACAGACAGCTCTGCAAACTGTGCAGTCGACTCAGCTCTCAAGCCGGCTCCAGTTGGGTAGAGTTCTCTCCAACAGAGACGCCTGCGCCTGCCCTCCTGGCAAAGTAAGCAGAGGCCTTGGAGTAGGGTCTATGGAAAAGCTAATGGAACAGACCAGCTTGTGAGATGGTAGTAAAAGCTTTCTGAAATAATTTTTAAGATAGCTTTTAAATTGATATACTTAGCATTTTTTGCAAGGTGGTTTTATGAAGTATTTGAATAGCTGTATTCTAGAAGAAGAACTTTTCTGTCAGATATAAAGATGATTTAAAGCAAAAGTGCTTTGCTTCTTAATGTAGTCTTTCCTTTCATTCTCTGCGCTTTACTGATCTTACAATAAAGAAAATGTTCATATATAAATTTTAGTAATTAAGACCATAAAGTTGTATCTATACATCCAAAGCAAAATGGATAATTAAGATGATTATTTAGATAATTTAGGGCAAATAATACTTTCCCTGAAATCTCTGTATAATTGAGATTACAGAGGGGGATGTATATTTCTTGAACCATTTCTATAATTATCCTACTTTTTCCACTGTGCTTTGAAGTATAAATGGACTCATTTGGATTAAAAGGTTCAGCTGAAGATTCTATGCAGATGTACAAGGCAATTGTTATAATTCTATTTGAATTGTGGGATGTTTCATTTTATTTTGCACGTTATAAACCATGTTATTTCAGTTTAATTTGCTGTTCTGTTTCCATGGTAATTATGGTTTGGAAGAATGGATTTAAAAAAAGATCTATTTCAAGATAAGTAAAAATGGAAAGCATGTTTTGTTTGTTTTTATGTACTAATTTACAGATGCCTCACTTAACTTTTATTGCTATTTGTATGCATAGCTTTGAAAATGTTTGCATAATAAAAGAAGTCTATATAGATAGATAGTCTTTGGATAAGAACAGAGAAAAATAATGTAAATTTTCTGAACTGTGTGAAGTTAAAATATGAAGACTTTGAAAATGGTTAATCAATACCTGTAGAGAATTTGAATTGTTAGTAAAAATAAATAACTTTAAATTGAAAGTATTTTTATGTTTCCATGGTCTTTGATGATTTTGATTAAATTTAAACCCCATTTTCATGAATTAATATACTTATTTAGTTCCAAACAGCTCATACTGTTAGGATCTTTTTGTGTAAAATTTTAGGGTAAGTTGGTTTGTTTATTTTATTATTCATTTGTTTAGTCAGCACACCAAAATTTAAAATCCCACTGGTATTTTATTCAGTCTAATCTTCTACCCTATATTTTGGCACAAACAACAAATTCTATACTCTGCTTTACATCAAACTGTGGAGTTCAATTCTCATAACAACCCTTTTTATAAATGAAAAAATTTTAAGTTACAGGTAGATATAATTACCTGTTGCTCAAGGTCATACAACTAAGTGTGGAGAAGATTAGGAGATGATGTAAATTGAAAGCATACTATAAATTATTAAGCTCTATAGAAATTAGAATTATTATTATTGTACAGAGACTTATTCTAATGTCAAAAAAAGAGAAGAACGACTATGTTAAGAACACCAGTGAGGTTAAGTGAAATGAGAATAGAAAGAGTATCCATTTAGAATTGTCAGGGCTTGCCTTGTTAGCTGTTTTGAAATTTTTCTCAAACTGGTTTAATGTTATTTAATTAAATAGCAAAGAGACAAAACAGTAAAACACAGAAAGAGAAACAATATAGGCAATAAGAATGGCAGAATATTTTTAACAATTATGAAAGTTCCCTGCTTCATTATTAATTTTTCTAAGTGTTTTAAGTGGAATAGAAATTGTCAGCAAAATTGTTTTCAAAGAAATACCCATATAACAAGCCCAAATATTTTGTTGTGCTTTCCTCACAGTTAGAAATCAGAGAAATTTAAATTCTTAGCTCCATAAATAAGCAGGTGTCCTTGGTAGCAATAATGTCAACCAGTCCTTCTCTTTTAGATTCAACCACGATCGTGAGCCAAACAGAAGTGCAACACCTCCATTGCCATCTTTGCCATTTCAAGCCAAAGAAATAACAAGTCCTTTGGTTAGTGATGATGAAGTATTCCCAATGGTGAGTTGCTGATTATTGTTTACTGTTTTTTTTCCTTTATGGAGTGAATACTCTTACACGGATACTGATATTACTGGTGTGTACACAATAGTTTAAAAAAAAATGTTGCTCTTTGCATAGGACTCCAAGATGGGTCTGTGAGTAATTCAACTGTGACTAACTATAGAAGGAAAAGGATCCATAATGTCTCGTGAAGTATTTCACCTCAAGTACAGGCTGAAATTACTGGTGACTTTTAAATATGCGAGTCACTTCTGGACATTCCATGAGCCTCAAAGATCTGTATATTTTAAAGAGCTACAAGTGATCTTTTGTGACTGTTTAAAAAAAAATCTCTTTTACTGACTGACATACATATAGAAAGATGCACAAATCAGAATTGGACAGCTTGATGAGTTATTGAAAAGGCAACAGAGCGGTGTAGCTACCACCCAGGTAATAAACAGCGTTAGTAGTGTTCCGGAGGCCCCCTTCCCGTGCCCTTCCAGCCACTCCAACCTGCTCCCAAGATAGCACTGTCCTGACGTTTAAGGTCATAACTTGGTTGTAGCCATTTGTAAATTTTAGACAAATGGTATCACGCTGCATGTGTTCTTTTGTATGGATTCTTTCTCCCACTATTGTTTCAACATTGTTTGATGAGAGTCATTATCCAATTGTTGGCTGTAGTTTATCCATTTTTGTTTCTCTGTTAGTATTACATTATATATAAATACCATATATAATGATACCATGATCCATAATGATACAATTTGTCCATTCCGCTATTGACATACATTTGAATTATTTCCTGTTTAGAAGTGATTACAAATACTTTTCCTAAAACCATCCTTGTAAGTGTCCTTTGGTGCACATGTGTGCACATCTGCATTGGATCTATACCTGAGAATGGAATTGCTAGGTCATTGTTGTTATTTAGTTGCTAAGTTGTGTCTTTGCAAGTCCTGTAGCCCGCCATGCCCTTCTGTCCTTGGGGTTTCCCAGGCGAGAGTACTGGCGTGGGTTGCCATTTCCTTCTCCAGGGGATCTTCCCGACCCAGGGATTGAACCCGCGGCTCCTGCACTGACAGGTGGGCTCTTCACCACTGAGCCCCTCGCTCAGAGTTGCTAGGTCACAGAATGTGCAGGAGGCCAGCTCTAGCAGGCACTGTCAAGCTCTCTTCCTGTTTGCGTCGGTTCACAGCCCTACAAGTAGCGTGTGAGTGTCCCCCTCGTCCGTGTTCTTCCCAACAGGTTTTAACTGTTATTGGTCTTGATTCTAACTTTTATGGTCACTGGGTGCGTGCGTGCTCAGTCGCTTCAGTCGTGTCCGACTCTTTGTGCCCCTGTAGACCGCAGCCCACCAGGCTCCTCTGTCCATGGGATTCTCCAGGCAAGAATACTGGAGTGGGCTGCCATGCCCTCCTCCAGGGGATCTTCCTGACCCAGGGATTGAACCCGCGTCTCTTATATCTCCTGCGTTTGACAGGCAGGTTCTTTACCACTAGCGCCACCTGGGAAGCCCATGGTCAGTGGGTAGTAACATCTTATTGTGACTTTAATTCTTATTTGCTGGAGACTAATGAGGTGAGTGCCTTTTCATGAATTTATTGACTATTTTGATATTTGATATCTATTTGATTTGCTTGTCTTATTTTCTATTGAATTGTCTTTTTGTTTTATAGGAGTTCTTTGTATATTCTAGATTTAAATTCCTTTGGTGGTTATAGGAATTACAAATATCTTCTCCTATTCATACTTGCCTCCTCACTTAATAGAATGTTTTGATAACCAGAAGTTCCTAATTTTAATATGTTTATACTTATAAATATTTTTCCTTATGCTTGATATTTTTGGTGTCTTATTTACAACTCTTGCCTGTCCCAAAGTTATAAAAGTATTATCTATGTTATCTTTTAGAAGCGTTGGCTCTTTTTTTTTTTTTTAACCTAAGTATAGACCTGGAACCAATTTTTGCATATGGTGCAAGGAACAACCTCAGTCCCATTTCTCATGGAAATATTCAATTTGATTTATATATGCTTTCCAGTTCTATAGACTCTTTTGGATTTTCTATACTCAGAATCAAAATAATGATCACTAGACTTCCTACTTTCCAATCTTTATGCCTTTTTTTTCTTTTTTTTTTGCCTTATTGTACACAAGGATCTCTAGTAAATGTAAAGCACTAGAGTGATATTGCCAGCATCTTTCTCTCATTTTCAGTTGCAAAGGGAAAACTTTCTATATGCCACCATTGTGCATCGTATCTGCTGTAAAGATTTTGCAGGTTCCTTATTAAAAGATTAAGAAGTTCTTTTTATTCCTAGGTTGCTAATTTTGTTTTCACAAGTTGGTATTGAAGTTACCAATTGCTTTTCCTGTGCTGTTGAAATGACCATATAATTTCTTCTTTGGTCTGGTAATGTGGCATTTTGCTTTCTTGATGTTAGATTGTTAACCCAACTTGGAATTCTTAGAATAAACCATACTTGTTCACTGGTCATGATCTGTTCATATTGGTTTAGAGTTTTGCTTCATGTTCATGAGAGAAATTAGCCTGTAATGTTTCATTGTTGTCCTTGTCAAGCTTTGGTACCCGATTATGCTGCCCTCGTAAAACAGGTGGGAAAGGTTTTAAGTTCCACATTCCCTGTTCTCTTTCCTATGTTGTGTTCTGTGCATAAAGAGCTACTGCTCCCAGCCTTGAGGAAGTGGCTTCATACTGTAGGTTAATTTTTTTTTTCTGTTCCTGAATTTTCATTTGGTTTTTTTTTTTTTTTAGTTTCCAGTTCTTTGCTGAAATTTTCTACGTTGTGATTTGATTTATTGAACATAATCACATTTTTAAAAGATATGTAGGTTTTTTACCTCAGAAACTATTAGTTCTCTTGTAGTTGCCTTCACTTGTATTCAGAGTGTATTATGTAGTTTTTCACTGCCTGTCCATGAGATACCAATATTGGGTACAAATGATAAAAACAAACAAGAATAACAACAACAACAGAAAATGTTTGAGCTGGTCGAGGCATGCCATGAACACTTCTCTGCCTTTCTTGAATCTGTCAGCTGCTTTGGGAGACGCTGATGGTAAGATTTAAGCTGTTGTGGAAGAGGAAGACTTAAAACCATCAACTCTGGAAGTTTTAGAGATCCAACCAGTCCATCCTAAAGGAGATCAGTTCTGGGTGTTCACTGGAAGGACTGATGTTGAAGCTGAAACTCCAGTACTTTGGCCACCTGATGCGAAGAGCTGACTCCTTGGAGAAGACCCTGATGCTGGGAAAGATTGAGGGCAGGAGGAGAAGGGGACGACAGAGGATGAGATCGTTGGATGGCATCATGACTCAATGGACATGGGTTTGGTTGGACTCTGGGAATTGGTGATGGACAGGGAGGCCTGGCGTGCTGCGATTCATGGGGTCGCAAAGAGTTGGACATGACTGAGCGACTGAACTGAACTGAACTGAAAGCCCAGCAATGCTTTTTTGTTTCATCTCAACATAAAATGCCAAAATTATCTGAACAGAATAAAATTCCATAACAATAAGGTAAATAAACTTCCTCATTTAAACTAAGGGAACCTCCAAGAGGACTTAGCAAGTTCTGTATCAACAAAACCTCTCTCTTTAAGGACTCCAAAGTAAATACACATTCCAACCCAGCAAGAGGCATTTAAACTAAGGGAACCTCCAAGAGGACTTAGCAAGTTCTGTATCAACAAAACCTCTCTCTTTAAGGACTCCAAAGTAAATACACATTCCAACCCAGCAAGAGGGGGGAAAAAAGTGATAAATTGCTAAAGGCTTCACTGCAACTCACTTCAGTATTCTTGCCTGAAAAATTCCCTGGACAGAAGAGCCAGGTGGGCTACAGACCATGAGGTCGCCAGGAGTCGGACATGACTGAGCAGGCACGTGATGCGACTTCACTGTTCTAATATCAGGTGACTTCAGGATGATTAGTTCCTGCTTAAACACCATCTCATCAGAAGCACCTGAGGAACTACCCTACAGGCGCACCGCCCTCATCATGTTCTACTTTTTGTTTTATCCATAGCACTTTATTATAGCATATTTTGTTAGCCTCCTTCCTCTAGAATTTAAGCTCCACTAAAGTAGGATTTTTTTCTTGTTGTTTACTGTTTGTTTACTAAACACTAAACACTGTTTAGGTGTTTACTAGCACCTAAAACAATGTCTGGCACTAGTAGGCACATAAAAGATGTGCAAGAGTTTCTATTGTATAACTTAATGAGCACTGGGTTCCTTTCCACCTCTAAAATGCTACATTATTACTTGAGGAGCTCAAAACTACAGAGTCATCCAGGAAAGAAAATTCTCTACTGTTGTAAGTCTGGGCCCGGGGAACTTGGCTGTGATGACGGCCCTGGCGGCTCCGGACAGACACGGCCCAGACCGCCATTCTGAGTCCGGTGACTCCCGTCCACTGTTGCATTCTTTCTTCCACATCAGTGCCGTTCCTGCTCGGACCACCAGTGACATCCTCATTGTTAATTAAATAGACAGTTTAAAGAACTCATCTTCCTTCATCTTCTTCTCTTGATACCATGTTCTCTGACTCCTAAGACACTGTTCTCCAGTGATTCTCCCGTGGCCTTTCTGATCACTCTTTCCCAGTCTGCTTCCAAGGTTCTCCCTCCCATACCTGCCCCTTAACTGCTAGTGTTTCTCATTCACTCAGTCACTGAGTAAACATGTATTGAGCACTCACTAAATGGCAGGTTCTGTTATAAACATTCATTGATGAGATAGACAGTCTACAGTCTGGTGAAAAAAGAGGGGAACTCCATCAGTGGGTGAATGGATAAACGAAGAGTGGTATGTATATACAGCGGAATACTATTCAGTCATGAAAAGGAGAGAAGTGCTTATACATGCTATAACGTGGATAAACCTAGATAATATCATGCTACCTGAAGGAAGCCAGACACAAAAGGTAATATATTGCATAAAAATGCCCATAATAGGTAAGGTAAATCTGATTAAAACAAATTGCAGGTTGATGGTTGCCAGGAGTACAAGGGGACGGGAAAGCCAGGGAGCAAGGCTTGATGGATACAGCTTCCTTTGGGGATGATGAAAACACTTTGAAACTAGATAGAGTTGTATTTTAATACACTGTGACTATACTAAATCCACACTAAATTGTTCATTTTGAGATGGTTTATCTTTATGTAAATTTTGTCTCCAAAAAGAGGGAACAGTTAATGACTAGAAACAATTTAAAAAATCAAAAAGTTATAAATACTATAAAAATTGATGAAAAGATAGCAAATGATGTGATAGGAAGTGATGACAGTGTGGGGGATGACTTTAGGTTAAGTGGCTAGGAAAACGGTTACTGAGAAGGGGATATTTAGGTTGAAACTTAAATAACAAAAGAGGATCCAGCCTTGCAAAAATCTGGAAGTAGAGAGTTTTGGGCAGATGGAATGACTGGGGCAAATCTGTTTGGCAAAACAAAATTTGTTAAGTTTGAGAACCAGAAAAGGGGAAGCGGGTGGTCTGGAGCTAAGAAGTGTGTAATGAAATAGGGACAGAGAAACAGGCAGGGGAACTCCAGATCTGTAGAGACAGTAGGCCATGGGAAGCAACTGGGAGTTTATTTTAAAGCCATGAGAAGCCAGGAGATAGTTGGAAATGGTAGAGAATATGATCTGTTTTTTAAAATTTGTTTGAAGATCCATTTGTCTACCAAATAAATTATAGATGGGCAGAGGTAGAAGTGGAGAGAACAACTGTCAGGCTGTTTCAATAGTCGAAGTGAGAGATGATGCTGCTGGCTTGGGAACAGTGGAGGCAGAGCCAGGAGTCTCTGGATCCAGGAAATATTTTGGAGAGTGAATGAGACTTGACAGTGGTTTGGCTGTGGAGAATGAGGGAAAGAAAAGACTCAAAGCTGACTCCTAGGATCTCTGCTTGAGCCTCAGGTACATAGGAGCACCACTCTCTGATGAGGAAGACTAGGAAGGAGCAGTGTTAGTGGAGAAAACTCATTACTTCCAGGTTAGACATTTAACCTTAAGTGTTTACTAAACATGCAAATTAAACAAGCAATATGGATATGTGAATCTGGTGTTCAAAGAATAGATCAGAGCTGGAAATATAAAAGGGCCATTTTAATCAGCATGAGGCTGATACTTAAATCTATCAGACTAGATGATAATCCTTAGACGAGGGTGAATGGAGAAGCTGTCTCCAGACAAAGCCTTAGACCATGATGTTTAGTGCGCCAGTGGGAACCTTCAAAGAGAGGAGGAACATCTGGTGGTGAAAGGTGGAGCGGGACCTGAGGGCTGAGGTTTGTTTGTGGAAGCAAGGTCATTAAGAAGGTCAGACGGAACAGAATCCACAGTGTGGATAGGAGGAAGGGTCTCTGAAACAGAGTGTGGCCTAAAATATGGCTCTAGGTGCGAGAGGCACGGAGGGATGACGGTCCTGAGAAAGGGGCAAGGCTGCATGGCCATGATCAAGGAAGTGAGCATACCAGGGAAGTGCAGGAGAACGGCCACAGTGCTGACTAACCGTGTGAATCTGTGCTCATGAATTGTAAGTGAAACTGGTCCCTGTGTAATGTAATTTCTCCTCCGTTCACTTGCCCAGCATTCAGCTGCCCAGGTACATGCTTGGTGCAAGCAGTTTTAATTAGGCCTGAGTTTTACCATGTATGCAGCATGGAGCGAGGATAAAGGGAGGGACAGGTTGCTGGATGGCTATCGTGATGGATTGGAATGCGAGCAGAGTTATAAAAGAGAGCTGTGAGAGAGTGGGAATACCAGACTAAGTCAGTTGGACGCATACTAGGCGGGTCACATAAAATCTCTATTAGTAAAGAGTGCGGTCTCACTGATGACAGTGTCAAGAATGTAACCATGGGCCTGGATGCCCAAAAGGAAGTGTCCCCAGGATTCCACTTTTGCATTTCTTCCTCTGCTTTTATTTTCAGATCTTGGATGATTTCAATCAGAGTCATAGCTTTACCTATTACCTATAACTTCCAGATATACGTCTCTGGTCCACACCTATCTTGAGATCAGGACTAATATATCCCACTGTCTACCTGAGAGTCTGTATCCCAAGTCACCTCTAACTCAGCATTGTTCAGACTTGACTATATTTCCTTCATTAATATATTAATTCAAAAAATTATTGAAAGCATACTTTGTGCAAGAACGTGTTCTAGAATCTGGGGAATCAAAAGTAACTAAGACATTACCCGTATTGGGCCTCTTTTACTGTCTTTCCTCTCTCCCTCCATAATTAGCATCGATGTCATCCAGTCACTCAAGCCAGAATCCTGGAAGTGATGGCCTGAAGTCAGGTTTCCTAGAAACTGCAATGAAGATTCTTGTAAAAGTGGTTTACTAAGGGAGTATTCTCAGCAGAAGGAATGAGGGGAGCAGGCGAGGGGAGGGGAGGAAGGCTAGGTAAGGATGAGATCTTAGTTAGAGATTAGCTTAGTCTGGCCTCACTGGGAGCTTGGAACATGGATCACACACAAGAGTTGGTTCCCCTGGAGATGAGAGGTTTGGCCAGTGTGGCTTTGTCTGTTTTCTATTGGAGTATATTGATCTACAGTGTTTCCAGTGAACAGCAGAGTGATTCAGTTACATATGCATGTCTGTTTTTTTAGATTCTTTTCCATTATAGGTTATTTCAAGATATTGAATATAGTTCCCTGTGCTAAACAGCAGGTCCTTGTTGTTTATTTTATACAAGTAGTCTGCATCTGTTAATCCCAAATTCCCAAGCTATCCCTCCCCTACTTTCCTCTTTGATAACCATAAGTTTGTTTTCTATTTCTGCTCTGAATGAATTCATTTATGTCATTTTTTTTAGATTCCAGTAATAAGTGATATATGACATCTGTCTTTGTCTGACTTACATCATTTAGTATGATAATCTCTAGGTCCATCCATGTTGCTACAAATTGAATCATTTCATTCTTTTTTTATGCCTGAGTAATATTCTGTTGTGTGTTTTGTGTGTATGTATATAGATTCATGACACGTATTCATTATCTACTCATTATTTAGGTTGCTTACACGTCTTGACTGTTGTAAACTGTGCTATAGCGCTGCTATAAACACTGGGGTGCATATATCTTTGTAAATTAGAGTTTTCATCTTTTCCAGATTTATGCCCAAGAAGGGGCTTGCGGGATCAGATAGTAACCCTGTTTTTAGCTTTCTAAGGAGCCTCGATAACTGTTCTCCACAGTGGCTGTACCGTTACATTCCCACCGATAGTGTAGGAGGCTTCCCTTTTCTCCACACCCCCTCCAGCATTTATTATTTGTAGACTTTTTGTTGATGGCCATTATGACCTTTGTGAGGTAGTACCTCATTGTAGTTTCCATTTGCGTTTCTCTAATAATTAGCAGTGCAGTCCATGGGGTCACAAAAAGATGGACATGACCTAGCAACTAAACACAATAAATAATTAGCTATATTGAGCATCCCTTCGTGTGCTTGTTGACCATCTGTGTGTCTTCTTTGGAGAAATGCCTGTTTAGGTCTTCTACTCATTTTTTGCTTGGAGTTTTTATTTGTTTTGTCATTCAGCTGTATAAGTAGTTTGGATATTTTAGCAATTAGGCCTTTGTTGGTCACGTTGCTTGCAAATATCTTCCCCTATTCTGTAGGTTGTATTTCCATTTTCTTTATTGTTTCCTTTCCTGTGAAAAAGCTTTTAAGGTTTATTAGGTCCCACTTATTTATTTTTTCTTTTGTTGCATTGCTTTAGGAGATGTATCCAAAAAGATATTGTTGCAATTTATGTCATAGAGTATTCTGCCTATGTTTTCCTATAGGAGTTTTATAGTATCTGGTTTTACATTTAAATCTTTAAACCATTTTTAATTTTTGTATATAGTGATAGAGAATCTTCTAATTTCGGTCTTTTACCTGTAGCTGTCTAGTTTTCCTAGCACCATTTATTCAAGAGGCTATCTTTTCCCCATTGTATATTATTGCCCCCTTTGTCATAGATTAACTGATCATAAGTGTATGGATTTATTTCTGGGCTTTCTATCGTTCCATTGATTTATGTGTCTCTTTTTGTGCGTGTACCATACTGCCTTAACTACAGTAGGTTTGTAGGAAGTATGATTCCTCCAGCCCCATTCTTCTTCCTTAAGATTGTTTTGGCTATTTGGAGACTTTTGTGTCTCCATGCGAATTTTAAAATTTCTTTGCTCTAGTTCTGTGAAAAGCACTATTAGTAACTTTACAGAAATTGCAGTGAACTGGTAGATTGCCTTGGCCAGTATGGTAATTTTAACAATCTTCACTCTTCCAATCTAAGAACATAGTATATCTCTCCATCTGTTGGTGTGATCTTTAATTTCTTTCTTGTTATTATTGTCTTATAGTTTTTGGAGTATAGTTTTTTTGCCTCCTTAGGTAGGTTTATTCCTAGATATTTAATTTTTTTTGATGTGATAGTAAATATGATTGTTTCCTTAATTTTTTTCTTATATTTTGTTGTTAGTGTATAGAAATACAACAGATTTCTGTATATTAATTTCATATCCTGAAACTTTACCAAATTCATTGACGAGCTCTTGTTTACTGGTAGCATCTTTAGGATTTCCTATGTATAACCGTCATGTCATCTACAAACAGTGACAGTTTTATTTCTTTCCAATTTGGAATCTTTTATTTCTTTTTTTCCTTTGATTACTGTGGCTAGGACTTCCGAAACTATGTTGAATAAATGTGACAAGAGTGAGCATCCTTGTCTTGTTCCTGATTTACAGGGGATGCTTTCAGCTTTTCACCATTTAGTGTGATGTTAGCTGGGGAGTTGTCATCAATGCCCTTTATTACATTGAGGTTTCTTCCACTTTCTGGAGAGTTTTTGTCATAAATGAATGTTGAATTTTATCAAAAGCTCCTTCTGCCTCTATAGGGATGATCATATGGTTTTTACTCTTCAATTTGTTAATGTGGTATATCACATTGATTGATTTGAAAGTATTGAAAAATTCTTATATCCCTGGTATAAATCTTACTTGATGGTGAAATATTGTTGGAGTTGGTTTGCTAGTATTTTGTTGAGGATTTTTGCATATACATTCATTAGTGATATTGGCCTGTAGTTTCTTTTTTGTGTGATATCTTTATCTGGTTTTGGTATCAGGGTGATAGTGGACTCATAGAATCAGTTCAGAAGTGTTCCTGCCTCTGTAATTTTTTGAAACAGTTTCAGAAGGATAGGTCTTAACTCTTCCCTAAATGTTTGGTAGAATTCACCAGTGAAGTCATTTGGTCCTGGACTTTGGATTATTGGAAGCTTTGACATTACTGATTTAATTTCTGTACTTGTGATTGGTCTATTCATGTCTTCTATTTCTTCCTCATTCAGTCTTGAGAGACGGTACCTTTCTAAGAATTTTTTCTAGGTTTTCCATTTTATTGGCATATAGTTACTTGTAAAGTCTCTTACAGTTCTTTGTATTTTTGTGGTATTGTTTGTATCTTTTTCTTTTTCATTTCTAAGATTTGGGCCCTCTCTCTTTTTCTATTAATGAGTCTGGCTATAAAGTTTATCAATTTTATCTTTTCAAAGAACCAGATTTTAGCTTCATTGATCTTTTCTGTTGTTTTTTAGCCTCTATTTCATTTATTTCAGCTCTGATCTTGATGGTTTCTTTTCTTATACTAACTTTTTACTTTCTTCTTCTTTCTCTAGTTGCTTTTGGTGTTAGGTTAGGTTGTTTATTTGAGATTTCTCTTCTTTTCTGAGGCAAGGTTGTATTGCTTTAAACGTCCCTGTTAGAACCGTTTTTGCTGCATCCCATAAGTTTTTGGATTGTCAAGTTTTCATTTTCGTTTGTCTCTAGTATTTTCTGGTTTCCTCTGATTTCTTCAGTGGTTGTTTCATAGCCTGTTATTTAGCCTCTACATGTCTGTGTTTGTTGCAATTTTTTTTCTTGTAGTTGTTTCTAGTCTTATAGTGTTGTGATCATAAAAGATACATGACATGATTTCAATTTTCATAAATTTATCAAGCTTGTTTTTTAGCCTAGCATGTGATCTGTCCTGGAGAATGTTCCATGTACACTTGAAGAGAATGTGTATTCTGCTGCTCTTGGATGGAATGTCTATAAATATCAGTTGAGTCCATGTGTTCTAATGTGGTATTTAAGACCTGTGTTAATTGATTTTCTGTCTGGACAATTAGTCCATTGAGGTAAGTGGGGTGTTAAAGACCCCCACTGTTATTGTCAGTTCAGTTCAGTTCAGTTGCTCAGTCGTGGCCGACTCTTTTTGACCCCATGAAACACAGCACACCAGGCCTCCTTGTCCATCACCAACTCCCGGAGTCGGTGATAACATCCAGCCATCTCATCCTCTGTCGTCCCCTTCTCCTCCTGCCTTCAATCTTTCCCAGCATAAGGATCTTTTCAAATGAGTCAGCTCTTTGCAGCAGGTAGCTGAAGTATTGGCATTTCAGCTTCAGCATCAGTCCTTCCAATGAACACCCAGGACTGATCTCCTTTAGGATGGACTGGTTGGATCTCCTTGCAGCCCAAGGGACTCTCAAGAGTTTTCTCCAACGCCAGTGTTCAAAAGCATCAATTCTTTGGCACTTAGCTTTCTTTATATTCCAACTCTCACATCCATACATGACCACTGGAAAAACCATAGCCTTGACGAGATGGACCTTTGTTGACAAAGTAATGTCTCTGCTTTTTAATATGCTATCTAGGTTGTTCATAACCTTCCTTCCAAGGAGTAAGCATCTTTTAATTTCATGGCTGCAATCACCATCTGCAGTGATTTTGGAGCCCCCAAAAATAAAGTCAGCTACTGTTTCCACTGTTTCCCCATCTATTTTCCATGAAGTAATGGGACCAGATGTCACGATCTTAGTTTTCTGAATGTTGAACTTTAAGCCAACTTTTTCACTGTCCTCTTTCACTTTTATCAAGAGGCTCTTTAGTTCTTCATCACTTTCTGCCATAAGGGTAGTGTCATCTGCATATCTGAGGTTGTTGATATTTCTCCTGGCAATCTTGATTCCAGCTTGTGCTTCCTCCAGTCCAGCATTTCTCATGATGTACTCTGCATATAAGTTGAATAAGCAGGGTGACAATATACAGCCTTGATGTACTCCTTTTTCTATTTGGAACCAGTCTGTTGTTCCATGTCCAGTTCTAACTGTTTTTTCCTGACCTGCATACAGGTTTCTTGAGAGGCAGATCAGGTGGTCTGGCATTCCCATCTCTTTAACAATTTTCCACAGTTTATTGTGATCCACATAGTCAAAGGTATAGTATAGTATATACTATAATATAGTCAATAAAGCAGAAATTGATGTTTTTCTGGAACTCTCTTGCTTTTTTGATGATCCAGCAGATGTTGGCAATTTGATCTCTGGTTCCTCTGCCTTTTCTAAAACCACCTTGAACATCTGGAAGTTCATGGTTCACATATTGCTGAAGCCTGGCTTGGAGAGTTTTGAGCATTACTTTACTAGCATGTGAGATGAGTGCAATTGTGCAGTAGTTTGAGCATTCTTTGGTGTTGCCTTTCTTTGGGATTGGAATGAAAACTGACCTTTTCCAGTCCTATGGCCACTGCTGAGTTTTCCAAATTTGCTGGCATATTGAGTGTAGCACTTTCACAGCATCATCCTTCAGGATTTGAAATAGCTCAACTGGAATTCCATAACCTCCACTAGCTTTGTCCATAGTGATGCTTCCTAAGGCCCACTTGACTTCACATTCCGGGATGTCTGGCTCTAGGTGAGTGTGAGTGATCACACCATCATGATTATCTGGGTCGTGAAGATCTTTTTTGTATAGTTCTTCTGTGTATTCTTGCCACCTCTTCTTAATATCTTATGCTTCTGTTAGGTCCATACCATTTCTGTCCTTTATTGAGCCCATCTTTGCATGAAATGTCCTTTTGGTATCTCCAAATTTCTTGAAGAGATCTTGAGTCTCTCCCATTCTATTGTTTTCCTCTATTTATTTACATTGATCACTGAGGAAGGCTTTCTTATCTCTCCTTGCTATTCTTTGGAACTCTGCATTCAGATGGGAATATCTTTCCTTTTCTCCCTTGCTTTTCACTTCTCTTCTTTTCACTGCTATTTGTAAGGCCTGCTCAGACAGCCATTTTGCCTTTTTGCATTTCTTTTTCTTGGGGATAGTCTTAATCCCTGTCTCCTTACAGTGTCATGAAGCTCTGTCCATAGTTCATCAGGCACTCTATCAGATCTAGTCCCTTAAATCTATTTCTCACTTCCACTGTATAGTCATAAGGGATTTGATTTAGGTCATACCTGAATTGTCTAGTGGTTTCCCCCACTTTCTTCAATATACGTCCAAATTTAGCAATAAGGAGTTCATGATCTGAGCCATAGTCAGCTCCCAGTCTTGTTTTTGCTGACTGTAAAGAGCTTCTCCATCTTTGGCTGCAAAGAATATAATCAACCTGATTTTGGTATTGACCATCTGGTGACATCCATGTGTAGAGTCTTCTCTTGTGTTGTTGGAAGATTGTATTACTATCAAGTTCTCCTTTTATGTCTGTTATCATCTGCCTTATATATTGAGATGCTTCTATGTTGGGTGCATATATACTAACAGTTGTTATATCTTCTGCTTGAATTGATCCTTTGATCATTATGTAGTGTCCTTTGTCTCTTGTAACAGTCTTTTATTTTAAAGTTTATTTTGTCTGATGTAAGTGTTGAAACTCTGACTTTCTTTTGAGTTCCTTTTGCATAGAATATCTTTTTCCAACCTCCACTTTTAGTTTGTATGTGTCTCCAGATCCAAAATGGGTCTCTTATAGGCAGCAATATGCTGGTCTTTTGATCCATTCAGACAGGCTTTGTGTTTTGGTTGGAGCATTTAGTTCATTTATATTTAAGGTGATTATTGATATGTATGTACTCATTGCCGTTTTGTTAATTGTTTTGGATTTGTTTTTGTAGGTCTTTTATTTCCTTTATTTTTTGTGATTTGATGACTATCTTTACTGTTATGACTGGTTTCCTTTTTGTTTTTTGTGTGTATTATCATAGATTTTTCATTTGTAGTTACCATGAGGAGCATATATATGTATATAGCAGTCCTTACATATAGTTATATATAAATGTTTTAAGTTGCTGATCTCTAATTTGAAACACATTTAAAATGCCTTGCATTTGTACTCTCCTTCCCTCATAGTTACCATATTTTTAATATCATTTTTATATCTAATTATTTTGCATATCTCTTAACTGCTTATTGTGGAAATAGATGATTTTATTACTTTGTCCTTAACTTCCCTGCCAGCTTTGTGTGTGGATGACTTCCTACCTTTACTTTATGTTTTCCTTTACTAGTGAGATTTTTCCCTCTATAATTTTCTTGTTTCTAGTTGTGGCCTTTTTCGCCTAAAGAAGTTCCTTTAATACTTGTAAAGCTGCTTTGGTGGTGCTGAGTTCTCTTAGCTCCTGTTTGTCTACAAAGCTTTTGGTCTGTCCATCAAATCTGAATGAGAGCCTTGCTGGGCAGAGTATTGTTGGTTGTAGGTTTTCCCCTTTCATCACTTTAAATATATCTTGCCACTCCCTTCTGAACTGCAGAGTTTCTACTGCAAAATCAGCTCATAACCTTTTGGCAGTTCCCTTGCATTTTATTTGTTGCTTTTCCCTTACTGATTTTAGTATTCTCCCTTTTAATTTTTTAATTTTGATTACTATGTGTCTTAGTGTGTTACTTTGTGGGTTAATCCTGTTGGGGAGTTTCTGTACTTTCTGGACATGGGGAACTATTTCCTTTCCCAGGTTCAAGAGGTTTTCAGCTATTATCTCTTCAGATATCTTCTTGGGTCCCTTTTGTCTCTTCTCCTCCTGGGATTCCTTTAATGAAAATATTAGTGTATTTGATATTGTCCCAGAAGTCACTTAAACTGTCCTCATTTCTTTTAATTGTTTTCTGTTCAACAGCAGTGATTGCCATTACTCTGTCTTCCAGCTCAGTGACTCATTCTTCTGAATCATTTATTCTATTATTGATTCCTTGTAGTGTATTTTTTCATTTGAGTCATTGTATTACTCATCTTCTGTTTGGTGGTTAATTATAGTTTCTAACTCTTAATTTCTAATTTCTCACTCTGTACATACATTCTTCTCTGGAGTTCTTTGATCATCTTTATGATCATTACTATGAACTCTTTCTTGGGTAGATTGCTTATCTCCACATCACTCAGTTCTTCTTATAAAGATTTATCTTGTTCCTTCATTTGGAATATACTCCTCTGCCAGCTCGTTTTGTCTGAGCTGCTATTTGCATTTTTATGCATACAGTAGGTTAGTTGACACTGCCTGACAGCGTAGAAGGTGTCGTATTGCGTCTGAGCAGTGCACTCCCCTGCTGTCACCCAAGCTAGAGGTTCCCCCTCAGAGGGCCGCATGGGTCCTCCTCTTGTGGCAGGTTTGTGGGTGGTCCAGGAAGCTTGGTTGGTCCCTAGTCTGGTTGTTGTGCAGATGTTGCTGCTGTGCAGTGGGGCGTGGTCATGACGTGCCTGCTTATGGAATTCTAAGGAGGCCTGGGGCTAGTGCTGGCTCACTGGTGGGCAGAATCAGGGTCCAAAGACTGAGGCATTTTCCCACTCACTGGCAGGTGAAGCCAGATCCTGGGGTTAGTGCCCGACTGCTGTCAGGCAGACCTGGTTCCTGGAGTCTGGCTGCAGGGCCCAGGGGTCCCAGAGCTGGTTTCAGATCGTTGTCGGGGAGGCAGTTCGTGATACAGTTGAGTATGGGGACTAAGGTGTCTGGAGGTTCCGTTAGCCTGCTAGGGATCAGGGCCAGGGCCAGATAGTCCCAGGAAGGCCTGCTGTGCCTTGCAGGATTATAGTTTCCTTGCTTCTGGTATCTGCTCCCTGGTGGGTGAGGCTGGTCTAGAGGTTTGTGCAGGCTCTCTAGAAAGAGAGGCTGACGCCTGCCCACTGGTAGGTAGAGTTGGGTTTCGGCCCTCTCGTGGTCCAGACCCTGTCTAGGTGTATGCACAGGTGGCTGTTTGTCCTTTAGTCTTTAGGAAGCCTGTCTGCTAATGGGCAGGGCTGTGTTTCCCCCCAGTTAATTGTTTGGCCTGAAGTGTCCCAGCCCTGTCACATGGAGGCTGTTAGGTGGGGTCAGGTCTTGGTGCTAATGATCCAAGATGTCAGCTGCCAAGAGTGTTCGTGCAGTTGAATGTTCCCCAATATGTCTGACACCGGTGTCTTTGTCCCCAGGGTGAGCTGCAGCCATTCCCTGCCTTTCCAGGAGACTCTCCAAGGCCAACAGGTAGATCTGGCCCAGGCTCCTATCAAATTACTGCTCTTGCCCTGGGTCCTCGTACACGTGAGATTTTGTGTGAGCCCTTTAAGAATGAAGTCTTTTTCCCCTAGTCTTCTGGGGCTCCTGCAATGCAGCCCTGATGGCCTTCGAAGCCAAATGCTCTGGAGGCTCCTCTTCCCAGGGCTGTAACCTGGGCTGGGGAACGCAGTGTGGCTCTCAGGACTCTCTCTGCTGTGGGAGAACCTCTGCAGTTTAATTATTCTCCCATGTGTGAGCTGCCTCCCAGGGGGATATGAGAGTTCACTATCTCATGGATTCACTCTCCTACCTGTCTTGCTGTGGTTCCTTCCTTATGTCGTTCATTGTAGATCTTTTCTGATAGACTCGAGTCTTTTTCTGTGATAGTTGCTCTGCAGACAGCTGTGATTCTGATATGCCTGTGAGAGGAGGTGAGCCCAGGGTCTGTCTACTCCACCCTCTTCCTGGCTGGTGTTTTGTACCCCTGTGTCAATCAGTCACTGCCTCTGAGAAGAGGAGGGGTTGCAACTTCCTAGGTGAGGCAGGGGGCTCCAGTTCAGGCACGGGCAGATCTCCAGAGAAGGGGCCACCTGTGAGCTGTTAGCAGCCAAAACCCAGGGCAGCTGGAAGACAGATGTGCAGCCTGGTTACGGGGTCCAGGCAGACCACTGGCAGCATCCATTATGGTCCCTTCTTGAACCACTGAGATCCATGATCTTTTCACCTTGTTCATTCCATTCAGGCCAGCTTCTCTAGGATTCTGACTGGTCATAATTTCTGGGAAAACTTACAGGAGGAGGGTCAGTGGAACAAAGTATAGCCCTTGATGCCATCTGGAGGACCTAACTGACCCTCATAGTCTCCTCACCCACTCTAGAGTCCCTTCCCCCCCAGCTGACACTTATATAGGCCCAGGTGGCTGGCCTTGGGGGTATGGCCCTGGTCCCTGCGGCCTTATCAGGATGTGGTCTGGCATCTGCAGTTAAAGCTGGCACTGGAGCAGCAAAGAGTCCCTCAGCGGGTCACCTGAGCCCCAGCCGGATTCTTCACCGGCCCCGCGTAGTGCCAGCCTCACCTCTAGTGACGGTCAGGGTCAGCACTCTGCTGGGATAGTGCCTCTCTTCCACACCTCCGACCTGTCAGCATGAGGGGTCCTGTGACTGGATGCTGCCAAAGCTCTACGTTTGTGGAGGCTCTACGGTCTCACTTGGTGAGAGGCATTCCTTCTCTGACACCAAAGACCTGTAGACCAACAGGGCCTAAAGACAGAGAGAGAAGGCACAAATTCTCCAAGAGGGTGAACAGAGAGTGAAGCCATTCCTACGTCCTCCTTTCTGTTCCCAGATCACTGTTACAGACACAGGAGCCTGTGACAATCATTAGTTTAAAGTCCACACCATATCCTGAAGAATGGATATGGTTGACAAGCTAACGCCTCAGCTATGCCTTCAGGAAGCCTATCAGGTTAGCACCCTCTGAAGACAAATAAGCCATATGTGGTAGAACCAATGGACGCCGGATCATGCCCTCACATACTCCTCTGCTGTAAAGTAGGTTCGTCTGTTGTTAATCATGATCTCAGGTCAATCAACCAGTTACTCTGTGAGCACTCAGAGAATGGTGCTGGCTGAGGTCCTGCAAGCAGGAGATGGAGACTGTAGGATACACGTCAGTTCTATTTTGCCCTTTCCAAGGTTTGAGGGACCTGATGTAATCTATTTGCAGCCAAGAGTCTGGTTGATCTCCTTGAAGGATGGTGCCATATCAGGAGCTCAGCTTTGGTCTCTATTGCAAGCAGATCAGACATTTAACAGGAACAGTAGCGAGATGAATCTGGGTAAAGGGAGATAATGTTGGTGGACCCATGCATAATTCTATTGGAATAGCCAAGTCAGAGGCTAGATCAAGTCATTCTGTCTGCTTCTTAGATGCTCTGTCTCAACCAGGCTCACGAGCATGACAGGAACTGTCTTGCAAATAGTGTACAGTGTTCTGCTGCAGATGGCATGGCTTAAGGGATTGTAATACAGCTTTCCCTCTGAAACTTGCAGAGCCTTCACAAAGAGCCTAGCACACTTTTTCTCTACCACAACTTCTTCTAGTATGAAATCTGCTGTCATTTCACCCAAGTAGTAAGATGGCTTGTGCCCCACTCCCAACTGACTGCAGAGCCCTTTCTGAAGAAAACAGCCTTCTGTGTCACATAATAAATGATTCAGATTATTCCTCCCCAGAGTGGAACATGCTGCCTCCAAAACCTAAAGAGACCTACCAAGCCCTATGCTTCTTCCATAGTGATAAGAAATGCACGGTACATTAATTTGTGCTTAGAAAGATGTCCTGACATGCTCCACATCTCCAGACACCTGCAAACAGAGTGTCAAGCCCTGGATTGCTTCTGGGGTTTACCTCTTAACTCTCTGAAGTACCTCTGTCTTTCCAAGCCCTCAGCATGCTTACCAATTCTTGCTCATCATGTCTTAGCATGATGCTCGTGTTACTATATCGGCAGTCTTTGGAATGCCCAGCTGATCCAGGCTCCTTAAGAGAGTGTATTATGACAGAATCGTTAACATAAAATATCATGTTGGGGCGAGAACGTGGGTGTGTACTGTTGTCTGTCCCAGAAGAATGCTAGCTACTTCTGATCTTGCTCCTTATTGAGTGTTAAAAAGAATGTATTTGCCAGATCAACAGCAGTGTCCCACGCCCCCAGACTGCCATATTCTATTGGAGTGAAGACGTGGTACCTGGCCTGGCAGCTGCGCTGGGGCTGCCTCGTGAGCTGGCTGCACGCCACGGCCCTGCACCCCAGTGCATACACCCCCAGAGACCAGGCTTGCGGCTGTGTTCCCCGTAAGGGTTCACCTGCTACATGCAGACCATTGCCTCTTCTTAGGCTTTATAAAAATCCCATTCTTCCAATAAAACAAAAGTTGAAGAAGAGCCTGGGGGTGCTGCAGAACTAAAAAGCAAAAGTAAAAATTTCCCCAACTTATTTTTTTAATTAACCTAAAACATTAATTTTGAACAAAGCACTGTAAACTTATCTATCACTGCTCTTTATTCCTCAGTCACACATTGTGTGTGTGTGTGTGTGTGTGTGTGTAAATAAGCACTAGACAGGTCACAGTTAACTGAGCACTTCCACACCACGTGAAGGGTGCAGCCGGGCACTCATCACTGAGGTGATCTCAACTGCAACCGGACAGACAGTATCTACCCTCCTACCAAACATCATGCTTTTATCCCGCCTCACCTGGCTAACTGCTTGCAGCCATGAGCCCCCTTTTTAAGACAGTTTTTAAATTTGTTCCTTGAGGACTTCATTAGCAGTGACTACATTACACTGGTGCAGAGAGTTCAGCTTAAGGTATATTTTTCATTAAGAGCTGTAGTGTTTGACAGTTTGTCAGAGGGGAAGCATACCAAGAAACACGAAGATTGTAAAAGGCCTTGTGTTCCTCATCTAACTTTTTCTTCTTCTTTCTTTAGTCTCCCCCAGATATATCCTTCCCAGCTTCTTTGGCCGCACAGCATTTCCTTCTGGAGGAGGAGAAGCGAGCAAAAGAACTTGAAAAACTTCTAAATACACATATTGATGAGCTACAAAGACATTCAGAATTTACTCTTAATAAATACACCAGGCTAAAACAAAATAGACACATATGAGCTCGTAAACATTTTTATTTGCTTCCCACCCCAAGAAAACAAAGCTCTGGCAAAGTATTTACAAAGCTAATTAATGAAACTGAGAAATTTTGTTCTGTTTTCTTGAGTAAATCATTTCTGTAAGGCAGCTAGAAAATAGTAAGTATTTTTGTTTGATAAAGCTCTGTGTATTTCTGTATTAACATAATAAATTGTTCAGCTACAGAGTTACTATAAAATAAACATGACTACTCCAAAAGAGATTTTTTCCCTCCAGTCTAAGGAATTGTTTGGAATTAAATATGGAGCTTTTTCCCACTTTAATCATGTGTATGGGAACCCATTTCCTCTGTAACAACACATGATGAGGGAAAGGGCCGCACTATATTCTAAGTATAAACAGATGAAGTGCAGCTCCATTGTACTTAGGTTTGAAAATTCAAGGATTTTTATTAAATGAAAAATATCAAGTATTTTAAACTATGTAAATATCCTAAAATTTCCTTTAGAAGAAACCATATAGCTTACTGTTTCTGCATTCATCTTTGTAACGTCTTTCTGTTTAAACACAAAAAGATGTGGGACATACTGTCCGCACACTTAAAACACGTGCCAAAGATCAATACTTCATGTACTAATCATATTACTTCATGGACACAGATAAAATAGAAAGCATCGCTGTCGCCTTCTCCTTTGTAATTCCTCTGTCTTGGCTATAATAAAGGAATGAGAAATCCTTTGGCCTTCAAACGCAAATGCCAAGTCTGTACAGAAGAGTAATAGCATGGTGTTGAACAATAAAACTCAAGTTACAAATAAACAAGCGTGGTAATTCATTTTTCTTTCTTTAAAAATGACATTTATATAAAGATTATGAAAAAATCCCTGTGTCATTATTCCAGGTAAGCCCTACAGCTTTTATAGTGTTATTTTTCTCTTTGAAGAAACTGAATCTCCACATGCAGAGAGATAAGTCACGATGTCCTTTAGATGAGTGTCATTGCCATGGGAAATGCAGAGCCCTGTTCACTTCAGTGACACAGCCGCGTGGATTTGTAGAGCTCTTGATATTTGCAAAAAGGCTTCACAGAGAATTATTTATTTCTATCCAGAACAAGCCTGGGAAGTCAGCAAGGCTGGTATCCTTGTTCCTGGGACTCAAGCTGTTAAGAACTTACTAGCGTCATGGTGAGTCAGAGAGCCAGCCTCTGACTGCCAGCTCGGGCCCTTTTACCGCTTTCCAGCATCGCCTCTTGTGAGCAGGGGGTGGGCGGCACTGTGGCCGCAGAAACCACGTTTCATGACAGAACATCGGCGGGTACAAAGTTCCGCGTGAGGAAAACAGCCCAAGTTATCATTCCTTAAGCTACTTAGTGATTTCTGTCCTGGACACAAAGGATATTTTTCAGTGTTATCTTTAGAAGATGGGAAATGTTATCTTTAGAATATGCAAAGAAAATCTGTGTTTAGGAAAAGAACAGTCCACGGACAAAGCCTAAGACCTTTATATCCCTAATGCAAATGCAAACGATGCAAAAAGTTAAAACATGCTACCTCTGATAGCCACTTCATTCTCTTCAGGGCTAACACGATTGGAAATTGCATGCGGAAACAAAGATCTAGCTGACAATTATCTTAAAATTTAACAGAGTCAAGGGGCTTCCAAGGTGGCTCAGTGGTAAAAACTCTGCCTGCAATGCAGGCGTCTCAGGCTTTGATCCCTGGGTTGGAAAGATCCCTTGGAGAAGGAAATGGCAACCTGCTCCAGCATTCCTGCCTGAGAAATCCCATGGACAGGAGCCTACAGTCCAGGGGGTCGCAAGAGTTGGACACGACTGAGCACGCGCGCGTGCACACACACACACACACACACACACACACACACACACACACGAGTCAAGAGAGCGTGAACGTGGAGTATGTCTGAGCACGCACACACACACACACCAGAGTCAAGAGAGCATGAACGTGGAGTCTGAGCGCACGCACACACACACACACACCCCCACACACCCACACACACCAGAGTCGAGAGAGCGTGAACGTGGAGTCTGAGCGCGCGCGCACACACACACACACCAGAGTCTAGAGAGCGTGAACGTGGAGTCCGTACACACACACACACACAGAGTCTAGAGAGCGTGAACGTGGAGTCCGTCCAGGACCGACAGTGCACTTGCCCCTCCAGATCATTTTGTCAAGTCCACAAGCAAACTTCTTTCTTTGCTTTTGTTTTTGTTTGTTTTTTATTGGAGTAGAGCTGCTTTGCAAAGCAAGCTTCTTTTAAATCACTATTTCAGGTTTCCTCTTCATACCCAGTTTCTTAAAACAGTGGTTTTCAATGGGTTTTGCTTAACAGCCGGATTCAACATTCAAAAGAAATCATAGGCTGAGGCCCAACACATATACCGTTGAGATAAAAAGCAAGCAGCTCTGATTTTTGGATTGCAGCCATTCTGACTGGTGTAAAGTGATACCTCATTGTGGTTTTGATGCTGGAGAGGATGTGGAGAAAAGGGAACTCTCTTACACTGTTGGTGGGAATGCAAACTAGTACAGCCACTATGGAAAACAGTGTGGAGGTTCCTTAAAAAAGCGCAAATAGACCTGCCATATGACCCAGCAATCCCACTGCTGGGCATATACACTGAGGAAACCAGAATTGAAAGAACCACGTGTACCCCAATGTTCATTGCTGCATTGTTTACAATAGCCAGGACATGGAAGCAACCTAGATGCCCATCAACTGACGAATGGATAAGAAAGCTGTGGTACATATACACAATGGAATATTACTCAGCATTAAAAAAAAAAATTCATTTGAATCAGTTCTACTCAGATGGACTGAACTGGAGCCCATTATCCAGAGTGAAGTAAGTCAGAAGGAAAAACAACAATACAGTATATTTATTAACGCATATATATGGAATTTAGAAAGATGGTAACGAGAACCCAGCATGCGAGACAGCAAAAGGAATGCAGATGTATAGAACAGACTCATGGACTCTGTGGATGAGGGCAAGGGTGGGATGAAAAGGGAGAATGGCATTGAAACATGTTAATTATCATATGTCTAATCAATGGCCAGCCCAGGATTGATGCTCGGGGCTGGTGCATCGAGATTTCCCCGGGGGAGGGAGGAGGGAGGAGGGAGGG
>ML663027.1:3516895-3627299 GCA_007570785.1 Antilocapra americana
AAAAAAAAAAAAGCAAGCAGCTCTGGTTGAACATTGAAAGGAGAGGACTGGGGCCTGCCTGCTGCTTCTCCCTCTCCTCCCCCCTCCCCCCTTCCATACCTTCTCCTCTGCTCTCTCCAGTCCCCTCCCCTGCCCCCTCCCCTGCCCTCCCCTCCCCCTCTCTCCCCTCCCCCTTCCCCTCTCCCTTCCCCTCTCCCCTCCCCCTTCTCCTCTGCCCTCCCCTCCCACCTGTGCTCTACCCCCACCTCCCCACTCCCTTGCCCCCTCCCCTCCCCCCCCATATCCAAGAGGCCACAAGCAATTGCCCCAGGTGTTGCTGTGGGAGGGCGTGAACAAAAGGCAGAAGTCCTGTTAGTACATCAGCAAAGAGTGGTTATAACCACCAACAAAATTTGGTGAAGCAATTATTCTTCAACTAAAAAATTAATTTAAAAAATAAAAAAAGGAAAAGGCTAAACCAATATTTAGAAAAGCCTATTTAGCCCATGATTGAGCTACAAGATGATGGAGGGAGGCGGAGGAGTGCCACAGGCCATGTCTTAGGAAGACCCATCAGGCCGTCTAACGCTGGGAATCACCTCCAAGAGGAGGTGGGACTTGAGTTAACTTTGGCCCGGTAATGGCCCAGATATATATTTTTACTTCTTAACTGAATGTGCATACATGTTCAGTCATGTCCGACTCTTTGTGCCCCCGTGGACTGTGGCCCGCCAGGCTCCTTTGTCCATGGGCTTCTCCAGGCAAGGATACTGGAGTGGGTTGCCATTTCCTTCTCCAGGGGATCTTCCCAGCTGAGGAATCAAACCCGTGTCTCCTGCATTGCAGGTGGACTCTCTACCACTGAGCCACCTGGGAAGCCCTTACTTTTAATTATCCAGGAGCAAACTGGTTTGAGAATTGAGCAAATTTGAGGGAGTGAGGGCTGCTGGAAAAACACACATAACGCCCACGTTTCTGTTAACATGATAGCCAACTCTGGATCACGTCAGCAGCACTGCTCCAGCTCAGCAGAGGACACGGTCCTGAGACGCTGCCCTCCGCCGCGGGAGAGCATCCCTCAGCACCTCAGCTGCCTAAGTAGAGGCCTGCTCTGCGGAGGGTTTGTCTGGATCCCTGCGCCGTCTCAGCATGGTTAACCTGACTCCGTGCTGTGGGGTTAGCCTCTCCCCCTCCCATTCGTTCAGGGAATGTACATTTCCTCCTTACACGTGTGCCTCCAATCTCTCCAACTGGCCTGAAAGCTCCTGGAAAAGAGGAGGAAAGGGCTTCTCTGCCTCCTCCGTGTACCCAGGACAGGTCCTGGTCATGGCAGGTATTTGAGAGGTAGTGATTAACGGGTGCAATGAATCCAGACATTCGGAATGCAAAGGCAAAAAATAGAGGAAGTTTGAGGCAGTTTAGATACAAGATAAATTCCTAGCCATGTCAGACTGTCAGCTGCAGAAAAGAGAAGAACGCTGTGAATTTGTCTGAATGCTGGTGGGTGTGGGAGATCTGACTCATACCCGACCTCACACAGGACCAGCTGAGTGTCCACATACTCCTTTCACCTGTGTTAACTAATGTCTAATAGGAATCCAATAAAGAACAAGAGGAACCATTAGAATCCCAGGAATGCAGTGCTTAGTGTGAGTGGGATTTGGGCCCAGCTAGCACCTGAAACCATCTCACTCTCTAACCCGTAGCCTGGAGCATCACCCAGAGCTGAACACTAAAGGATAAAACATCCCAAACTGATGAAAGGCTCTTCCACAGAGAGGATGCACGGTGGCCCAAGGATGGTCATGGATGGACCATGGGCTGAGGGAAAAGCCTGAGGAAGCGTGTTCATGAACTTCAGGGACTTCCAAGGCAAGTGAGAGGCAGACACGCTGGCCTGAGTCAGAAACGCAGTGAGCAGTACTGAGAGGCTCCCCGCCACACATCACCGTCCTCCAACCCGAGTCAGCAACAACAAACCACAAACAGCCCAGTCAAACACAAGCAGAAGACCTAAATAGAATTTCTCCAAAGAAGACATACAAATGACCAACAGGCATATGAGAAGATGCTCAGCATCACTCATTATTGGAGAAACACCAATCAGAACCACTTATACCTGTCAGAATGGCCTTCATTCAAACATCTATGAGTAATAAATGCTGGAGAAGCTGTGGAGAAACAGGAGACCTCCTACACTGTTAGTGGGAAGGGCAATTGGTGCAGCCACTATAGAGAGAAGTATGGAGGTTCCTTAAAAGACTAAAAATAAGAGTTATCATATGATTCAGCAGTCTTATATACAGAAAAGACAAGACAAAAACTCTTAATTCAGAAAGATATAAGCACCCCAGTGTTCATAGCAACTCTGTAATAGCAAAGACATGGAAGCAACCTAAATGCTCATCAAAAATTAATGGACAGAAAGATGTGGTTTTATACACACACACACACACACACACACACACACACAGTTGACTACTACTCAGTCATAAAAAAGAAAGAATGCCATTTGCAATAACATGGTTGAACCTAGAGATTATCATACTAAGTGAAGTAAGTCAGACAGAGAAAGACAAATAGCATATCATTTATATGTGGAACCTAAAAATGTGATACAAATGAACTTATTTACAAAACAAAAAAGACTCACAGACGTGGAGAACAAACACATGTTTACCAAGGGGAAGGTGGAGGAGGGATACGTTAGTTCGGGATTAACAAATACACACTACTATGCATAAAATCAACAGGACCGGCTGTACGTCATAGGGACTGAATTCAGTATCTCGTAATAACCTAGAGAAGAATCTGAAACTAAGATAACATTGCAAATCAGCTGTGTGTGTGCCGTGTGCTCAGTCGTTCACTTGGGTCTGACTCTTTGTGACCCTCGGGGCTGCAGCCCACCAAAATCAACTGTACGTCACTAAAAACAGAATTTGACACCTCGTACAAAGAGAGCGGTCATAGTCACAGTCTTATGACGAGGAGAAACATGAGTCAGAGCCAGTCAGACAATTACTGTTATGGTGACCAGCAAACTCACTGCACAGCACAACTGCTGGGTAAGCTGGAGGAGCAGGCCGCAGGCAGCACCGGTTTCAGCAGGACCAAGTATAGCACAAAGAAGATGCTCCAAACCACCTAGGCAGCCCCACGAGCAGACTAGGAATTCTGAGGTCTTGGCCAGGTTTTAGATCTGTTAGACACAGGGGATTCACCATGCCACAACCCCATGACCTTGACGAAGCTTCCATTTCCTTTTCTGTAGAACAAGCATCAAACTACCACCTGTGTCAGAGAACTGTTACGAGATTAAGTCTTAAAGAAGGCAGGTAGCACAGAGTCTGGAAGAGGGCGTGTTAGTCGGTCAGTCGTGTCCAACTCTCTGTGACTCCATGGACTAGCCCTCCAGGCTCCTCTGTCCATGGAATTCTCCAGACTACAAGGGTGAGTACTCACTAAATGCTAATTGTGAGCATTTTCCATCCTCTGCCTCTTGAGACATCAGGTCTGAGCTCAGAAGATGGAATACATCCTGAAAGAATAAGACTATCATTTATTGAGGACCATGTGCCAACCTCTGTAATATAAGCTCATTTTAATCATTACCAGTTCTATTAATAATTTATATACCAGAAAATTCATCCATTTCAAGGGTACAACTCAATGATTTTTACTAAATTTATGAAGTTGTGCAAACATCACCACAACCCAGTTTTAGAACATTTCCATCATCTCTCATAAGATCCCTAGTGCCCATTTGCCATCAGCCCCTTCCCACGCCCAGCCCCAGGCAGCCACTAAACTACTTTCTGTCTTTATGATTTACCTGGACATTTCATATAAATGGACTCAGATACTCTGTGGGTTTTTACATCTGGTTTCTTTCATTTGGTATATTTTTGTGGTTCGTATGATAGCATGCTCTGATATTTTGTTCTTTTCATTGTTGTTGAGGAGTTGTATTCTGTTGTATTAAGAAACCACGTTTTCTTTAACCACTTTTTCACTAGTTGATGGCCATTTGAGTTGTCTCCGTTTGGGGCTGTTATGACTAAAGCTATTAAGAACACTTACATACAGGTCTGTGTGTGGATATGTCTTGTTTTTATTGAGTACATTCCTATGAGTAAAATTTCTGATTCACATCAGTTCGGTTCAGTCACTCAGTCATGTCCAACTCTTTGCGACCCCATGAATTGCAGCACTCCAGGCCTCCCTGTCCATCACCAACTCCCGGAGTCCACCCAAACCCATGTCCATCGAGTCGGTGATGCCATCCAGCCATCTCATCCTCTGTCTTCCCCTTCTCCTCCTGCCTCCAATCCTTCCCAGCATTAGGGTCTTTTCAGATGAGTCAACTCTTCATATGAGGTGGCCAAAGTACTGGAGTTTCAGCTTCAACATCAGTCCTTCCAATGAACACCCTGGACTGATCTCCTTTAGGATGGACTGGTTGGATCTCCTTGGAGTCCAAGAGACTCTCAAGAGTCTTCTCCAACACCACAGTTCAAAAGCATCAGTTCTTCAGCGCTCAGCTTTCTTCACCGTCCAACTCTCACATCCATACATGACTACTGGAAAAATCATAGCTTTGACTAGACGGACCTTTGTTGGCAAAATAATGTCTCTGCTTTTAAATATGCTATCTAAGTTGGTCATAACTTTCCTTCCAAGGAGTAAGCGCCTTTTAATTTCATGGCTGCAATCACCATCTGCAGTGATTTTGGAGCCCAAAAATATAAAGTCTGACACTGTTTCCACTGTTTCCCCATCTATTTCCCATGAAGTGATGGGACCAGATGCCATGATCTTAATTTTCTGAATGTTGAGCTGGAAGCCAACTTTTTCACTGTCCTCTTTCACTTTCATCAAGAGGCTTTTTAGTTCCTTTTCACTCTCTGCCATAAAGGTGGTGTCATCTGCATATCTGAGGTTATTGATATTTCTCCCAGCGATCTTGATTCCAGCATGTGCTTCATCCAACCCAGCGTTTCTCATGATGTGCTCTGCCTATAAGTTAAATAAGCAGGGTGACAATATACAGCCTTGATGTATTCCTCTTCCTATTTGGAACCCGTCTGTTGTTCCATGTCCAGTTCTAACTGTTGCTTCCTGACCTGCATACAGGTTTCTCAAGAGACAGGTCAGATGGTCTGGTAGTAAATGTATATTTAACTTTTAAAAGAAACTATCAAACTATTTTCCTAAGTAGCTACACTATTTCCTTACCAGCAAGGTCTAAGTGTTCCAGTTTCTCCATATCCTCTCTCCTAGCCTCTATCTTTTTGGTGACAGCCATTTCACAAGTGTGTGAAGTGGTATTTCAGACTAGTTGTAATTTGCATTTCCCTATGACTAGCAATGTGAGCATCTTTTGTGGGCTTATTGAGCATTCATATATCTTTTCTGGTGACACATCTTTTCAAATCTTTTGCCAGGTTATAATCAATTCTCCTTTTACTGAGTTATATTTCTTTATATATTTTGGATACAAGTCCTTTATCACATATATGATTTGCGTATTTTTTTCCTAGTCTGTGGCTTCTGTTTTCATTTCCTTAACAGTGTCCTTTGAAGCCTGTAAGTTCTTAATTTTGATGTAGTAGAATTCATCAATTCTTTCCATAAAGGATTGTGTTTTTGGTATCATACCTAAGAAATATATTTGCCCCTACACAACATCACAAATATTTTCTCCTACATTTTCTTCTGAAGGTTTTATAGTTTTAGGTTTTACACCAGGTTTATGATCCATTTTGATTTAACATTTTTGTATAGTGTAAGGGTCTAGATTCTTTTTTTTTACCTGTAGATGGATATCCCACTGTCTCAGCACCATTTGTTGGAAAGACTATTCTTTACCTTATTAAATTGTCTTGGTACGTTTTGCTGAAAAATCAACTGAAGATAACTATAAGGCCTTATTTCTAGGCTCTTAATTCATTTCCACTGATCTATGTGTTTATTCCTATGCCAGCACCACACAGTCTTAATTGTGTTTTAATACTGGGAAGTGTAAATCCTCCAGCTTATAAGATTGCTTTTGCTATTTTGGGCCTTCTGTATTTTCAGGTAAGTTTTAGGATTAGCTTGTCAGCTTTTTAATTTTTACCCGCCACCTTCCCCAACAAAAAATCCTGCTAGAAATTTTGATACGAATTAAAATGACAATTCTCTCCAAATCAACCAGTATTGACTCTCAGTTTATGGAGAATTACCAGCTTAATAATTGTCCATGTGACCCCATGGACTGTAGCCCGCCAGGCTCCTCTGTCCGTGGGATTTCCCAGGCAAGAACACTGGAGGCGGTTGCCACTTCCTCCTCCAGGGGAATCTTCCTGCCCAGGGATTGAACCTGCTTCTCCTGCGTCTCCTGCATTGGCAGGTGGATTCTTAACTGCTGCTTCGGATCTTCTTTAGTTTCTCTAAGAAATACCGAACAGTTTCCAAGGGTAAGTCTTGAGCTCTTTTGTTAAATTTATTCCTAAGCACTTTATGCTCTCTGATACTATTGTGAATGCAATTGTGTTAATTCTGTTATTGTATTATTCATCTCTATTATACAGAAATACAGTCAATCTCTCTGTGTTAATCTTGCCATCTGTGACCCTGCTGAGCTTATTTACTCTGAGTGTGGTCTCTTAAAATTTTCTGCATAAGGATTACATTGTCTTTAAATAAAGATAGCTGTTACTTCTTCCTTTCCATTCTGGGTGCATTTTCTTTCTTTTTTTTACCTGATTGCACACGCTAGAAACTCCAGTACTCCAACTTGAAGTAGTGAAAGCAAATTATTTGCCTTGTTCCTGAGTTTATGAAAAATATTTCAGCCTTTTATGATTAATCGTGATGTTAGCTGTAAGGTTTTTCTTTTCTTTTCTTTTTTTTTTTGTATATGCTTTTTATTAGGTTAAGGAAGTTCCCATCTATTCCTGGTTTGTTGAAAGCTTTTATGATTGGATGTTAGATTTTGTCAAATGCTTTTTTTTTTGTATTTATTGAGGTGATCATGTGGTTTTTGTTCTTTATTAATATAGTATACTGGGCTTCCCTGGTGGCTCAGATGGTAAAGAATCTGCCTGCACTATAGGAGACCTGGCTTCGATCCCTGAGTCGGGAAGATCCACTGGAGAAGGGAAAGGCTACCCGCTCCAGTATTCTTGCCTGGAGAATTCCATGGACAGAGAAGCCTGGTGAGCTATAGTCCATAGGGTTACAAGAGTCAGACACAATTTAGCAACTAAACCACCACAATACAGTATACTATATAAACTTGCTTTTAGGATGAACCAATCTTGCATTCTTGGGATAAATTCTACTTGATCATGAAGTACGTTTGCTGGGTTCAGTTTCCTAACCTTTTGTTGAGGATTTCTGTGTCTATATTCATAAGCAACAATGGTTTACAGTTTTCTCATCATATCTTTTCTGGCTTTGGTATCAGGGCAATTTTTTATATCATGAAACAAACTGGAAGTTTCCCTTACTCTTCTCTTTTCCGGTAGAGGACTAACATTACTTCTTCAGTTATCTGATGGAGTTCACTAGTGACGCTATCTAGACCTGGGCTTTTTGTGGGAATGTTTTAATTATTAATTCAATGTTTTTCCTTTTTACAGATCTATTCCAGTCTTCTATATCTTCTTGAGTCAATTTTGATAATTGTTGATTTTTATGTTCAGTGTAATCTTTATAATTATCTCTGCTGCTGCTGCTGCTAAGTCGCTTCAGTCATGTCCGACTCTTCACGACTCCATGGACAGCAGCCCACCAGGCTCCTCTGTCCCTGGGATTTTCCAGGCAAGAGTACTGGAGTGGATTGCTGTTTCCTTCTCCAGGGGATCTTCCTGACCCAGGGATCAGACCCACATTCCCTGTACTGGTAGGAAGGTTTTGTTTTTACCACTGAGCCACTTGGGAAACCCTCACAGGTCTATACATATCTCCAAATGCATCCGGTTTTATACATTAAACATATACAGTTTTTATATGTCAATCATATTTCAATACGGTGGTTTACAAAAATGAACGTGAGTCAACAACAGTCTCAGAGCTTAGAAAATTAAGTTTTAGTCACTATTGTGAATATTAAAAATATGAATACTTAAGGAAATAAAGGATTTAATGGCCAAACGTAACAGCTGCATTTTGGAGAAAATGCACTTATTTCATTGAAGAGGCTATGCTAGATATACAAGGCACTCCAAATTTTCGGTCTGCTGTTTAAGCCACCCAGTTCATAACACTTTGGTACAGGAGCCCAGATGAACACTTACTTGGAGCTGAAAAAGCTAACAACCTTGAAAGAGCAAAGGGCCCAAACAAACAAACAAAAAAAACAGCAGAGCCTGCTCTCTCCACTCAGAAGACAAAGCAAGGGGCAGTGGAGCAAAGCAGAAACCTTTTAGACAACAACACTCATTCAGCCAAACACGGTGAACTGTAACCACTCCCCAACCACACCAGCAAAGTTGGACAGAGCACCTAGATTTCCAGCCTCAACCCAAATCCTGCATCAAAGTGGGGTCCAGAGGGCTGAGTAGGGCAGCAAGACAGAAGCACTTTCATCCCTGCCAGGAGAGGAGGAGGCATCACCCCAGCAGTCCCAGTGGAGAGTCTGACGTGCAGAGAGCAGAGGAGGTGATAACAAGGCATCCCTTCCCCTCTCCACTGCGGACGTCAGTGAGGTCTAGTGGAGAGGCAGGAGATTAACCACAGCTGAGTGGTGGTGAGGTCCTCCTCCTTTGCCCCACAGCGGGGACCAAGTCTGTGGAGGAAGCAGTAATGAGGCACCCCACCTCTCCCAGTCAGGGTGGTATCAGCACAGACTACTGGGGCCAGAACTGCCCCTGTCCAGCAGTAATGAGGAGCCCCTTCCCCAGGCATCAGCAAAAGCTGAGTCAGGAACTGGGGTTCCCACGGCCATCTGCAGGAAGGCTGCTGCACCCCATCTGACACTGTCAGAAGAGGCCTTCCAAACATGCTTTAGATAAGATCCAGAATCTCAGAATACAATACCCCAAATATTCAACCTCACTTGTCATACCAAGAACCAGGAAGACCTCATCTGGAACGAGGAAAGACAGTCAGTGCTGGACACTGAGACGACGTGGATGTCAGAATGAGCCCACAAAGGTTTCAGGCTGCCATCACAAAGTGATTCAGCAAGCAATCAGAAACATAATGGGGGAAAATGAGAATATGGAAAGTTTCAGCAGAGAAATAGAAGATGCAAAGTAAAACTGAGTGGAAATCTCAGAATTGAAAAATACAAGATCAAATCAAAACTCAGTGGAGGAGCTCAAGCAGAATGGAAGAGAAGGAAGACACAGTCAGTGAACAGTAGAAACTACTCGACCTGAACACCTGGGCTTCCCAGGCAGCACAGGGTAAGGAACCCAATGCAGGAGACCCAGAGACGCAGGTTCGGTCCCTGAATCAGTAAGATCCCAGGGAGGAGGGCGTGGCAGCCCCACTCCAGTGTTCTTGCTGGAGAATCCCAGGGACAGAGGAGCCAGGGGGCTGTGTGACCATGGGGGGTCGCACAGAGTCACTGAGCACTACTGTTACCATTAACCTGAACAGCAGACAAAACAGAATGGTAATTAAAACCTACCAGCTAAGATAAAAAAAATAAAAAGATTAATTAGTTAAAAAAATTAAAATAAAATTAAAATTAAAATTAAAAAATAAAAGAGTAATGTGGAAACTTACATTACCATAAGTAAAATAGATAGACAATGGGAGTGTGCTGTGTGTCTCGGGAAACTCAAGCAGGGGCTCTGTATCAACCTAGAGGGGTGGGGTGGGGAGGGAGATGGGAGGGAGGTTCAAAACAGAGGGGACATATGTATACTTATGGCTGATTCATACTGAAGTTTGACAGAAAACAACAAAATTCTGTAAAGCAATTATCCTTCCATAAAAAAAAATAAACAAGTGAAACCTAAATAAATTCAAAAGCTTTTGCACACCTAAGGAAATCATAAACAAAATGAAAAGACACCCAGAGACCGCGAGAAAATATTTGCAAATGATTTGAACAACAAGGGATTAGTCTCCAAAATTTATAAACAGCCCATGTAGCTCTATATATAAAAAACAAACAACCCAATCAAAAAATGAGCAGAAGACCTAAGTAGACATATATTCAAGTAAGACATCAGATGGCCAAAAAGTACATGAAAAGATGCTTAGCAACACTAAAAATTAGAGAGATGCAGATCAAAACTACATTGAGATATTTACCTCACACCAGCCAGAATGGCTGTCATCAAAAAATCTACACACAATAAATGCTGGAGACGGTATAGAGAAAAGGGAACCCTCCTACATTGTTGGTGGGAATGTAAATTGCTGCAGCCACTATGAAAAAAAATATGGAAGTTCCTTAAGAAACTAAAAATAGAGCTGCTGTATAGTCAGCAATCCCACTCCTGGGCATATATCCAGAGAAAAACATAGTTTGAAAGGATGCATGCACCCCAATGTTCATTGCAGTGTTGTTTACAATGACCAAGACATGGAAGCAACCTAAATGTCCACTGACAAATGAATGCGTAAAGAAGATGTGGTACATACGTACAATGGAATATTACTCAGCCATTAAAAGAAAGAAATAATGCCTTTTCAGCAACATGGATGAACCTAGAGATGATCATACTAAGTGAAGTAAGTCAGACAGAGAAAGACAAATATCATATGATATTGCTTATATGTGGAATCTAAAAAAAACGATGCAAATGAACTTATTTACAAAGGGGAAACAGGCTCACAGACTTAGAGAACAAACTTGTGGTTACCAGGCAGGAAGGGTAGGTTGGGGAAGGATAGATTGTGAGTCTGGGATTTGACTTGTACAAACTGCTATATTTAAAATAGATAACCAACAAGGACCTATTTTATAGCACAGGAAACTCTGCTCAATGTCATGTAATAATTTAAATGGGAAAGAAATTGAAAAAGACTAGATACATGTATACATACAGCTGAATCACTTTGCTGTACACCTAAAATGAATGCAACATTGTTAATTAACTATACTCCAATATAGAATAATATTATAATAAAATTTAAAAAAATCTACCAGCTCTCAGGAAGATGTGAAACTATAAGCAGTGACCTGAGAGCTACGTCTCTGGAATCTGGGAAGGATAAGAAAGAAGGGGCAGCGCTGAGAAAGGTCTCACAGAGGTCCTGCCTGTAAACCTCCCGGGGGTCTGCACAAGCCCAAACAGGATGAACCCAAGAAATCTGCCTTCTTACACACAGGTTTTGCCTGCTTTTCAAAAGTCTGGTTTAAACCACTTCACTTCTACAGAAGACCTACGTTAGTACCTATTTTCACTAACTGAAAGCAATCTGAAGAAAATTTTTGCTTTTATGAAACATTGCTTCTTTGCATTACACCATTTTGGCATACAAAATGTTTCATAGGAACTCTCTACTTTTAGATAACGGGGAAAGCTTGTATTACAAACATCTGAAAACTGAAAACAAAACAGTCTTGAAAGCAGCAATAGAAAACCCCATAACTATAAAGAGAAACAAGTTTAATTAAAGCAAATGTCTCATCAGAAACCGTGCAGCCCAGAAGTGAACAGCACAGCATCTCTGAGAGCTGAAAGAAGAGAACTGTTAACCGAGAATCTCATACACAGTGAAAAGGTCCTTCAGAAAATGAAGTCAAGGTATTCTGGGGTGAAGGAAAACTAAGGGAATTTGTCAGGCTTTATACAATAATTATTTCTTGGCAATTAAAAAACTATAAAATTAATTATACAAAAATGGAGCATGGACTTAAATGTAAAGGTATAACATTTTAGAACAAAAACACAGGAAAAATCTATGAGGCAAAAACCCTAGACCTAGGGTTAGGCCAAGAGTTGTTTGATGCAAAAGAAAAGAATGTTCCATACAAGGGAAAACTGATAAATTGGAAGTCATCAAAGATTAAAAACTTTTGACCTGCTCAGGGCCCTGTTTTGTTGTGGTTTAGTCCCTAAGTCGTGTCTGACTCTTTTGTGACTCCATGGACTGTGGCCCATCAGGCTCCTCTGTCCACGGGATTTCCCAGGCAAGAATACTGTGTGGGTTGTCATTTCCTTCTGAAAGAGATCTTCCCAGTCCAGGGATTGAACCCAAGTCCTCTGCATTGGGAGGCAGGTCTATACTGCTGAGCCACCTGTGAAGCCCCAGGGGCCCTTAGAGGACAATGAAAGAAGTTACCACCAGGGGAAAATATCTGCAAGCCACATATCCAGAGAAGAACTAGCATCTGGAATGGGTACAAATATCTCAAAACTCAACAGAAAAATAGGTTAAAAAATAAACACTCCAATGAGAATATGAGTAAAAGATATGAAGACACATTCACTGAAGGGAATATACAGGTTGCAAATAAACATATAAAAAGATGTTCAACATGATTAGTCATTAGGGAAATGCAAATTAAAATCACAATAAGATGTCACTACAGATCTATCAAAATAGGTAAAATTTCAAAACAGCAACGGCACAAAATGCTGGCAAGAACACACAGAGATTGTGTTCTCCCCGAGCCTCCAGTGGTACTGCGGCCTGGGGAGACAGTTTGGCAGCCTCCATATGGCCCGGCGATCGCACTCTGGTGTTTATCCCAGAGAAGGACTTACGCTCACACGCAAAAAGCTATACATGAATGTTCATTGCAGCCTTATTTGTGACAGCCCAAAACTGGGAATGACACAGATGGCCTTCAACACGTGAATAATTTAAAATGGGGAAGTGGGTGCAGGGTACATCTATATCATGAAATAACCACTCAGATGTGCAGACGACACATGAACTAAAAAGGAACTAAAAAGCCTCTTGATGAAAGTGAAAGAGGACAGTGAAAAAGTTGGCTTAAAGCTCAACATTCAGAAAACTAAGATCATGGCATCTGGTCCCATCACTTCATGGAAAATAGATAGGGAAACAGCGGGAGACTTTACTTTTTTGGGCTCCAAAATCACTGCAGATGGTGATTGCAGCCATGAAATTAAAAGACCCTTACTCCTTGGAAAGAAAGTTATGAGCAATTAATATAGCATATTGAAAAGCAGAGACATTACTTTGCCAACAAAGGTCCGTCTAGTCAGGCTATGGTTTTTCCAGTAGTCATGTATGGATGTGAGAGTTGGACGGTAAAGAAAGCTGAGCGCCGAAGAATTGATGCTTTTGAGCTGTGGTGTTGGAGAAGACTCTTGAGGGTCCCTTGGACTGCAAGGAGATCCAACCAGTCCATCCTAAAAGAGATCAGTCCAGGGTGTTCATTGGAAGGACTGATGTTGAAACTGAAACTCCAATACTTTGGCCACCTGATGCGAAGAGCTGACTCATTGGAAAAGACCCTAATGCTGGGAAGGATTAGGGGCAGGGGGAGAAGGGGACGACAGAGGATGAGATGGTTGTATGGCATCACAGACTCGATGGACATAGGTTTGGGTGAACTCTGGGAGTTGGTGATGGACAGGAAGGCCTGGCATGCTGTGGTTCATGGGGTCACAAAGAGTCGGACACGACTGAGCAACTGAACTGAACTGAACAACTCTGCAATTAAAAAACGACCAAACAGTTGATTCAAATACAACCTAGAGGACACTCCAAAGAATTATGCTGAGCAGAAAAGTTAACCACAAATGGCTACAATTTTTTTATATAAAAAATAACAAATAGATGTGACAAGATCATAGAAATGGAGATCCACTGTGGGACAGTGAAGGCAGTGAGGGTGAGAGGGAAGTAGGCGTCGCTAAAAAAGGGACAGAGCTTCCTTTTGGTCTCTGTTCTGTGTCTGGACCATGCCGATGTCAGTATCCCAGTTGAGCTAGGTCCTTGTTCTACGGGTGTGAAGAAGTCAGTCCTGGGGAGAAGGAGGTAAAGGGAACACAGGATTGCTCTGCATTACTTCTCACAACTGCATTTGAATCTGACATAATCTCAAAATAAAAGGCTTAATTTTTTAAAAGGAGCTATCCTTAGCTCTCCATCTGTTCAAAAACAGGTGGTAGGCTGAATTTGGCCCACAGGCTATAGTAGTTTACAGAGCTTAATGCAAACAACAAGAAACACTGTACGTTCATTCAGTGGAGTCTTAGTTGTTAAAACTGTAGAGAGATCTGGACACAATTAGAGGCCTTAAAATGTGCCTCCATTAGCCCTTACAATCACTGCAGTGGTTTCTAGACGACGAGTGTCCACTCCCGAAGCTGACCTGAAGGGGACGGGAGCAGCAGACATGTAACCCCTCTGGCTTTAGAATCTTCGAAGCCCTCTTTCTCTTGTCCTTGCTCTCATATCAGTGTCACAAGCTCACCTTCTCCAGGTACATGCTGCTCCCGTTTTCCTACCTCCCGGATTTCCACTGCGCCATGGACCCACGTGTGTCTTCACCTCTGGTGTGGGTCATGTAAATATGGTCCTTCTTTGCACAGGACTTTTGTTTGAATTGCATAGACTGGTGTTCACTTTCTCAGTGTTTCCATTTCAATCTCAGTTTTGTCCGCTGGGCAGCACACACACACAATCAACACCATTAAAGCAACTGTGAGGGCTCCCCAGGTGGCTCAGTGGTGAAGAATTGGCCTGCCAATGCAGCAGACACAAGTTCCATCCCTGGGCTGGGAAGATCCCCTAGAGGAGGAAATGACAACCCACTCCAGTAGGCCTCCTGGGGAAATTCCATAGAAAGAGGAGCCTGGCAGGCTACAGTCCATGGGGTTCCAAGAGTCAGACACATGCACGCATACACAAAGTATCTATATTCACATTCGTATTAGAAACTCTTTGATCCAGTAATCGTTATTCATTCACTGTGGTCTCAGTTTCCTTTGCATCGCATTGTAATTATTTATGTTGGCCTCTCTTTAAAAGCTTCCACTGTGGGGAATTCCCTGATTGGCATTCGTGTTTCACTGCGGTGGCCCAGGCTCAGTCCCTGCTCAGGAAGCTAAGATTTCCTCAAGTCATGAGGCACAGCTGGAAAAAAAAAAGAAATGCATTGCGATCCTTAGCTGATTGCATTTCAGGGTAGTGCACTAGAAAGCTCTGGGCTCATGGGTGACGCTTCGTGCAGCTTCCTGAGCAAGGGCTCTGCTGAAGGTTAATCCCAAGTAGGTCACTCTTTGACAACATTCGTGTCCTTTTCTTCTGGGTCTATTAAATTACCTGGAGAGGACACTTTACTTTTCCATCTTAAGGTTATGATCTTCCTTGACACATTCTGGGTGCTAGATATGGGGGGTGGAAAGCTGCTCACTTTGTCTTCATGCTGGGATGAAGTTCTTTTTTTCCTTCACTGTTGTCTTACCATCAGGAGAGAGCGTGTGTGTGACTCACTATCACTAACCAGAGGTCTTCATTTAAATCATCATAAGCTGAGCCAACACATGAGGAATTAAAGTGGCAGGAAGTGTTTAACATGACATCTGGGTTTGTGTTTTGGGTTTTTTTCTGTTAAAGTTTGTCATCATTCTTGGCCTTCAGCCCTGTGGTTACATCAAGATGGACTCAAATGATCATTCTAGATAGAGCTGAGATGAGTTCTCTTCACGGGAGATGGTTAGGCTAGAAGGCAGGACGTCAAATCCCAAGCCTACCTTGAAGGAGAAAGTATTTGGATGTGGCATCTTCTTCAAAATCCTTTTCCTCCTGCTTTTTGTTTTGTCAATATTATATCAGCATTGGGGGCCCATCCTCCCCTGCTGTACGCTCTCCTAATCGTAGACACTTCATCAGAATGGATCAGAGTGTTCCAGGAAGAGGCAGGAGATTGAACCAGTAATTTCTATAGATGGGTCTTTTGGCTCTAAGTTTCTGAAATTCCAATAGTTTTTTGTGAGGAGGTCTGGAAATCTAACCATCAAAATACGTACCTTTATTGTTTTGTGAAAATGTGCTCTGAGTTCCATGTAGCAACCTGACATGTCAGTAACAGGTGAAATGCCAGCACAGGGGACACACTCCCTTGGGCAGAGCTACAGACTCGACGTGCTGGGCGAGGGCAGCTCAGCAGGGAGTTCCCAAGGGCTCTTTAGAAACAGGTGGTCCCCAGCCGTGGGCCTGGGCTCCCCCAGTGGCTCAGCAGGCAAAGAATCCACCTGCAATGCAGGAGACACAGGAGACTCAGGTTCAGTCCCAGGGTTGGGAAGATCCCCTGCAATAGGAAATGGCACCCACTCCAGGGTTCTTGCCCGGAGAATTCCATGGACAGAGGAGCCTGGCAGGCTACAGCCCATGGGGTCACAAAGAGTCGGACAGGACAGGAGCCTACCAGGGGAACACACCGTCCTGCCTGGGGCCCCCGATAAAGTAAAGGGGCAGTGAGGACGGGACCTAACCAGCCAGGGCTCACCTTGGATGCTTACGTGAGAGGACCAGGAACGGGGAAGAACCGTCTGTGTTATCTGTTCTGCTTGACATTTCACAGAGTTGACACAGTATCTGGGTATGCATTTATACACACAAAGCAAGGATTTAGAGCATGTTACTTTTTGTTTTGCCAATTTGACAGGTAAAATGGTATTCTTTTATTATTTGAACAGGAATACCTCTGTTTATAAAGATGTGCCTTTCCCCCTCATAGCCTGATTGACCATTTATATTTTTCCCTTTTGTGCACTGTGTTGTTTCACTTGTTCAAAACTGTTTATTGGTCACCTTCTCATCTCAGAGCTCAGCATTTAGAGGAAGTATACATACATAAATTTTGTAAATGTTTCTGGAACTTGAAAAGACAGCCTCTGTTTTTAGAGACAGAATTTGATATAAGTCAGATTTATCGATATTTTATTATGTGGTTTGGGTCTTCTAAATCCTTTTTATTTACTTGCCCTGCCATGAGCTGAAAATGGTGAACTGAAGTCTCAACTTGTTAATACTAATAGGCTTCTACCACCCTTTGTAGTTCCTGTAATTTTTGATGAGGAAAATGTGATTTTATACATAGCTATAATTTTTGTATCTTCGTTGTGAATTATATACTTCATCATCATGTGTCCTCTTAGGTTTTTGCTACCATTCACCTGTAACAGTGAGGTTGTAAACAATGCCTACCTTTTGTTTCTCTGACAATGTCATTTTTTCATGACTACAGATATAAGTATTTAAAGCTGTAAATGTTCCTTTCAGCACTCTTGGAATGGCATTATTTCCACATATATCACTGATATATCATACTTTTTGCCCATCAGCTGTTCTGAATCACTTCAAGGTGTATCTTTTTTATACAGCGTATACTTGGATTTTCCTTATAATCCAGTTTGAGTCTTTTTCAAGTGTATCTGGACCATTTACATTTACAGACATGACGGCTGTTTGGTCTTATTTTTTTTCATCATATTTTACATGACACATGGTCTTTCCACTGATTTTTTAAAATAACTTCCTATGTACGATTGTTTCCTTTGTTTATGTATGTGCTCTGATCAAAGAAATTTTTATACTCTTACCTTTCAATGGTTATCTTATTTACAAATCTGACCTTGATGTGATCTTCTTGAAATTGTTACATATTCTTGAATTTCTGGGTTTATCTTTCTCATCAAATTTGAAACTTTTTAAGCTAATTTTTCTGTCCCGTGTGTGCACTTAAAAACTGTTTATTCTCTCTTGAATGAAAAGATCTATATTTATCTGTTAGATCAAGTCTGTTAATATTGTAATTCAAATCTGTATCTTTTTTTTCAGCTTTTGATCTGTCCACTTAAAATCTCCAACTAAAACTGTTGATCTCTTTCTAGTCGATTGTAGTCACTTGCTTTATATATTTTGATGTTATATTGCTTTATATATTTTGATGCTGTATTGGCATCAAATATACATATCCATGATCATAATATCAGTTGTTACTAGTAATATATGACATCCTTTGCCTCTTACAGCATATTCATCTTGTAATTGTTTTGCTAATGTTAAAATTACTGCCATGGCTTTTGTTCAATCTGTTGACATGTATTTTTTCCATCATTTTACTTCTCAGTATTTAATATACTTTGGCTTTAAATATGCCTTCTATGGATATTACCACATCTTTGAGAACCCAACCTGGCAGGGAATTTCAATGTCTCTGGAGAGTCTAGGTGAAGGAACTAGGTGGAAAGACTTTCAAGGAAGCTGCAATACAGTTAGAGGCAGAAGCACCTCCAGGTGGGGGGCCTTGCAGGAAGAGTTCATCATGGACTTCTGGACTTGTTCCAGTCCAAAGAAGGTGATGCCTTGGGAGTTGGGCCTAACCCCAGAAAGCTCTCTGTGCTCTCTGAAACAGTGGCTGTGATCCATGTAGCTAGCTGTGCTTTGTTCCAATCAGAAAAGGAACAGTCTCAGCCTGGAGAAGTTTCCTTCCTGGGAGGGTTCAAAGACAGCCAGCCTTCTATACAATGGGGTAGTGAACAAAGGAAGCATAGACCCTCAACCACCGCATCACTGAGCACCCAAAGTTCCCGCTGGCCTACATTCCTGAAGTTATTACTCAACAGCTCAAGAGATTAAAAGCTTTTTGCAAAGACTGGCTCCTTTTCACAGACCTGGCAGGTGGGGAGATGATACGGATGACCCAGCTGGAATACACTGAAGTCAGAAACATTTGCCTTGTAGAGTAATGAGCAAATACTCAGAACAACAGAGGACAGCCTGGCTACTGCAAGGCACAAAAAAGCCTAACAGAGTGGGTGAGGCAGGACATAGGCTCACAACTGTGCTTTCCTGGTCTTTGAAGCACGGGGCAGCTGGGACAGGACTTGAGAGTACGTGCAAGCGCCTACGCAATCCTAGTACAGATATTCTGGAAGGATCAGGAGGAAGCTACTCATCTATTTCCTTGATCCAACGATTTTGTATCTCATTTTTAATGTTTAAGCAAGTCTGTGGCAAATACTGTAGAGAACATAGAATTAAACTTGGTTCCTAAAAAAAAAAAGTATTCAAAGTAAAGCAGATAGGGACTTCCCTGGAGGTCCAGAGATTGTGACTCTGCCTTCCAGTGCAGGGAGGGTGGGTTTGATCCCTGGTCGGGGAGCTGAGATCCCACAGGCCTCACAGCCAAAATGCCCAAAACACAAAAAACAGAAGAGATATTGTACCAAATTCAATACAGACTTTCAAAATGGTCTGCATCAAAAAAAGCTTAAAAAAAAGAAGCAAAACAGACACCTTCAGGTGACTGAGCATAGGGGGCATTTTTAATATGGAGCTGTAAAAGATAAACATATCCATGTACACACACACACACACACACACACACACACACACATCCACACACATGTATGTGATGGCAGACTTCCAAAATGAAATCTAAGAGCCATAATTTCAAGAGATGTCCTTCTTTCTTTGCCTCTAGCGAGTAAATAATGATGTTAAGATCCTATTGGGGAAAGGAGGATGACAGTCATCTCTGTCACCGTCCTGAACAAGCCTGAAGCAGGTGTTAAAAACCATCTCCAACTTACAGATGAGTCTGGCCTCCTGTTTCCTTCCTGGCTCATGCAGGATGCAGAGGGAAGATGGTGTCTGCTGTTCTATCTTTGAACCAACCAGGCAGGAATTAAAGGGGTGACTTTAGAACCAGCAGATACACAGACAAATCTTGGTTAAACGTTCTTAAAAACACATCAAGTAACACCTTTCAAACCAATGACAATGGTTTTTTGGGGTTTATGTTGGCTGAGCCACGTGGCATGTGGGATCTTAGCTCCCTGAAAAGGGATCAAATCCACAGCCCCTGCACTGGAAGCAGGGAGTCTTAACCACTGGACCACCAGGGAAGTCCCTAACAATGGCTTCTATTCCTGTCTCTAACCTGACTTCTCTTTTGGAATTTGCTCTGCGAGAAACCTTAGGCTCAGAAATGAGGATTCCAAAAACCAAAAGCCCCAGATCCTGCTGAAGAACCACAGCACGACTTTCTGTGAAACTCCTAATAAACCATTCGACTTGGCTTTGAAGCTGTTGAATAACTGGGCATAATTTAGAAGCTGTGTCTCAAATCATTACCCAGTGCCTCCACAGGAGAGTACCATTTACCCTGAGAACTGTTCAGTTCCACCCAGCAAGTCCCGAGTAAATTGGCGTCTCGTTCCTGCCAGGAAGGGGCTCACATCAAAGCTGTGTTCAATTTAAGGAGTCCATTCTCAGCCCACTTTCACCAAGCCCGCCTGGTAACTGCCTTCACTGAGAACCCAGGACAAGTCCACCAGGCCTCCAGGCAGACAGTGAAGAGGAAAGCAGTGGGTGAACAGAAGAGCCAGAAGCACCTCGAGGCTCTGTTATCAGGGTGACATGTGGTCCTGGGAGGCTGGCCTCAGGCATGCCCTGGGGGTTAACCGAGAATCTCCAGGTCCGAGGCACAGTCCCATGCCCCTTTCTATTCCCAGGCATCCCCTCAACACCCTCTGCATCAGTAGTAACATGACCCTGCCTGATGCAGTGGGCAGCTGCAGCTCACATCGTGGACGACCGAGGTCACCTGGCTAGCAAGGGGGAGGGGGAGGACTCAGTCTTTGCTTCCCAAACTCTTGGGAAGTCCTTGCTCTTCTCACGTCGCCCCCAAAATGTCCTAAGCGTGAGCATGAAGACACTTTCATGAGGAGCCAGTGGAACAGGCTTTTCTCTTCCATCACCATGAGGGTGAGCGATTGAGCAGGCATCAGACGCTCGGTGGGTAAAGCTGAATCACAAAAGCCTGTTGGTCCAAAGAAGGCGTCTAAGACTGTCCACACGTTTGGGGCAGGAAAGCTTGCTTTAGGCTGGGAGAGTTAAGAGGAGGAAATTAGTGTTTATTAAGAGGTAATAGATCTTCACAGGGCTCCCCATGTGACGCAGTAGTAAAGAATCCACCTGCCAATGCGAGAGATGCAAGAGACGTGGGTTGAATCCTTGGATCTGGAAGATCCCGTGGAGGAAATGGCAACCCATTCCAGTATTCTTGCCTGGAGAATCCCCATGGACAGAGGAGCCTGGCAGGCTATAGCCCATGGGGTTGCAGAGTTGAACACAACTGAGCAACTAAGCACACACACACACACACACACACACACACACTAGATCTTCACAATGAAGAGGATAGACTTTGGAGCCAGACTGTCTGGACTTTTTTTGCTTTTTTTTTTTTTTGATGTGGACCATTTTTGTCTTTATTGAGTTTGTTACAATATTGCTTCTGTTTTATATTTTGGTTTTTTTGGCCCTGAGACATGTGTGAGCTTAGTTCCCCAACGAGGGATCAAACTAGCACCTCAGTTTCCTCATCTGTAAAATCAATCACTAACAGTACCTACCTTCTAGGGCTGCATGAGAAATCAATGAATACATGGAAAATAACACATGCACACATATATGACCCGTATTACATGTATACATGTCAAATGCTATCAATTACTACAAGTAACTACTGGGTCCCAGGTGTTAAGACTTGGTTTCACAAAGACACTATTTCAATTGATTCCTCCCTCAGCAATCCTATGAGGCTAGATAAGCTCCACTTTTATAGGAGAAAGTGGACTCAGAGGGGTTCTGGTGGCAAAGCTCGCATAAAGACCCTGGCTGGCTCTAAACCCTTGTTTCCCCCAGAAGCCCCTTGCCGGAAAGTGCCCTGGACCTCCTCTTACAGACAGGGAGAACGAGCTCCAGGGGCTGGGAAGACTGGGACCCAGAGCAGCTTGGCTTCCTTCAGGAGCCGATGGGCTGCCCTCTGGGGGCTTTGCGGGACCACTCTGGAGCCCGGCATGCCCTGGCCCGAGGCCGCCATGGGGGGGCCCTTCCTGGGGTGTCCTGGGGGTGACCGCCTCCAGGCGTCCCCAGACCAACAAACCCTGAGGCTCTCCTGAGAACCAGAGAAGGGGAGGAAAAGGGAAATCTTAGAGGAACTTGAGGCTAGCAGCCTCTGCCCTGGATAAAGACATCAGCAAACCTTTCCCCAGGGCACGGCACAGGGCTCCCTCCGAGATACACGGAGCTTCAGCTGGAGCCCTTCCTTGCAGCAGTGGCTTCGTCCTCTGAGAGGCTTCTGAGAGGCTGCACGTCCCAGAGCACGCCTTCACAGTCAAGGGAGTGAGCCACGTAGCCTGCGAGATTAAACAAGGGCTCCTCTCCCCATAAACCTTCCCCAGTCAGCAGTGACCCAGGGAACAGACACCCTCAGAACAGCTGCCGTGCATCTGACTTTAGAAAAGGGCTCGCTGCATCCAGCAGGCTGGTCAGCGGACGATGCCCGCAGAATACATGAAGCGACCCGTCCAGCACGGCCAGCCTGCACCCAGAATCTGGCGGCCCCTCTGCAGGAACAGAACAAAGCCTGACCTGGACCTCGAAGTCTAGATCTGTGGTGCTCTTTGCTCACCGGTGTCTCAAGTGCTTGTGGACAGCTCTTTGTTCGCTGTAACAGACCGATTAATGCCTCCTTTCTGGCCCTCTCGAGATTCTCTCAGTCTTAAAATGAGCCAGTCGAATAGCATGCTTTTATTGAAAGTGATTCACAGTAGGGAATGAAGAGCAAGATGGACAAAGCCCAGGGGACTAGAGGCCAGAGGGACACTGGGGAGGACACCCACAGACAGACACCACCTTCTTGAGGTCCCCGGAGAGCAAAGACCGCCTCCTGGCAAAACAAGACAAACGTCCACTTTAAGGCTATTATCTCCTTTATTCAAAAAATAAATATTTCACTTTTGATTCGACATATATTTCAAATCACATGAAGCACAGAGGAATTACAGTCCCTTCGGAAATCGTGAACACATGTAGGAAAGAGTCATGTTCAAAGCAACAAGGATGGGGTAAGAAGCGCTGATGCCACCTGATCCGTGACCCAGAGATTCCTCCTCTCACCAGGTGAAGCTGTCGACATTGACTGGAGGAGAAAGACACACATCACACATCACACACACACACACACACACACACACACACACACACACACACGGCTTTGAAGTCTGAAAGGCACATGAAGTGGACCATAAGGTGTATGGCACATTCACTGATAAAACGTTCCCTAACCCTTCCCGAGAAAAGTGGAGAAACTTTAATCAAGTCACAGACCAGAGAAGACGGGGCCCTGCTCAGGGCTCAGGCAACTGCGCCCTCACTCGGTGCCGGCGGGGCGGGTGGCCACGTACACGAACACCACGATGAGCAGCACCACCACGGCCAGCGTGGGCAGCACCACTGTGGTGATCTGCCGCCGCGCCTCCTGCATGGCCTGCTTCCGCTCCTTCTTGTCCCGGGACGTCTCCTTCTTGGGCTTCCCCTTGAGCTGCCGCATCTTCCCCGGCTGCTAGGAGGGCGGGTCTGGAGCCGGTTCCCACGGAAGGGCCACACGCCTCGGGGCACAGCGCCGGATCTCCTGCGAGAGAACCACGGTCAAGAACCAACGCAGGGAAAGGCGAAAGGAATCCAGAGGGAAAGGCAAACGCTAAACCAGGATCTGCAAGTCGACGCCCGGGGAAGGGGCAGAAGAGGCCTGGCCACGTCTCCGGGCGGCAGGCGGCGGGGACAGCGGGGATCTCCTGGGCACTGAGGCCGGGCTTCTCAGCCCCGCGGGCAGCCGGCCACCGGCCGGCCGGGCCTGGCCAAACACGGACACTGCTGCTTTCGGGGCATGAAGAGAGCGCAGACTGCCGCCTCCACTAGGTGGGTGGGGGGGCACCCTTCTCGCGCCCAAGGCTCCATGTACTTACCTCGTTCTAAATCCGCCATCTCCCCAGCCAAGCCCAGCGCTGGAAGCCCAGGGCTCCCCGGACCTGGGGCCTGATCACAGGCCGGGGCCGCCTCAGCAGGGCCGGAGAGAGCCCAGGGCACTGCCGCCTCTGTCTCTCCGTGGGTTCCCGTGCCCGCCCACCCACACCTCCAACGTGCCAGGCTCTGCTGGCGGGGCTGAGGAAGGCGTGGACGGCCCGGTCTGTGCGTAGAGCGCGTGCTCCGCGGGTGCACCCCGGGCTGCAGGCGGAGTGGAGAGCTGGCAGACACAGGATACCCGGGGGCCGGTGAGCCCAGGGCCCCACCGCCCACTCATCCCACGTCTGTAAAGTCTGCGCCCCGGGAGGCGCTCCAGGGGTGAGGTGGCGCTGTCCGGCTGGGGAAGGAAGGAAACCCGGGGGTAACTCCGTGCAAGTCCCATCCAGCCCCAGTTTAAAGCAACGGAAACAGGCTGTGACCGACTTGAGGAGGAGTTGAGGCCGTGGCCTTGGGCTCCACACAGGATCAAGGAAACAGTGTGTCAAGGAGCTTCCCTGGTGGCTCAGTGGTAAAGAACCTGCCTGCAATGCAGGAGATGGGGGTTCGATCCCTGGGTGGGGACGATCCCCTGGAGGAGGGCACAGGCAACCCACTCCAGTATTCTTGCCTGGGGAATCCCATGGACTGAGGAGCCTGGTGGGCTGCAGAGTCGGACACGACTGAGCACTCCAGAGCCAGTGGCCATCCCTGGAGCCCACTGACACCTCGGTCTCGAGGCGGCTTTGGGCTAGAGCGCTGCCTGGCCCCCGCCTCTGGAGTTGGGGGTTGGGGGGGATGGGGGGGTCACAGGGGGTGGGCGAGGGGTGGGTGAGGCGGACCAGACAGGCCCCGTCACTGCCCCGGAGGAGCCCCCAGGGCCCAGCTTTCCTGCGTCACAGGTGCGCACGACCAGACAGGCAGAGGCCCAGCACACCCACAGCCCAGCCTTCCAACCTCCACAAGGGAGGCGAGCGTTTTCTAAGCACAGTGAAGGAGCGGAGGGTGAACACTGGGCAGGAAAATTAAAAAAAACAAATGCCCATCGTAACATCTGGAGAAGGAAAAGGCAACCCACTCCAGTATTTTTGCCTGGAGAATCCCAGGGACAGAGGAGCCTGGTGGGCTGCCGTCCGTGGGGCGGCACGAAGTTGGACATGACTGAGGTGACTTAGCAGCAGTAGCATGGTAACATGCCAGGCTCTGGTGCGAGTTAGGCCCTTTCGGAGGCAGCAGGCACCGTACTCCTCTAACAACGAGACCTCTGCTCCACAATACTGTGTTCCCGGTTTCCACCAGGCAGCTGGGGCCGTCCCCATCCTGGTGAGGAAGATGACGTGGACACCTAGAGGAACACGTACAGTGGCAGGAAGTGCAAGGTGAGTGCCCAGCTGGGAGAGGATGCCTTTCTTAAGAAAGGAATCATGGCTATGTTCTACAGCCTGATGGAAATCATATGTCTGCCTAAATGGGGCTGCCCGGAACATTTACTATTTGCTACTGGCTGGCGTCATGTCATCCCGCTGCAGTAACATCAGCCCTCTTGCACGTCAAGAAACTCCGCCTGATTGTGGATAATACAAAAAAGATTCTGGGGTCTGTCTGGGATGAGAAGAGTGCTAAGAGACTAGGAGCCCTCTACCACCAACAGACCACTACTTTTTAGGACCTGACAGGTGTAGGAGCCCCTGACTTTACAAACCCTCCTTTTACAAATCCTCCCTTTACAAACCCTTCTCAAATCTTTCAGAGAACCAGCAGGCCAACCTGGGTTCAAACTCAGGATGGATCACGTGCTGGCTGAATGGTTTGGGGCTTCACGAAGCCTCAGTGTCAGAAGTTCCCTGAGGCTTAAAAAAGCCTCATTCCTGGGGACAGTGCAGGTCTGGCCAGGACTTAGAGGACAAACACAGGCTCAGTGGTGGCCTCCCTGCTCTCAGTCACCTATGCCATGGGCCTGAAACACGGCCCCAAGTGCTCCTTTGGCCAAAGAGGGGGTGGTAGGGAGGGAGGGGAAACACCTCTGAGCTGACAGCCAAGAGAAGGAAAAAGGGGCCAGCAGGACAAAGCCTGGGGAAGGGCGGCAGGCAGAGGGAGTGGACAGAGCCTGAAGGGTGACAGGAGGGGACATGGAGACGGCCCCGAGGCCAAGCCACCCAGGGGTGCTGGACCACGGCTAGGAGTCCGACTTCACTCTCAGAGCAGCATGAGGGCTGCACGTGGGGAGGCACAAGCTTTAAAAAGCTCTTCAGGCTGGTCCGTGGAGACTTGGGTACAGGGGGATGAAAAGGAAGGTGCTTAGAGCTGGCCAGGGAAGGACAAGGGTGGGTCCCCACTACTGGTGGGGACAACCAGCAGTGATAAAGATGAGGGTAAAAGTGAAAGTTGCTCAGAAGTGTCCAGCTCTTTGCAACCCTGTGGATGGTAGCCCGCCAGGCTCCTCTGTCCATGGGATTCTCCAGGCAAGAGTACTGGAGTGGGTCGCCATTCCCTCCTCCAGGGGACCTCCCCGACCAGGGATTGAACCTGGGTCTCCTGCACTGCAGGCGGGTTCTCGACCATCTGAGCCACCAGGGAAGCCCGTGGGCTTTTATTCAGGGGGTACCAAGAATAAGACCTAATGACAGATCAGACATGGCATGAGAGGGAAACAGAGTCATGGGGAAGACCTCGGGTTTGGAGCCTGAGCATCTGGGTGGATGGTGACCACCTTCGTGAGGTAAAGCGGAATCACGGGAAGTGCGGCTGGATTTGAGAAAGGCCATCAGTGCTCTGCTTGCACCAATCCACTCATGAGGCCTGTCAGACATCAGCATGAAGATGCTCAGGAAGTGGTGAGGACATGAGTCTAGAGCTTGGTCTGGGCTGAAGGTCTGTACTGGAAGTCACCAGCTATTAAAGACGTGAGCTCAGCAAGGAGAAGGCAGATGCAGAAAGGGCCCGGCCCCAGCATCTGGCAATCAGAGAGCACAGGGAGTGTGTGTGTGTCTGTGTCTGTGTGTGTGTGTCTGTGGGAGTGGGGGGTTTGGGGGGTGGGGGAGCCTGTGGAGAAGAGGCAAAGGAAGAAGAGAAAAGACTGTAGAGCCCTGGGGACCAAGAGTCGAGAAGGGCATGCTTCAGATGCCACCGGGAAAAGGTAAGGTAAAGCAGGAGCCTCTGGGTCTGATGACTCAGGAGCTGCCATGAGGAACTTCGTCCAGCAGGGTGGGAGGGGAGCGCCCCGGCTGGTGCTATTACAGGAGAGGCCAGCTGTGCCCAGCTGTAAATGACGCACTGCCTCCTTCATCGAGAAAGTTTCACGTGAAAAAATGTCAGCTGAACTCAAGTGTTCACAGTGCCCCGCTGATCAACATGCCGTCACAAACTTCTCAGTCCTGTGATGACTCGTGCCCAGAGAGTCACATCCTAGCACTCTGCTTGGTCCTTGGACAGACGGCTGGCTGGTCTGAAGCTCTGCTGGAAGCCCCGGTGGGGCCCAGAGAGCAATGCAAGGATGTATGAGGGTTCCCACAGAAGACAGAAAACCTCAAGGCTGAAGAACAGGGGGGTGTCTTCAGGAGAAAGCTGAGAGCACAAAAGGACAGCTCCGCCTCTGAGAGAAGCAAAGACAGGAGTTGGAATCCAGTGGGAGGCAAGACAAAGAAGATGGGTTCAGGAGGGGGCAGGTCTGAACGGCCTGGTGGGGATGAGAGGCTTTCCACTTCTCAGTGAAAGAGCAGAGGGCTTCCGGGCAAACCTAGGGAGCTGGGAGACAGGCTCGATGGAAGAGGAGGCAGGAATAACCCTGGTGGAGAGGGAGAAGTCAAGCCTAGCAGGCAAACAGCAGCCCGCACGCTGGCCCCGCTGCGTCCTCCATGTCCACGCGCCCCCCGCCCCCCGGCAGGCTGAGGACAAGCTCACCCCCTCTGGCTCCAGCCGCCTGGACCTGGTGGCCAGCCAGCCCAGGGCTGGCTCCTCCAGGCCTGCTAGGACCTTTGAAACATGTGGCTTTGCCTGGAAAGGAAGTCGGGCTAATCCGCCTCTATTTCAGCAATCTAAACTAAGAAACCTGAATGGACACTGAAGCTGGAAAATCCTGCAGGGGCGGGTGCCAGGGAAGCAACCTGAGGCCACGCACAGCAGACAGCAGAAGAGGCCGCAATGCGGACAGGAGTTGGGGTGCAGGGGCTCCCGAGAGCTTGGGGGCGAGTCCACTCCTGTCTCTCCAGCACAGCCTGCAAGGGCCTGCTCGGTACAGGCTCCCAAGCCGACCTGTGTACACATGCTTCAGAATCTGGGGATATCTCTGAATCTCTTTGAACTGGAGTTATTTCCAGTGGGTCACTGTGGCCTCTTATGAAGGATCCCTGGCTAAAATGATTGCTCCAGTTTTACAAATGAGGAGACCAAAATGAGGGAGTGGCAGAGTCCTAAGTCAAACCCACAGCGGTCTGACCCTGAACCCTGACCCCTCGCCATCCTCTGGTGCCTTCCCTGTGGACCTTCCCAGCCCTTTACCCCCTTTGCGGCCACATCACTGCTCACCAGCCTCCGTCGGAGAGGAAGTCGGAGACGAAGCTCACGAGGCGCAGTCTGGCTCTTTCCTGGCAAGCAGCCCAGGCCGGGTCGAGGCCACTAACTGAGTGCCAGCTTCACAGCCCAACTGTGACTGCCCCTGGTCTCCCCACTGTCTCCAGCTCCCCGACCAAGGAAATGGAAGACCTCACAACACTTGGGTTCCACCGATGCCCCTCCCCACCAACAGGCCCATAGCAACTGATCAGTACTGGAACATTCCAACTGGTCCCTAGTGTGAGCACAGAAGGGAGGTGGGTAGAGAAGACAAGGAAACAGATCCTTTAGTTTTGACTCATTTTTTGGTTCTTTGCTAAGCTCTCCAGTCTTTTTGCTGTTTTTTTATTCAGTCACTAAGACTGAAGTTGTGTCTAAGTTGTGTCTGACTCTGCGACCCCATGGACTGCAGCACAGCAGGCCTCCCTGTCCTTCACCATCTCCTGGAGTTTGCTCAAACTTATATCCATTGAGTCAGTGATGCCATCCAACCATCTCACCCCCTTCTTCTCCTGCCCTCAGTCTTTCCCAGCATCAGGGTCTTTTCCAATGAGTCAGCTCTTTGCATCAGGTGGCCAAAGTATTGGAGCTTCAGGATCAGTCCTTCCAGTGAGTATTCAGGGCTGATTTCCTTTAGGATTGACTGGTTTGATCTTGCTGTCCAAGGGACTCTTAAGAGTCAAAAACATCAATTCTTTGGCTTCAGCCTCCTTTACAGTCCAACTTTCACATCTCTACATGACTACCAGAAAAACCATCAGTTCACTTCAGTTCAGTCACTCAGTCGTGTCCGACTCTTTGCAACACCATGAACCACAGCACGCCAGGCCTCCCTGTCCATCACCAACTCCCGGAGTCCACCCAAACCCATGTCCATCAAGTCAGTGATGCCATCCAGCCACCTCATCCTGTCTTCCCCTTCTCCTCCTGCCCTCAATCTTTCCCAGCATCAGGGTCTTTTCCAATGAGTTAACTCTTCCCATGAGGGGGCCAAAGTATTGGAGTTTCAGCTTCAACATCAGTCCTTCCAGTGAACACCCTGGACTGATCTCCTTTAGGTTGTATCTCCTTGCAGTCCAAGGGACTCTCAAGAGCCTTCTGTAACACCATAGTTCAACAGCATCAGTTCGTCGGCACTCAGCCTTTTTCACTGTCCAATTCTCACAACCATACATGACTACTGGAAAAACCATAGCCTCGACTAGACGAACCTTTGTTGGCAAAGTAATGTCTCTGCTTTTCAATATGCTATCCAGGTTGGCCATAACTTTCCTTCCAAGGAGTAGGCGTCTTTTGATTTCATGGCTGCAATCACCATCTGCAGTGATTTTGGAGCCCAAAAAAATAAAGTCTGACACTTTTCCCACTGTTTCCCCAACTATTTCCCATGAAGTGATGGGACCAGATGCCACAATCTTAGTTTTCTTAATGTTGAGCCTTAAGCCAACTTTTTCACTCTCCTCTTTCACCACAGCCTTTTCTATATATGTGTATGTAAGTGTGTGTATATACGTGTGCTTATTAAAACTTTATGTATATTTCTTCCAACTTAGCGATCATAATGTACATAATAGCCTTAGAATTTATGAGGGAAACAGTCAGGAACAGAGGTTAGAATGTCTGAGCCTCAGCTGTGCCATATCTAGTTATAACCCTGGGCAATGTACTTAATCTCTCATGGGCTTTCCTCTGTAAAAGGGGACAAGAAAACCTGTTTTGTGGAGTTACTGAAAAAACAGAGAAAGACTGAAGTATTGATTAACAGGCCAAACCAGATGCTCAATAAACTAGTCCAGAGTAACTCAGTCTGCAGGGATGTGTGTGCAGTGCAGAGGCAGGTGAGGAGGGAGACACCAGGGAAGTCTGCCCCTTTTTTGGTTTTGAACTATGTAACCCCTGGATGACAGAATCCCCAGTTTTTCTCTCTTCCCTGCTGAAAACCACCAGTTACCTATCTGCTATTGGGCAGGTTTTCCCAGGTTTAATGGGAGAAGAAGGCTGGCATGGCAACCGAGGGAAGTTCAGAATCACAGAGACCACACCCGGCTCCCACATCCCAGACGGGCTAGGCCTGCACTGCCCAGTATGGGGCCAAAGTCACATGTGGCTACGAGCTCTGAGATGTGGTGCGATCCAAACTGAGCTGTCTTGTAGTTTGAAATATTTGAATTACACACAGATATTGATGACTCAGTACCAAAAGAGAGAATCTAAAATATTAATATCTTCTATATTAATGACAAGACATGACAGTATTTTGGAGATACTAGGTCTAACAAAGTATACTGTTGAAGTTATTTCACCTGTTTTCTTCTTACTGTCTTAATGTGGGCTACTCGAAAACTTCAGACTCCATGAGTGGCTTGCGTGGCACTGTAACTGAATGGTTTTGTACCTGCCCCAGGCAAATAAGCACCAGGTTCAGCCCCCTGAGAAGTTCCCGCATCACTGCCTTAAGTCACAATGGCGAGGACTTTGGAGCCCTCACGCCCAGCCCCAGTGGCTCTCTCCAGCCTCCTCACACCTCATACAACCCACAGCTACCAACACGCCTGAGCACGCACCCCACACACTCACAGCCACGTCCATGTTCACGCCCACGCCAGAGCTCTGTCACACGCCCTCCCCCTGTGTAATTCTCAAGCCCTTCCCCATGCAGTGGCACCCTCTCTGTGCACTCATCCATGGCCACACCTATGCCGCCTTCAGTGCTCCCTCCTTGGCACCAGCTTAGCACTCTGTTTACGCCTTTATTGCAGCACTGACCAGTGGCCGCCACCTAAGCAGCTGGGCCTCTAATGTTCCCATGGGACCATGCACTTCCCCTAGGTTGGCAGGACGCCTCTCACATAACAGGTGCTCAAGCAAGCATCTCTGGATTGAACGCCAAAGGTGGAAGAGTTTAATACAAGCAGTTATCTTACCCACTAACCACAGAGTTACAGCAGAAAATGCCTCAGTAGAGGAGGAAAAGTTACAGCAGAAAATAACCAAGCAGCTAGCTGCCACTTAGAAGTGCTCATCTCATTCTCAACCCAAGGTAGGTATCCTCACTCCCATTTTATGTGAAGAAACTGAGACTCAGAAAGTATGGTGATTCGCCCACATCAAAGACTAACCAATACGGTCTCAATCCCAGTGTAAATCCCATAATGTGTGTGTGTGTGTTCAGTCACTAAGTTACGTCTGACTCTGCGACCCCACAGACTGCAGCACACCAGGCTTTCCTGTCCTTCACTATCTCCCAGAGTTTGCTCAAATTCATGTCCATTGAGTGGGTGATGCCATCCAACCATCTCACCCTCTTCACCTCCTGCCCTCAATGGTTCCCAACATCAGGGTCTTTTCCAGTGAGTCAGCTCTTTGCATCAGGTGGCCGATGTAATGGAGCTTCAGCTTCAGGATCTGTCCTTCCAATCAATATTCAGGGTTGACTTCCTTTAGGACTGACCGGTTTGATCTCCTTGAAGTCCAAGGGACTCTCAAGAGTCCCTTCTCTAGCACCACAGTTCGAGAAGCATCATCACTTATTAAACAATGAATGAATGGACTGAGGATCTGAACTTAGACTTAATGCCAAGTCCATGCATCCTCTTTGCCTGACCCCACAGTGCCTCTCAGTCACCCCACAATTAAGAACGTCACCTGTCACATCCTGAAGACTCACTTCCTATTGGACTACTGCACTAATCCCTCTGCTTGTATGTGTGCTCAGATGCTCAGTTGTGTCTGACTGTTTGAGACCCCATGGACTGTTAGCCCACCAGGCCCCTCTGTCCATGAGATTCTCCAGGTAAGAATACTGGAGTGGGTTGCCATTTCCTTCTCCGGGGGATTTTCCTGACCCAGGGATTGAACCTGGGTCTCCTGCATTGCAGGAAGATTCTTCACCATCTGAGCCACCTGGGAGGGCCCACTAAATTCCTCTACAAACACGCAAACCTATATTCCACTTTGCAGAGAAAGGAACAGAGGCTCAGCAAGGAGAAGGGGTGGTGAGTCAGAGGGCATCTGGGATTCAGCCCCACCTCTGTCTGCTCCAGTCCCATGGCTGCCTCCAGGCAGCCAGGCAGCCCCTGCGAAGCACACGGAGTGACGGGGCACAGGGCCGAGGGTCCACACGGGCTGCTGCCTGTCAGCTCCCGCAGGAGGCTGTGTGGGGTGGGCAGGGTGAGCAGGGGCCAGGCCAGCGTGGCCCGCCTCACTTGGCAGCAGGTAAAGCCTGTTCCCGACCTGCCCCGAGTCCTGGAAAGTATCCAGCACTCCCACCGCAGGCTGGGCCACTGTCCTGGGTTTAAAGACACACCGCCTGCTGCTTGGACTCACCATGGGTTAGGCCGCTGGAAAGGGCCCAGGGATGTCCCCAGCCATTCAAGGGTGCCCGCTAAGAGCAGCATGTCCAGGTGACCATGTTGAGGGGCTGCGGGCTGCAACCCTCGGACAGAAGCCAGGCCTGGGTGGCAGCCCCCGAAACACCACACCCAGGGGTGACGGCCAGAGACTGCTGCCCACCTCCGTGCTGTCTACCTTTTCAATGCCCCCAGATCTCCTGTCTCCAGAAAAGGCAGTGAGCATGAGGTGCTCGTGAAGAAATGCTGCATACTTCTCCTACTTCCAAATCAGGAATGCAAACAAATAAACAGCACAGAAGAAGGCTGTGGGGCTTCCCTGGTGGCTCGGTGGTAAAGAATCCGCCTGCAATGCAGGAGACCCCAGGTCGATCCCTGGGTCAAGAAGACCCCCTGGAGAAGGAAATGACAGCCCACTTCACTAATTCTTGCCTAGAGAGTCCCAAGGACAGAGGAACCAAGAGTCAGACACAATTGAGTGACTCACCCACTACCACCAAGAAGGGTGTGTGTGCAGGGGGCGGGGGTCTCACCAGCTCTTCTCCCAGCTGCGTCATCCTGACCTGAAGCATCAGGAGGCCGGCCTGCTCCGCGCTCCCGGCCGAGCGTGCTGGAGCCGCCCTGGGTGCAGGGAAACATACGTGCGGCTCATCGGGGGAGCCGGCTTCATTTTCTGTCCTCAGATTTAGCCACAAAGGCCAGTGATGACCCCGCTCCCATCCAGCGAGAAGGGGCAGGGGGCTGGTGGGTCACCGGGAGAACTGAGCAGGCTGGGAGTCCCGACACGTGCCTGCACCTGTGGCTGACATCAGTGCCTTCCGGGGCGCAGATGCGAGCGCACAGAGACAGCCCCCCAGGCTACAGTGCCCAGCTGCCCACAGCCTCAGGGGCCGGGAGCCCCATGGGCCTGCCGCGGGAGGAGCAGACAGTCAGACAGATGCTGACAGACGCCAACCAACGTGCACATTTCTCTCATCAAGGCTGGAAGAAGGTAACTGGGGGGGAGCGGGGGGGGGCTCAGCTACTCCTAAATAAAAACCTGGGAACACTAAAAGAACCTTGGGGTGTGTTGCTGAATAACACAGATGTAAAAAGCTAGTGTTCTCAATAAGGGGATGAGGAGCCTTCCTGCCAAGTGCTTTCTGTGCAGAATCCGTTTCCTCCGTGTGGTATCTCTGCATCTTATCTACTGCTGCCCTTTTTAACAAAAAAGAGGAGTGTACAGAGCAATTTCACATCTGGGTTTTAACTCCCACCCTGGCACTTGTAGGGCCTGTGCAAGGAACGTTTAATCTCTTAGACCTTCAATGACTGTATCTAAAACAGGGATAAAAATTCCTAGCATTCAAATATTTCTTGAACATCTATGTCAGGAGACATGGTGGGTAGTTTACAGAAATATGGGGGAAGGACAACCAGCAAATTTATGCGTCAGATGACACATGCTTTAGAGAAAATAAAAACGAGGGAAACAGAGGCTGCAAACTTAGAGAAATCAATCAAGGAAGCTTCATGAGAAAGTGACACTGGACCAGAGACTCTGGAGGCGAGAGAGTGACCGAGGCAACACTGGAGTCACCGGGTGGCTCTGCCTGTGTGAGAAGAGCAACGCTGGACTCCCGGCTGTGGGGGGCCAGGGCCGAGGCCAGGACCACGGGAGGGACGCGGTGGCCTGGTCCTGGGGAGGGCAGGTGTGGTGAAAAGCAGCAGGGCACTGAGTGCTTTCTGAAGGAGTGCCAACACGACTCACCGGCAGACTGGAAATGGAGTGTGAAACAATTAAAAGACTCGAGGTTCTGCGGCCCAGGCAAGTACAGGAATGGAGGCACCACACAGGGGCAAGGGAAAGATGGGGGGTGGTTGTGAGGCAGGCAAAGTGACACTGAACCCCGACAGCCCACTGCCCTCTTTCAAAAACAAGTCAGTTAAATTTACAGTGATCAGCAACTTCAAGCACAGCAATTTGTTTTAACTAGTTGAACTGAAGCAAACTCAAGTTGACCTGAAGAAAGGGTGAAGGAGTCGACTAAGCAGAAGCAAAGGAATGTGAAGTCCTCTAAGAGAGTCCCCAACAGTAACTTGTGAAACGGTGAAGATGCCCAGAAAGAAACACAGGTAACATCACATACACTGCACAAACTAAAACCAAAGCTTTACGCACGATATTGGACATGACTTGGTGACTAACCACCACTGCAAGCTGATTACGTGCAGCACGCTCTGATATTTCATATTTTGTTTCATTAGGGAAAATGCCACTTCAATCCTTGGAAAAGTGACTTGCAGTAAAAAAACACCAGACGGAGACCAGGAAGGACTGGTAAATGTTTCAACCTCATTCCCATAAGTTACAGAAACAGCCTGACAGCCTTTCCCACCTTGATGAATAGCAGGCTCTTATGAGAATGAAACTGAAGTAACGCATGTGAAGTTACAAGCTCTTCTAGGTACCGTCACTCCTTAAGTGGCAATTCTGGATTCAAACCTGCAGGTTCCCTGAACCTCATCTGCTATTCAGTCAGGTACTTTTATATAATAGGTACTGAAAGTAAGCATCACTGATTTATCCCTTTGGTAATGACAGCTCAACTCTGTGACAGGTGAAACTAGGACGAGGTTGCAGGAAAATTCCTGAAGATAATCATACCAGCCAATTACACGCACTGCACTGGATGTCTGTTGTTTTTTAAGGCAGTGTTTCTCTAAATTTTCCAACTCAAATATGGCAGAGAGGACTGGACAATCATTCCTGGAGGCAAAGCCAGTGCAAGGCTAAAACTGCGATGGTCTCCTCTTTCATCTGAAAACGCCAGGCAGTCATATGTGACACTAGCCCTAGCTGTTCACTCGGGACGTGCAGGGCCCTGTGCTGAGGGGCTCTCAGTGTCCCAGGCTCGCACCTTACAGACAAGGAACACTTTTGCTTCTTTTTTTGATTTGGCTGTACCGGGTCTGAGTTGTGGGACACGGCTTCTTCAATCTTTGATGAGGCATGCAGGATGCTTAGTTGTGGCATGTGAACTGACCTGTCGTATGTGAACTCTTCACTGGGACGTGTAGGATCTAATTTCCGGACCAGACATCAAACCTGGGTCCCCTACATTGGGAGCTCAGAGTCATAGCCACTGGACCACCAGGGATGTCCCGAGAAATGAGGTTTTGAGAGGCACTGTAACTTGCCCAGGACCATGAAACAAGGAAGTGGTGGGACAGATTCAAGTGCACCCAGTCTGGCTTCAGAACCTCGCTGTAACCACAAAGCTATTTGAATTCTCCTCCAACAAGGAGCCATATTTGTTTTCACTTCAGTTCAATCATTCAGTCATGTCTGACTCTTTGCAACCCCACAGACTGCAACAGGCCAGGCTTCCCTGTCCATCACCAACTCCCAGAGCTTACTCAAACTCATGTCCATTGAGTCCGTGATGTCATCCGACCATCCCATCCTCTGTTGTCCCCTTCTCCTCCCACCATCAATTTTTCCCAGAATCAGGGTCTTTTCTAAGGAGTCCACTCTTCTCATCATGTGGAGCTTCAGATTCAGCATCAGTCCTTCCAATGAATATTCAGGACTGATGTCCTTTAGGATGGACTGGATGGATCTCCTTGCAGTCCAAGGTACACTCAAGAGTCTTCTCCAACACCACAGTTCAAAAGCATCAGTTCTTCGGTGCTCAGCTTTTTTGTAGTCCAACTCTCACATCCATACATGACTACTGGAAAAACCGTAGCTTTGACTAGACCCACATTTGTCTGCAAGGTAATATCTCTGCTTTTTAATATGCTGTCTAGTTTGTCATAGCTTTCCTTCCAAGGAGCAAGCGTCTTTTTATTTCATGGCTGCAGTCACCATCTGCAGTGATTTTGGAGCCCAAAAAATAAAGTCTCTCACTGTTTCCATTGTTTCCCCATCTATTTGCCATGAAGTGAGAGGACCAGATGCCATGATCTTTGTTTTCTGAATGTTGAGTTTTAGGTGAACTTTTTCACTCTCCTCCTCTTACACTTTCATCAAGAGGCTCTTTAGTTCTTCTTCGCTTTCTGCTATAAGGGTGGTGTCATCTGCATACCTGAGGTTAGTGATATTTCTCCCGGCAATCTTGATTCCAACCTGTGCTTCATCCATCCCGGCATTTCACATGATGTACTCTGCATATAAGTTAAATAAGCAGGGTGACAATATACAGCCTTGACATATTACTTTCCTAATTTGGAACCAGTTTGTTCTTGCATGTCCAATTCTAACTGTTGTTTCTTGACCTGCATATAGATTTCTCAGGAGGTGGGTAAGGTGGTCTGGTAATCCCATTTCTTTAAGAATTTTCCACAGTTCATTACGATCCACAGTCAAAGGCTTTGGCATAGACAATAAAGCAGATGTTTTTCTGGAACTCTCTTGCTTTTTCTATGATCCAACAGCTGTTGGCAATTTGATCCCTGGGTTCCTCTGTGTTTTCTAAATCTAGCTTGAACATCTGGAAGTTCACGGTTCACATATTATTCAAGCCTGGCTTGGAGAATTTTGAGCATTACTTTGCTAGCATGTGAGATAAGCGCAATTGTGCAGTAGTTTGACCATTCTTTGGCATTGCCAATCTTTGGGATTAGAATGAAAACTGACCTTTTCCAGTCCTGTGGCCACTGCTGAGTTTTCCAAATGTGCTGGCATATTGAGTGCAGCACTTTCACAGCATTTTTTAGGACTTGAAATAGCTCCACTGGAATTCCATCACCTCCACTAGCTTTGTTCATAGTGATGCTTCCTAAAGCCCACCTGACTTCACATTCTAGGATGTCTGGCTCTAGGTGAGTGATCACACCATCATGGTTATCTGGGTCATGAAGATCTTTTTTATATTGTTCTTCTGTGTATTCTTGCCACCTCTTCTTAATATCTTCTGCTTCTGTTAGGTCCATATCATTTTTGTCCTTTATTGAGCTCATCTTTGCATGAAATGTTCTCTTGGTACCTTTAATTTTCTTGAAGAGATCTCTAGTCTTTCCCATTCTATTGTTTTCCTCTATTTCTTTGCATTGATCACTAAGGAAGGCTTTCTTATCTCTCCTTGCTATCCTTTGGAACTCTGCATTCAAATGAGTATATCTTTCCTCTTCTCCTTTGCTTTTCACTTCACTTCTTTCACAGTTATTTGTAAGGCCTCCTCAGACAACCATTTTGCTTTTTTGCATTTCTTTTTCTTGGGGATGGTCTTGATCCCTGCCTCCTGTACGCTGTCATGAACCTCCATCCATAGTTCTTCAGGCACTCTGTCTATCAGATCTAATTCTTTGAATCTATTTATCACTTCTACTGTATAATCATAAGGGATTTGATTTAGGTCATACCTGAATGGTCTAGTGGTTTTCCCTACTTTCTTCAATTTAAGTCTGAATTTGGCAATAAAGAGTTCATGATCTGAGCCACAGTGAGCTCCCAGTCTTGTTTTTGCTAACTGTATAGAGCTTCTCAATCTTTGGCTGCCAAGAATATAATCAATCTGATTTGATACTGACCATCTGGTGATGTCCATGTGTAGAGTCTTCTCTTGTGTTGTTGGAAGAGGGTGTTTGCTATGACCAGTACATTTTCTTGGCAAAACTCTGTTAGCCTTTGCTCTGCTTCATTCTGTACTCCAAGGCCAAATTTGCCTGTTACTCCAGGTATTTCGTGACTTCCAACTTTTGCATTCCAGTCCCCTATAATGAAAAGGACATCATTTTTGGGTGTTAGTTCTAGAAGGTCTTGTAGGTCTTCATAGAACTGTTCAACTTCAGCTTCTTCAGCTTAACTGGTTGGGGCATAGACTTGGATTTCTGTAATACTGAATGGTTTGCCTTGGAAATGAGCAGAGATCATGCTCTTGTTGTTGAGATTGCATCCAAGTACTGCATTTTGGACTCTTTTGTTAACTATAATGGCTACTCCATTTCTTCTAAGAGATTCTTGCCCACAGTAGTCACCTGAGTTAAAGTCACCCATTCCAGTCCATTTTAGTTTACCGATTCCTAAAATGTTGATGTTCACTCTTGCCACCTCCTGTTTGACCACTTCCAATTTACCTTGATTCATGGATCTAACATTCCAGGTTCCTATGCAATATTGCTCTTTAGAGCATCAGACTTTACTTCCATCACCAGTCACATCCACAGCTGGGTATTGTTTTTGCTTTGGCTCTGTCTCTTCATTCTTTCTGGAGTTATTTCTCCACTGATCTCCAGTAGCATATTGGGCAGCTACTGACCTGGGGAGTTCATCTTTCAGTGTCATACCTTTTTGCCTTTTCATACTGTCCATGGGGTCACAAGGCAAGAATACTGAAGTGGTTTGTCATTCCCATCTCCAGTGGACCATGTTTTGTCAGAACTCTCCACCATGACCTGTCTGTCTTGGGTTGTCCTACACAGCATGGCTCATAGTGTCATTGACTTAGACAAGGCTGTGATCCATGTGATCAGATTGGTTAGTTTTCTGTGATTATGGTTTTCATTCTGTCTGCCCTCTGATGGAGAAGAGGCTTATGGAAGCTTCCTGATGGGAGCGACTGACTGAGGGGAAATGGGGCCTTGTTCTGATGGGTGGGGCCATGCTCAGTAAATCTTTACTCCAATTTCCTGTTGATGGGCGGGGCTGTGTTCCTTCCCTGTTGTTTGACCTGAGGCCAAACAATGGTGGAGAAAATGAAGATAGTGACCTCCTCCAAAAGGTCCCCGTGCACACACTGCTGCTCTCAGTGCCCCTGATCCTGCAGCAGGCCACCACTGACCCACACCTCCGCCAGAGACTCCTGGACATTCACGAGCAAGTCTGGCTCAGTCTCTTGTGGGGTCGCTGCTCCTTTCTCCTGTGTCCTGGTACACACAAGGTTCTGTTTGTGCCTGCCAAGAGTCTGTTTCCCCAGTCCTGTGTAAGTTCTAGCGGCTCTATGGTGGGGTTAATGGTGACCTCCTCCAAGAAGGCTTAATGCCACAGGCCTGTACAACCCAGCTCTGCTGCACGCAGAGCCCCTGTGGAAGGCCACTGCTGACCTGTATCTCCACAAGAGATGCTCAAGCACAGTTCTGGCTCAGTCTCTTTGGAGTCTCTGGGTGCTGGTGCATACAAGGTTTTGTTTGTGCCTGCCAAGAGTCTGTTTCCCCAGTCCTGTACAATATTCTTTAAATGTTGTTTCCCCCAAACCATTGGGTAAAACAGGAGCCACACTCCCCACAAGGCTCTGCCCACAGAACCTGTGGAGAGCACCCTGGGCCTGTGGAACCCCAAGTCTGCCAGAACTCCTCTGGCTTCCTCACACTCTGTGGCCAGGCATGGGCCAACAGCCCCCCTTTCCTAGACATGGGACACCGTCCTCATGTTCTCTTAGGCATGAACTTCATTAAAAACCAACGTATCACAAGCCCCAGCTGTTTGTGGCATCTTTAAAATGAAAAGCTCATCTCTATGCTAAGTTACAGCAAGTTAATTACAGCACCTGGCTGATGGCAGACATACTGAGAGAGAGTGAGGGGTTGACTGAAACATCCGATGCAAAGAACAACTGCAACCACACGCACATAAGACTGCATGCCTGAGCCCTTCTCAAACACAGACACTGGAGCTGACCCCACAGAGGGCCAGCCACAGAGGGAGACAGGCAAGCTCTCTAGACCACTTAGCTTTTCAACAGACACTCGCTGGGCACCTAAGTGCTGGACTAGCCAATGATACACAGAGTCACTCACTCACCCGCTCATTCCATCAAGTACTTAGCAGGCACCTACTACATGCCAGGCCCTGCTCGTCTGCACAGACAGATGAACCGACCGGTCTATCTCGTCAGTCACTGGTTTCACCTGGATGCATGAGGCACTGTCCTTGCAGTGGAGACGGAATCACGAACAACACAAAGTTCTGGCTCTGATGGAACACACATTCCAGGAAAGGTAGACAGACTAGAGACAGATCAGTACATAGCATGTCAAGGAGTGAAGTGCTGTGAAGAAAGACAAAGCAGCATAAGGTGACAGCAGAGGGCACGCTGTAATACTAACAGCGTTACAGGGGCCTGTGTCTGATTAGACAGCAGAGGCCTCAAAGAGAGGCGAGAGTGAGACTCGAGCAGAACCAGAGCAGGAGGGCACTGAAAATACGGCACTTTTGTGGTACCACAATGTGGGCCCATAGGCGCCTGATGGCCGGTGAGCACGAGGAGGGGCAGAGAAGGCGAGACGACCACACCAAGGAGGACGCTACAACCCACAGGGAGGTCTCAAAGCCCACTGTTTGTGCTTCACTGCAGGCCCCGATCACTGGCAAAATCCAAATATCCTGCAAAAGGGATCAGTAAACTAGGCTGCTGTGCAGAATCTACCCAATGGCAGCACTGCCCAGTCCCCTGTGTGGCATCCAGCAGCCGCACTCCTGACCCTCTGCACGTGGCGACACAAGGAGCCCACAGGCCCTCATGCCACGGCTTCTCACCTCTGCTGGCTTTACTCACACACAGATGACAATGCCCGTCCGAACCTCTTAGTCAAAATCAGGTGCCCTTTTGCCTACGTCTACACCTTTAAAATAGCCCTTCTCTGCTCCACTCTTCTTTCTTTTTAAAGAGTTCATCATTTTTGTCCATCTCCCCCACCAGAAGACGTTCAGTAAGCATTTACTGAATGGTCTGAGCCTGTTCCTCTTACTAACGTTACCCAAGGCAGAAGTTTGGGGTTTTTTTGGATGCCTCCTCTTCCCCCAATTCCTTGTATCAAATTATCCCCCAGACCTATGTTATGGAAGTTAAAATGGAGGAAGTCTTGTTCAGGCTTCAAATCAGGAGAGCAGGCCTCTGACCTGCCTGGACGCTGCCCAGATTCCATGCCTGCCTGAAAACACAGCAAGTCAGGCAACATTTCAGATAAGAAAGGGAGTGGGTCTTAGAATTTTTGAGTCCCTGAAGGTCTGGTCAGTCCCCTAGGGTCTAACAAAATCCTATGACTCACAAACTGAAATGGACATTGTAAAATGGTTACAGTGTAAAACCAGAGCTGCATTTTACAAGTGAGAGCCCACAAAACTGCAATTTGAAATGTCACCCACGGGATGACGCATCACCTGGGGACCCTTTCCCAATTGGCACCCCAGATTGCTGTTAATGAGGGCCTTTCCAGCACTGTTGAAGTCTGACTATAGGTGCTCTATTTGGTGATGTTTATGCTGCTATTTCTATTGTTTCTATTTCTTTTAAGGAATGCATATTGGAATTAGGTCAAATAATCTACAAAAAACTGAAATTGTTTATGTACGTAACGAGTGGTTTCTTTTGTTAATGAATCCTTTGAACCTAAAAGGAAAGTAAAACTTGTGGCAAAACAGACCTACTAATCCCTTTTCCTAAACATCTCTCAACACATTCTCCTGCTCCATTCCCATTACCAGTAGGTCAGACCCTTGTCTGGTTCATGCGGATTTTTGCAACAGCCTAACCTGTGTTTCCCTGCCTTGCTGCTTTCTCAAGCCCTAAGTAGTATAAACATTACTAAATCTCTCTAAAATCACTGCCCATGGATGGGTGTGGACCCACTCCATACACTTTCCCCTTCTGAGCAAAACATATGCAGTAGTGGTTGTGAAGAATCACTGTAGAAGCAAATGAAGGAGATGTACACATTTAAAGTATGGATGACTCATTCCCTGGTGGCTCAGACAGTAAAGAAGCTGCCTGCAAGGCACATGACCCAGTTTGATCCCTTGGTTAGAAAGATCTCCTGGAGAAGGGAATGGCTATCCACTCCAGTATTCTTGCCTAGAGAATCCCATGGACAGAGGAGCCTGGCAGGCTACAGGGCATGGAATCGCAAAAAGTCAGACATGGCTGAGCAACTAACACTTCCACTTTTTCTCATGGATGACTCGTTTAAGTCGCATCCATGTTTCAAAGTCTATGGCATCACCAACTCAATGGGCATGAGTTTGAGTAAGCTCCAAGAGTTGGTGATGGACAGGGAGGCCTGGCATGCTGCAGTCCATGGGGTCGCAAAGGGTCAGACACAACTGAGTGACTGAACTGAACTGAACTGTTGGAAACTCATAAGCCAAAACACATTCCTGCTGTAAACAGGCACCACTTCACACTTTAAGGTAAACAATCAACCAACTAATAATGACAAATCCAAGCTATCAGTGACTGATAATTAAACATCTAGATTCCTAGCAATTAAAAACTGTCACAAATTCAAGATGCTGGCAATAGTACACTCTTATTACAGTGCTGTTTGCAAAAATCTATGGGAAATTCTATGGCCTGTGTAAGTCCATGCTCTATGGGAACCTGAAACGCATGACTGTTCACATGGTGAGGAACTAGACGCCAAGTGAAGGACAAGGCAGACTCATCCAGAAACTCCAGCAGGCAGGACAGTCATCCCTCAGGATCTGCTGGGGGTTGGTTCCAGAACCCCCATCTTCAATGTGCACCCAAGTCCCTGGTGTAAAATGGCATAGTATTTGCATGTAAACTATGGCACAGCCTCCTATATACTTTAAACCATCTCTAGATTCCTTGTAACACCTAACATAATGTAAATGATATGTAATTAGTTGCTGTACTTGGCAAATTCAACTTTTGCTTTTTGGAACTTCCTGGAATTTTTTTTTTCTCAAATATTTTTGACCCGAGGCTGATTAGAGCCACCAATGGAGAACCCAAGGACAGGAGGTCAAACTGCAACTTAACACCAATCCCATTTCAGTAGCTCTTAATGACATCCTTGTGATCACAAGTAGATAACCTGCAGTCATACCTTCAACTTGGAAGTCTGTGGAATTTTGAGAGCCACACCCTTAGGAACCACTGAAAGAAACGGCATGTCTGAATCAGATCACTGCCACCCAGGAGAAAGAAGCCTTGTAAGTAGAGACACAGACTATAGAGTCCCAACTGTTAAATCAAACCTCTAGGATATCCCTTATGTAAAGTCCCATGGGGGCATTCTATAGAATGACCTAATCCCTGCCCACCTTTCAGCCCCCAGCCTAGTCCATACCTCTAACTACAGTGGCTAGGCATCCCCCTTGAGCCCTCTGGGCATGCCACACCCTTGATGACCTCCCAGCCCTCCACTCATGCAGTTATCTGAAAAGCTCTCATACACCTCTATTCTCCCAACCGCGCTTCCATTTGGCAAATCCCTCCTTCAATACCCAGCTCAAGGGTCACACACTCTTGAAAGTATTTCATGACTCCCCAGTCCCTGAGGGAGTGGGGAGCTCATCTCTGTGCTCCCATGACATCTGGGGACAAACTCCACCCCAGCGCTCACCACGCTGCACTTAAGAGCCCTCGTCTGCTATTCCCATTATGTTATAATCTTTGCTTGCAGCTCATCACAGTGATCCACCTTCTGGTACTAGAAAAATTTCCAAACTCAGGGTCACAGAAAAGTTGTCCTAATTTGAGGCCAAAGTGCACCAAAAATAAAGCTGGAATTTCAGTAAGTCCCATTACCTTGACTGAAAGGCTTGAGGAGAATGGAGAGTGTCACTGGACTCAGACAGAACCCACTTTTCAGGTGCTGTTTGTGTGTGCATGGCTACACACACACACACACACACACACAAGCAAAGTTCAAGGTGAAAGAGAAGAAAGCAAGTAGGCATCATAATAGGAGAAGTGTGTATAAAAAAAAAAAGCTGTGTACTGGTATCTTGTCTGTCTGTTTTTTCCCTTGTAGAAAGTCAGTCTTCTCTTCTACTGGCCTGAAACCAAGTTTCATTCATGATTTCCTGAGCTAAAACGTTGTGCACATTTTTATATAAAAATATTTGGGGGGAGGAGCACTTGGAGAATAGCACAATATTAGGTTTTAGAATTTTTGTTAACTACATATTGATTATTTACTTTTCAAGGTTTCAAATGAAATAGTAGTCCACCTCTATGTTCTAAGCATTTAATAGGGTTGATATTCTGGGATTTGAGGAAGAAAGCACTCCCTGTGCCATTTCCCAGAACCCTGTATCCACTTTAAGTGTACCTTAGCTGGCCTGCAGTTATTTTATTGCACTAGGAAAATCAAAGTTGCTTTGATCTGCCCAGGAAGTCAAAAGTGAAAGGGCAAAGCATCTCACAAGCCACTTCAATGCAATGGCAACCACGCTGTGGGATCTCCAGCCAGGCCTGGGGCCCAGACTTTGCAGTCCCCTCCATGGGCCCTGCTGGGCACGTGAGCTCCATCCCAGTGTGGGAGGAGGTCACCGAAGCTTTGAGAAAGAAGTGAATGATGAGACAAGCATTGCTGAAGATCCCCTGGCTCCAACATGGTGAGCAAAATGGAGGAACAGCAGAAGCAGGGCAACCAGTTCAAGGGCCTCTGCAGTGACCAAGGGAAACAACAACATCACTAGGCCTGGGAGACACATGAGGAAAGGCAGCAGACGAATTCAAGACCTGCTTTGGAAGCATCACTAGGACTTGGCAATTTGGAGGAAGAAAAATGTAAGGGACAACAGATGATTCCCCAGTTTCTGGACTGAAAAAGTGAACTAACAGTTGTGCTCCTTAATGAAATGGGGGAAGGGAAGGCTGGAAAGGGGCTGTGGCAGAAGGAGACCAAAAGTTAAAATTGGGACCCATTAAGCTTGAGGTGCCCATGAGACAGCCAAGTTCACTAACTCCTACCAAAGATGTAAACAGAGGAGAGAACAAGACAGCAGACGAGTAGGTGACGTGGAGTACAACTCTCTCCATGGATACATGGGGAACACACCTTCAGACACAGAAGTGCAGGCAGAACACCAGCTGAGACGGGCAGGAGTACCCGACCAGTGGAAAAGAATATGTAGAACCACGTAAAATTCTGTAGGACAAAGGAACTAGGGGAAAAACAGGAATGTTAGTAGGACTGGACCTGCCCTCGGCGGGTGGGGGAACTGAAGCAGGGGTCCGATCCCCACATTGGGACAATTGTCTGAGTCAGAGGAGAAACATTTAAGGTTGAGAGTGAAAGAGCTGACCTGTGGCAGCCTAAACGGAATGAGAATCAGGCAGTCCTTGCCGTAGCCATACCTACCCCAAACAGGGATGCAGGTCTCCTGGAAGGTGCAGCTGCTGGGAGCTGGAGTTTAGGGATCGTGGAACAACCCCAGGGCGAGGGCTGCTGTTGACTGTGGAGAGACGGATCCAGGGGATGTGAGGGAGGAGACTGTGGTGGGAAATGCCTTTGGAGGAAGCCAGGCAGCCATGGAAGCAAGGCGATACTGCTGAGTCACTCGTAGGGGGTGGAGCCATCACCATGGCCTCTCTCTCCCCATGCCAGCATCGGCAGCTGAACAACAGAGAGGCTGGCCCACCAAACGCCTGATGCCCTGAACCACAGAGCAGGACCCCACCCAGGGTACCCCTTTAAGTGCCTGACGCGCCAATCTACAGAGAAGGACCCCAGTCAGGGGGGCCCCTCTACGTGACTGACACACCGATCTACAGAGCAGGACCCCAGCCAGGGGGCCCCTTAGAGTGCCTGGCACACCGATCTACAGAGCAGGACCCCAGCCAAGGGTCCCCCCTAAGTGCCTGGCACACTGATCTACAGAGCAGGACCCCCGGCAAGGGAGCCTCTAAGTGACTGGCACATCAATCTACAGAGCAGGACCCCAGCCAGGGGGCCCCTTAGAGTGCTGACACACTGATCTACAGAGCAGGACCCCAGCCAGGGGGCCCCTTAGAGTGCCTGACACACTGATCTACAGAGCAGGACCCCCGGCAAGGGAGCCTCTAAGTGCCTGAACAGGCGGAGCTTCGGAGAAGACTGGCCAAAGAGGCCTTCTGATCGCCAGCCACCAGAGGCTCAAGAAAAGGCTCTGACCAGGCCATGACTGCTGTGGCAGAGGCAGTGTGTGTCCCTGCACACGTGGCGCTGCCAGGGTCCCTGCAAGCCAAGCAGCTGTGCCCCATTCACGCTGAACCCTCACTGGGCAGAGCTGCCACAGGCAAAAGTCTTGCATCTATGCGCGCAGGGTCGCTTCGGTCATGTCCGACTCTCTGCGACCCTGTGGACCTCTCTGTCAGGGAGGGGGTTCTCCAGGCAAGGATACTGGAGCATATTGGGCAATACTGGTTGCCATATCCTCTAGGGAACTGTACTTTCTGCTGCCCTGGCCACCAACTCCCCTGAGTACCTGGTGCAGCTAGAAGCCCTCTCTGTGTCTGTAGAATATATAAAGGTCATTGAGGGCTCCCACAAAAGAAAACGCACTAGCTCTGCTAGCTGTGGACATTGGAGGTAAGAACACACAGGAGTAGCATCAGGTTAGAGTCTGAGCTGCCCCCAGAGCAGGTCCAGAGACCAGCACAGTGTTGGAGGGTATCCCAGGGAGGTGAGGTGGACTGTGACTCCCAGCGAGGAAAAGGACTCTGACAGCAGTGACTCAAGAAAAACATTTATTATTCTTATGTTTAGACTTGTTCTGTAGAGTCTTTTGGATTTTTTTTTCTCCCTCTGTTGAGCCATCAACTTTACTGGCACTATGAAATCTAATTAAGCTTTTGAGCTTTGTTTTTTTCCTCAGTCATATTTTTTATTGTTGGTATAAACCTCTGCCTCTACATTGGGCTTTTGCAGTTCTGTGGATTTATTCGTCTTCCTTTTTTCCCCTCTTTTTTTAATTTTAATTTTTAATTTTTTAAAACTATTTTATTTTTTCTATGTTTATTCCTTTTTGTTTGCTTTTCCTACTGTTGTTCTTCTACCCTTGCAGTTAATCTTTAATGTATATAAATCTTCTTTATCTACCTCTATTTAACTTTGTCTATCTATTCTTTCTTCCTTTTCTTTCCTTCCTTTCCTCTCAACATATTTGTTAGTTTTGTTTTTATTGCCTTATTCCCCACGTGGCACCTTGCTTCAGTTTTGTTTTCCAGTTTGTGATTTAGTTTTGTTCTTAACTGGTAGATATAATTTTTTATTTCCTTTGTTCATCGGGTCAATCTGCTGTACTTTATTTTTGTTAGACTGTTTTGATTTTGTTTATAGATTTATATGTATATGCGTATATTTCATTATTTTAATTATTACTTGCCTGATTTTTTTGTAACTGCCATTTGTCTAGAGTTCACCTTTCGTTTCTCATTTTTGGGTATTTGTTTTACTCTCACTTAAGACCATAATAAACCATTTGTGGAATCTTCGTTCCTGATCAGAGATCAAGCCCTGAGCCTTTGGAGTGGGAGCACTGACTCCAAGACTCTAGACCACCAGAGAACTAACCCTAGGGAGTATCAAATAGTGAGAACTCACACAAAGGAAACCACCTGAACACAAGGCTCAGCATCACCCAGCCACCAGTAGCACCCTGTGCAGGACGCCTCATCTAAACAACAAACAAAACAAAACTACAAACCAAATCATCAGCAGACAGGATTACCACCTCACTCAGCCTTGCCCATCAGAGGAAAAACAAAACTAAACTAAAAAAACTCAACACAGATTTCACCCTATATGAAGCTTACACAAACCACTGGACCAACCTGAGGAGGGTGGAAACCAAAAGGAAGAAAGAATTGAACCTTGAAGCCTGGGAAAAGGACACTTCAAACACAGTAAGTTTTAAAAAAATACTACTAATAATGAAAAGGCAGAGAAACAGTACACAAATGAAAGAACAAACTAGAAACACAGAAGCCCAAATAAATGCAGAGGAAATAGGCAAACTACCTGAAAAAGAATTCAGAATAATGGTAGTAAACATGATCAAAAAACTTGAAAACAAAATGGATAAAAAGCAACAATCAATTAACAAAGACCCAGAAGAATTAAAGAATAAACATACAAAGACAAACAACACAATTACTGAAATTAAAAATACTCTAGAAGGAATCAATAGCAGAATATCTGAAGCAGAAGAACGAATCAGTGAGCTGAAAGTTAAATGGTGGAAATAACTTCTGAAGAGCAGAATAGAGTAAAAAGAATGAAAAGAACTGAGGATAGTCTGAGACCTCTGAGACAATATCAAACGCAGCATCATTTGAATTATAGGGGTCCTAGGAGAAGAAAAAGAAAGGGTATGAGCAAACTTTGAAAGCAATTATAGGGAGGGAGGAGGGAGGGGTTTCTGGAGGGGGAGCATATGTAAACCCATGGTGATATCATGGCATTGTATGACAAAAACAATAAAAGGGAGGAAAAAAAAAAAAAGCAATTATAGTTGAAAATTTCCCCAACATGGAAAAGGAAATAGTCAATCAAGTCCAAGAGGCACAAAGAGTCCCAACCAGGATAAATCCAAGGAGAACATGCCAAGACACATACTAATCAAACTAACGAAGACTAAACACAAAGAAAGAATATTAAAAGCAGCAAGGGAAAAGCAACAAGTGACATACAAAGGAAACCCTGTACATTTAGCAGCTGATCTTTCAGCAGAAACTCCGCAGGCCAGAAGGGAGTGGCAGGATATATTTAAAGTAATGAAAGGGAAAAATCTACAACCAAGATCACTGTACCAGGCAAGGATCTCACTCAAAATTGATGGACAAATAAAAAGCTTCTCAAACAAGCAACAGTTAAGAGGATTCAGTACCACCAAACTAGCTTTACAACAAATGTTAAAGGAATTTATATAGTGAAGAAATGCAAGAGAAGAAAAAAGATCTGCAAAATCAACTCCAAATAATTAAGAAAATAGGAACATATATATCAATAATTACTTTAAATGTAAATAGATTAAATACTCCAACCAAAAGACACAGACTGGGTGACTGGATACAAAAACAAGACCCATATATATACTGTCTACAAGATACCCACATCAGACCTCAAGACACATATAGACTAAAAGTGAGAGGATGGAAAAATATATTCCACACAAATGGAAGCAAAAGAAAGCTGGAGTAGCAATCCTCGTATCAAAAAAAAAAAAAACAGACCTTGAAATTAAGAATATTACAAGAGAAAAGGAAGGATACTCATAACGATCATGGGATCAATCCAAGAGAAAGACATAACAATTGTAAATATCTATGCACCCAACATAGGAGTACCTCAATACATAAGACAAACACTAACAGACATAAAAGGAGAAATTGATAGTAACACAATAAAAGTAGACTTTAACACCCATAGACACTCATGGGTGACACTCACACCAATGGACAGACCATTGAAACAGAAAATAAATAAGGAAATACAAGTATTAAATGATACATTAGGTGAGGTGGATCTCATTGATATCTTCAGGACAGTCCATCCAAATTCAAAATAATACACCTTCTTCTCAAGTGCACATAGAACATTCTTCAGGACAGACCACATCTTGGGTCACAAATCAAACCTCAGTAAATTTAAGAAAACTGAAATCGTATCAAGCATCTTCTCCAACCACAGTGCTATGAGGTTAGATATCAATTATAAGAAAAAACGTGTAAGAAACATAAACACATGGAGATTAAACAACACGTTTCTAAATAACCAATAGGTTACTGAAGAAATCAAAAAGGAAATCAAAAAATTTCTAGAAACAAATGACAATGAAAATACAACAACTCAAAACCGATGGGATGCAGCAAAAGCAGTTCTAAGAGGGAAGCTTATAGCAATACAATCCTACCTCAAGAAACAAGAAAAACATCAAATAGACAACCTAACTTTACACCTAAAACAACTGGAAAAAGAAAAACAAAAACCCCCAAAATTAGTAGAAGAAAATAAATCATAAAGATCAGAGTAGAAATGAATGAAAAAGAAAAAAAAACAATAGTAAAGATTAATAAAACTAAAAGCTGGTTTTTTGAGAAGATAAACAAAATTGAGAAGCCTTTAGCCAGACTCATGAATAAAATAAGAGAGAAGAATCAAATCAACAAAATTAGAAATAAAAAAGGAGAGGTTACAACAGACAATGCTGAAATACAAAGGACTCAATTCAGTTCAGTTCAGTTGCTTAGTCGTGTCCAACTCTTTGTGACCCCATGGACTGCAGCATGCCAGGCCTCCCTGTCCATCACCAACAGCCAGAGTTTACTCAAACTCATTTCCATTGAGTCAGTGATGCCATCCAACCATCTCATCCTCTGTTGTCCCCATATCTTCTCACCTTCAATCTTTCCCAGCCTCAGGGTCCTTTCAAATGAGTCAGCTCTTCACATAAGGTGGCCAAAGGATTAGAGTTTCAGCTTCAACATCAGTCCTTCCATGAACATTCAAGACTGATTTCCTTTAGGATAGACTGGTTAGATCTCCTTGCAGTCCAAGGGACCCTTAAGAGTCTTCTCCAACACCACAGTTCAAAAGCATCAATTCTTTGGCACTCAGCTTTCTTTACCGTCCAACTCTCCCATGCATACATGACTACTGGAAAAACCATAGCCTTGACTAGACAGAACAACTGTTGGCAAAGTGATGTCTCTGCTTTTTAATATGCTGTCTAGGTTGGTCATAACTTTTCTTCCAAGGAGTAAGCGTCTTTTTATTTCTTGGCTGCAGTCACCATCTGCAGTGATTTTGGAGCCCTCCAAAATAAAGTCTGCCACTGTTATAATCCTTATAAAGGATTATAAGAGACTATTATGAACAACTATATGGCAATAAAATGGGTAACCTGGAAGAAATGGACAGATTCTTAGAAAAGTTCAATCTTCTAAGACTGAACCAGGAAGAAATAGAAATTATGAACAACCCAATTACAAGCACTGGAATTGAAGCTGTGACCAACAATCTCCGAAAAAACAAAAGCCCAGGGCCAGATGGCTTCACAGGAGAATTCTATCAAACATTTAAAGAAGAGCTAAAGCCTATTCTTCTAAAACTCTTTCAAAAAATTGCAGAGGAAGGAACACTTCCAAACTCTTTCTATGAGGCCATGATCACCCTGATACCAAATCCAGAAAAAGACAACACACAAAAAAGAAAATTACAGGCCAATATCACTGATGAACATAGATGTAAAAATTATCAACAAAATTTTAGCAAACAGAATTCAGCAACACATCAAAAAGCTCATATACCATGACCAAGTTGGGTTTATACCAGGGATGCAAGGATTCTTCAATATACACAAATCAATCAATCAGTGTGATACACCATATTAACAAAATGCCTACCCTGACTATCTGGTAACCCCTCTCATCATCCTTCCAGAAAGTTCAAATGTCACCTTCTCTGCAAATCATTTTCTGACCTTCCCTCCTCCAGCAGGCTGTATGTAACTCATCTATTGTCTGGACCTCTCTCTAGACCCCAGTTGTAGGAAGGCTTTGTTTGGGTGGGTCACTAGCTGAGCTCAGGAACCTAGATCAATGCCATTATGTTTGTCGAATACAAAAATACTACTAGTATACCACCATATGACCCAGCAATCACACTCCTAGGCACATACCCTGAGGAAACCAAAACTGAAATAGACACATGTATCCCACTGATTATTGCAGCACAACAGCAAGAACATGGAAGCAACCTAGATGTCCATAGACAGATGAATGGATAAAGGTGTGATATATATCCACAATGGAATATTACTCAGCCATAAAAAGGAGTGCATGTGAGTCAGTTCTGATGAGATAGATGAACCTAGAACCTATTATACAGAGTGAAGTAAGTCAGAGAGCAAAGAAATACTGTATTCTAACGCATATACAAAATCTAGAAAAATGGTACTGAAGAATTTATTTGCAGGGCAGCAAAGGAGAAACAGACACAGAGAATAGACTTATGGACAGGAGGAGAGGAGAGGAGAGGAGAGGGTGAGATGTATGGAAAGAGTAACATGGAAACTTACATTACCATATGTAAAATAGATAGCCAACGGGAATTTGCTATATGGCTCAGGAAACTCAAACGGGCTCTGTATCAACCGAGAGGGGTGGGATGGGGAGGGAGATGGGAGGCAGGTTCAAAAGGGAACATATGTATACATATGACTGATTCATATTGAGGTTTGACAGAAAACAACAAAATTCTATAAAGCAATTATCTTTCAATTAAAAAATAAATAAATTTTTAAAAAAGATATAAAAAGAGCTATGAACACAGAGCATGGAGTAATGGAAGCCTGGGAGGATCTCACTAATGATCATTCCCGCCCTTCTCTTAGGGTGCTCATATGTCCACCTCTGTGCCAGCTCAAGGTAGGGTGTACCTCACGGGGAGCTCATGTGGCTAAACTCAGCCAGGACACATGCAAGCTGCTTCTAAGATGACCTTCAGTAAAGCAGACCAGCTCTGGGGCTAAGAAAAAACCAGTCCTGTTAACAATAAAATGGGATTTGCATCATACAACAATGTGAAGTAAAGTGTGTGTGTGCACGTGCATGCTAAGTCACTTCAGTTGTGTCAACTCTTTGTGACCCTATAGACTGTAGCCTGCCACTCTGTCCATGGGATTGTCCAGGCAAGAATACTGGAGTGGGTTGCCATGCCCTTCTCCAGGGGATCTCCCTGACCCAGAGATCAAACCCAAGTCCCCCACACTGCAGGCAAAGTTTTTACCGTCTGAGCCACCAGGGAAGCCCACAGTGAAGTATACAACCTGGTATTTTTTTCAATTACAATCGTTGTAACAGTTGCGCTGACTTCCTGACAATGATGTTTTCAAGGCGTCCAGGCAGAAGGGTCTCAGTATCTCGACATGTGTCCTGACAGTTACATCACTGGAGGTACTGCCCTGTTTGGGGGATTCCAAATAGAACCTCCCCAGGGAAACGGCAATCTAAGGTGGTACAGATGCAGAGGAAGGTCTCACAAGAAGAAGCCCAGTGCTCGCTTTGGCAGCACATATACTAAAATTGGAATGATACAGAGAAGACTAGCATGGCCCCTGCGCAAGGATGACACGCAAATTCGTGAAGCGTTCCATATTTTTTGAAACAAGCTAATTATCATATGTTTAATCAATCGCCAGCCCAGGGCTGGTGCAGCAAGATTTCCCGGGGGGGAGGGAGGAGGGAGGGGGGTTCTGGAAGGGGAGCATATGTAAACCCATGGTGATATCATGACATTGTATGGCAAAAACAATAAAAAAAAAAAAAGTAAAAAAAAAAAAAAAGCCCAGAGTATATGGCCTGTTTTAGGGAAACAATGACTCTGAGTTCACATCCTGCTCTGAAGGTAATATGCCTTCTTTGGGACCAGCACCTGATTTCCCATCAGGATGGATCTATTTTCCCAGTTTTGCCACCAAAGGACAAATTAAAATGCCATTCGACATTCTGCTTTCCAAATAAAAGTAGAGCCATTTAAAAAAAAAAAAACAAACATTCAACTAAACAATTGCACACAGCAATAAAGCACTGTGCTCTGCTGCCTTGCTGCACAGCCCCATTTGCAGTTATTTAGAGGGGAGGCAGGAAGATTGTTACAGACAGCCAGATTAAGTTGCCCCAACCCCTGTTAGCATCTTCCTGTGCTCCAAGAGTAGGACAGCGCAGCATTCATGTAAACTGACTCAATTTCCCGCATTTAAATAAGCCAAAATAAATAAATAAATAAAACTCACAAGACTGACTGGAAGCTCTTGGGAAGAAGAGATGTACATTTTTAAGAAAGTGTCCTGGCTGGGGGTAGAGCCAACACAAGGATCAGACCGCATCTCTGGTCAACAGGCCATGGCTCCCGCCCCTGAGGGGACACTGGAGTGGGTGGAAAGGGCCCCCCAGCTCTGTGACAGAAGCAGCTTCCAAGGAGGACGAGCAAGATGGGGCCAGGGAGAGGAAAACCAGGCGCTGCTCACATCGGCCATGGGCCTCACGTGGAATGTCTAGTACTCTGAGTTTCCGGGAATGGGAGTTACCATTTGCCCTTGCCTGTTTACTAGGACTGGTAGGAGGACTCGTGGTGCGCATAGAAGCACTTTCTGAATGGGGAAGAACTCATCAGATATAGCAGACAACTGCTGGTTACTGTCAGGTAGGAAAGGCTGGAATGAGTCCTCTTAAAGAGGATGGTGACCAACAAAACAGATAAACTAAGTAAGGAACATCTTTGGGATATTCCGCAGGTTCAGTAAAAGCAGTTGAGAAAAGGAATCTACTGACAATGATTAAAAAAAAAAGAGGTTTGGAGCAGAGAGGTGGGTTCAGATGCAACTCTCTGATGATTGAGGCAGTCTGGAAGATCATATGGATGATTAGATGGGTTGGGTGGCTAGGTGGAGGGCGAGGGGTCTGCCATCCAGGAGACAAGAGGACCACAGACACAGGCGTGAGAAACCCCACCTCATGCAATCCCATTCAGCAGCAGCCACAGGGAGGCAGAGTGGGGGGGGAGCCATGCTTCCAAGGTCACTGGTTCCCTAAGCTGCTTGTCACCTCCCTTCCCCTCAAGCTCCTGGATCCCAGCTCTTAACGTGGAACCAAACTGTCCATGAAAAATAAAAATATGAAAGCTTTGCTTCACTTCCCCAATAGCCAAAACACAAAAAGTAGCTAGAGCATTAAAAATGCTCAAAGAATAAAGTCGATTTATAGTATAGGCCCTATACGGGTGGAATGGTGGAGGTACATAGTGAATCTACACATGAGGTGACCACTCTTCACTAAATGTTTATGGAGGCACTGTTATATCATGTTATGCCTGAGGCACAGTTCAGATACATCTTAAGGAAGTGACTGGGGGAAATATGCCAACAGGTAACTATAATCCAGTACGGAAGTGCTACGATGAGGTGAGGGTCACAGAGAAGGAGCCCCCACATTCCACATGGCTGTGGGAGGACAGAGGGGCACAAAGTGCCCCCTGGGATACAGGTCAGTAAGAAGAACCCAGTACAGTGGGGGTTCAAAAGCAGGAGAAATCACCACCAGCCAGCGGGGAAAGCCCTCATTTCCAAGGTGGCAGCCATTGATAAAGGCCTTGAGCGATGACTAGGAAGGTAAACTAGGGCTTGGCCAGGCAGAGGAAGGTAAAATGTCACATACAGGGCTGGCTATGTCTGAGAAACATTAGGGACCCTTATCCCTCCAAACATGGGTTTCCCTCTTTAGAGGACTTTAGCAGACATGAATGTGCTTCTATTTACCTTTTCTTCAACTCCAAGTACTGCTGCTTCAGTAGTTTCAGCAAACTGACTTCCAGGAAAGGTGACTTGGATTATTCCTGTTGAGAAATCAGAAGAAGAGGTATAACAGGTTTGGTGGGATTGCTCTCTGCAGACTTCCTATGACTCCTCCACCAAGTCCCTGCTGAGAGGGCGGTCACCAAGCTCCCCCAGCTGCTCCTCCCCAGCACTCACGCTCCCCCTCCCCCTCCCTCCCTCACACCAGGCAGGACCACACAACCCAACCAGAGGAGCCTGACTGCTCCAGCCTCCAGCACTCCCGTCAGGCTGTTCCCTGCAATCCTGAGGTTGCTGCAACAGACCCTCCCTCCGCTGACTTAAGCTGGAAAGATAGCATTTATTTTCCTTGCAACCAAAAGTTACTTATTCAAAACTATGAGATTCAGGGTTGGGACTAAAAAGAAAACACAAGTAGAAGGTGATGAAATCAAGACTTCTGAAACAAAGCCTCAGGAAACATAAAAGATGAGAGACAGTGACCTGGGCCTCTCAACTACATAACATCTGAGAGGAGAGGAAGAGAGAGGTGTGAAACCCAGAGAGGAGACCCACCAAATAATTCATAAAATCTCAGCGGTATGCAATACTAAGATGGAGACCCAGATGCTAAGGAAAAGAGGGCTCCTAATATGGGTACTACCCATAAAAAAATAAAAAAGAATCTCAATGAAAATATAAAGGTGAGAGTCTCTGAAAGTGTCTACAGCACATGAGGAATAACTGAGTAACCGTACAATGCCTATCAATACTAAAGTGAGAAGTGAAATAACAAAGGTAAGTCTTGATTTACTGTGCTGTCCTTTTTTGGTCTTAATAAACATTTATTTACTCATGGTTGGTGGGTCAGCAATTAGTGCTGGGCTCAGTGGGGTGGTTTTTCTTCTGGTCTTTCCTGGTTTACTCATGTGGCTACAGGCATCTGTGGCTCAGCTGAGCCAGATGGTAGACCAGCTGACTCAGTTCACATACTAGTGACTGGTACTAGTTATTCCTGCTATCTTTAGCCTATTTTAGTAAATACAAACATTTTTTTCCCTAAGATCTTGAAAGATATATGCCAACTATCCCCTTGACCTAATTTTCCATTGGTTCTCAGTGGGTCAACCATGAAATCACCTACTGTTGGGCTTCAAGACTCTAACCCCTTCTAATCCCTCTACTAGGGAGTAAGATTTCCATGAAGTTTAAAGATAAGGGCTATGAAAGGGAGGGCTGAGAGACAGGACTATAAAGTAGATGGTTTTTCAGGGGGTCTGAATGCCAAGTTAAATTGCATGCATGCTCACTCACTCAATCATGTCTGACTCTTTGCAACCCCATGAACTGTAACCCACCAGGCTCCTCTGTCCATGGAATTTCCCAGGCAAGAATACTGGAGTGGGTTGCCAATTCTTACTCCAGGGAATCTTCCTGACCCAAGGATTGAACCAGCATCTCCTGCAGTGAGATTCTTTACCACAGTACCACTTGGGAAGTCCCAAGTTAAGCTGGATGGACTTTATTCAAGCAGCCTAAGAGTCAAGATGACTGTAGGCTAATCCCATATTCTCTGAGAGATAATTACCACTCTGAAAATGTAGAATGTTAAAATTGGGCTACAGAGGGAAAATATGACCCAAAGCACAAAGACGAAAGCAGTCAGCTGGAAATTAGGTCGACAGTATCCGTGACCTTTACCCTTGACAGGGCACTTTGCCTGCAGCTGTTGGCTCATTAGCCGCAGCAAGGGCTTCATGAGCATCTCCTCGCTCTGGGCCTTCTAGGCAGCTCGGAGCTCCAGGGGTTCACTCTGTGTGGTACAGAACAGCAACAGGGACACCAGCTGGCCTGCAAAGCAGGCTGAAGGGCAGCGATCCTGTCTGCTCACCCCAGACCTGGCCCCCAGGAGGCCGGCATCCATCCCCATCTGTCCATTCCAAGCAGCAGAGGCACCTGCTCTAATCTCAGCCCCATATTCTCCTCTCTGGGCTTGTTTCCTTGTCCACAAAACTGGGGAGGGAGACAGGACTCACGGCCCTCAGAGGGCAGTCTGCAGAGCAGACCTCTCTGCTGCTAGTTCACAATAAGCTAAGTACAGAAATTAAGAGCAGTTCAAAAGCTTTTAGTGCTTATGACACTGCTACACAGCCAAGCACATGATCAGGGGGACTGTCTTGCTGGACATAGACTTTTGTATGAGTTTCCTGCAAATGCCAGTTCTGGGGGCCAGTAGCCTGAAATCAAGGTGTTGGCGAGGCCACATCCCCTCCAGGCTCTAGGGGAGAGTCCATTCCTTGCCTTTTTCAGCTGCTGGTGACTGCTGGCATTCCTCGGCTTGCAGCCGCATTGCTCTTTCATTTCAGTGCCTTCTCGTGTGTGCACGTGTGTGTGTGTCTGTGTGCATGTATGTAAAAATCACTCTCTTCCTCTCTAAGGATGCTTCTGGTTACATTTAGGACCCACCTAGATATAACCCAATATTCCCACATGCTGCAGTGGTAAAGAACCCATCTGCCACTGCAGGAGACAAGAGAGACACAGGTTCAATCCCTGGGTCAGGAAGATCCTCTGGAGAAGGAAATGGCAACCCACTCCAGTACTCGTGCCTGGAAAATTCCACCAACAGAGAAGCCTGGCGGGCTATAGTCCATGGGGTCGCAAAGAGTCAGACATGACTGAGCACATAGTCACACACCTAGATAATCCAAGATGAGTGTGTATGTGTGTGTGTGTGTATTAGTCGCCCAGTCATGTCTAACTCTACAACCCCATGAACTGTAGTCCACCAGCCTCCTCTGTCCATGGGATTCTCCAGGCAACAATACTGAAGTCGGTTGCCATGCCATTCTCCACGGGATCTTCCCAACCCAGGGGTCAAACCTGGGTCTCCTGCACTGGCAGGCAGATTCTTTACCATCTGAGCCACCAGGAAAGCCTCACCCCAAGATGACCTCATCTCCAATCCTTATCTGAATTACACCTACAAAGATATTTTTTCCAAATAAGGTCACATTACTCGGACACGTCTTTGGGACCACCATACAGCCCAGCCACCTCAACTGGTTCAGATACTGTGGGATGCATGTGCGATCAGCTGTTACACAGTGTGCACCATATGCTCACACCAGTTCACAACTGGAAGAGAAATTGCTGCCCTGCCTTTTGCTCTGCTGGGACCGTGGCTCCTCCCCTACAGCCCAGGAGCCCGGGTGAGATCAGCCTGGAGCCATCAGGAAAGGAAAGGAGACTGACAGGAGGCCAGGGCATGGGGGGCAGGGCTCCCTCACCCGCAGGCAGTGCAGGGGCCACTCCTCTCTACCCACTCCTGCCCTCACATGGCTTTAGCTGCAAAGGAATTAAATTCATCATCTGTTGCTGCTGTTGTTGTTCAAGGCTGCCTCCCTCATCCCATCATTGCTCAGAATTTTCAATGTCCAAGTCTGAGAACAGAAACAAAACTGTTCGATTAGAATCCTTGTGTCCATAGCACTGTCCTACTACTAACATTTGCTCCCCAGCAACATCCTGCCCTGTAACTTTAAAAACACTCAGAGCCAGGCTTCATAACAGGATGGAAGAGGCACCTGGAAATTTGACAAAGCAAGGATTTCATTTCTCATTAGAAGCTTGCTTGCCTTGCAGGAGCATCCTTGTCAAAGAAACAATTCTGAGTCCTTTTCCATGCTACATTTCAGCCTTAAGGGCAGACCATGTCAAAATACCCGAGGATGTTTAAACACTCAATCAGGTATGGCCATAGCAAACAGCTACTCTCATCATTCAACAAGTGGCAGGAGGTATGAAAGGCAAAATCTTTCTGGAAGCAATTTGACAAACTCTTATTAAATAGTTTAAAACTGTATACACCCTTGATATTATAATTCCATTTTCAGAACTCTATCCTAGGAAATGAATCTGAAATGGGGACAAAACTTAATGCTGAAAGGTATCCATGGCAATGTTTTACATGAGATTAAAAAAAAACTGGAAATAAAGTTAATAGTCAATGAAAGAAAATGACTAGACAAATTATGGTAGATTTGTGAATAAAGTTTTACACAGCCATGAAAAAGACATTTTACAAAGAATTTCTAATAAAAATACCAACTACAATAGCAACAGCTAATCCTTACATGGGTCAGATACTGTCCTAAGCTTATCAGGTGCCTTAGAAACATTAACCCTCTCAATCCCCAGGTTGCTAATATTATTTTCCTGCTTTACAGATCAGAAACTGGAGGCACCAATAGTTAAGACACTTGCTCAAGATCACCCTGCTAGAAAGAGATCGCATGGGGTTTTGAGCCCACCCGGTCTGGCTCAAAAGTCTATGCTCTTAAGTCCTCTGACAGTCTGAATAATGGCCCCCAAGGATAACAGGTCCTAACTCTGGAACCTATAAATGCTACCTTGGGTAGAAATGGCACCTCTGCTGGTGAAGAATCTTAAGATGGAGAGACATCCTTGATCGTCAGGTTGTGAGAGCCGACACAAATGCCCTCACAAGAGAGGCAGAGGGAGATTTCTCTCACACACACACAGAAAAGCATGTGAAAACAGAGGCAGACGTTGGAGAGTCGGGGCCACATGCTGGGAACGCCAGGGAACGTAGGGAACACCAGGGAACGCGGGGAACGCCAGGGGACGCGGGGAACGCCAGGGGACGCCGGGAACACTAGGGAACGCCGGGAACGCCAGGGAACGCCAGGAACGCCAAGCTTTGAAAGACGAGGGCAGGGAGAGGGAACTAAGATGGCGGAGGAATAGGACGGGGAGTCCACTCTCTCCCCAACAAATACACCAAAAGAACATTTAAAAACCGAGCAAACTCCATAAAACAACATCCGAATGCTGGCAGAGGACATCAGGCATCTGGAAAGGCAGCCCGTTGCCAACGAAAGAAGGTAGGACAAAAAAAAAAAAGTAAAAGGAGAGGCAAAGAGTTAGGGACCAAGATCCCTCCCTTTCAGAAAAGGGAGTCTGAAATGTTTCTGAACACCAGGAAACATTCTCCCCAGCGGATCTATGGCGGATCTTGGAGGGCAACGTAAAGGGGAGTAAAAATAGATAAATAATTAAGCCCCCCAGATTGCGTCTCTAACTGTAACTCCCAGCAGAGCAGCGGCCTGGACGCCCCATCCCCCACTAGCCGGTGCGGACTTCTCAGGGAGGGGCTTAGGGAGAAGACTGAGACTGAACGCTGGGGCACCTAACTGAGGGTGCTAACTGGAGAGAGACCGCTGGGTAGCTTTCCCAAGGAAGAGCCCCAGCCAGGCTCGCGCACAGAACAAAGGGCAGCGAGGACTCGGTCCACTGCGCGAGACAGTCGGGTGGAGTTGGGCGGCTGCGGGCTGCGGACCGGCCCAGCCCCCGCCGGAGTGCGGGCCCGGCGAGGCTTCTGCTCCCAAACCGCAGCAGAACTGGGTGCTAGCCAAGACCTCTGGGGATTCTGGACAGTCGCTGCCAGAGATCGGCGCTCCACACACCTGAGAAGGCGCGCCCAGCTGTGTGCTGAGAAAATCCAGTGGCTGGGCCGGGGGAGGGGAGAAGTCGCAGCCCCCAACTGCGCAGAGGGGGCAGGGAAAGTGCACTCACCGGGAGCAGGGCAAACCCCAGAGCACTGAATAGACACTGAAGAGACCAGCAAACAGAAGATGCTAAAATAAGAAGAGGGAACCGCTTTGCAGCAGACAGGAGCAACAGATTAAATCCCTGCAGGTGGCGCAGACTTCATAGAAAGGAGTCTATAGGCCGTGAGAAGTACAAGCTGGACCAAGGTACTATCTGAAAATGAACTGACTCCTCAATGTACGCAACAGTACCAGAGAAAGCCCTAAATATAATTTTACTGGGATCATCTTTTAAATTTTTTTTAAAACTTTTTGTATACTATTTTTTTAGTCCCCTATAATCCCATTATTTTTTTCTCGTTATTTTTATTTTCCTTTTTTTTAATCACCTCTCTCTCCCTTATTTTATTTTCCATTTTATTTCTTTCCTTTTATATCTCCTCTTTTTTCCTTTTTTATTTTTAATTGAATTTTTTGTTGTTGTATTATTTCTTATTCGTTATTTTTCTTTCTTTTTTTTTTGTAAAAGTACTTTTGAGAATCCAATCTTTACTCTAGATTTTTAATCTCTGCTTATTAATATTTGGTATCAACTTTGTATCTTTAAGAATCCAAGCTTCAGTACCCACTGTTACTTGGGAGTGAGATCACTGGCTTGACTGCTCTCTCCCCATTCTTGATTCTCCTTTTTTTTTTCTCTTTCTCAACAAGTTACCTCCTTCATTCCCCCCCCCCCCCGCCCCGCCCTTTATCTTCTCTACCCAACTCTGGGAATCTGTTTGAGTGTTACGAGGGGTGAAGAACACCAAGATAACTGACCACTGGCTGGATCTGTCTCTGTCCATCTGACTCTCTCTTTTCTCTCTCTGGTCACTTCTGTCTCCATACTCCCTCTTTTCCTCTCGGTATAACTCGGTGAACGTCCTCGAGGGATCCAGGCTGTGGAGAGCACACAGGGAAGTAATCACTGGCCACTTCACTCTCTCACCATCTGATTCTTCTATTCTCCTTCTGGTCCATGCCATGTAACTCTGTGTACCTGTCTGAGTGTCCCTCACTGTGGAGAAACTTCTCATCATTAAACTAGACGTTCTACCATCATTACTGCATAGATGAAGGAGTCTTGAGGCTACTGGAAGACAGGAGACTAAGCCCAGATCCTGAGAATTCCAGAGAACTCCTGGATCCAGGAGTTAATTAATCGATAGGAGCTCATCAAACTCCTCCATATTTAAACTGAAACCAAGCACCCCCCAAGGGCCAACAAGCTCCAGAGTAAGATATACCAAGCAAGTTCTCCAGCAACACAGGAACATAGCCTGGAACTTCAATACACAGGTTGCCCAAGGTCACACCAAGCCCACCGACATCTCAAAACTCTTTACTGGGCACTTCATTGCTCGTTAGAGTGAGGAAACCCAGATCCACCCACCAGAACACCACACAAGCTTTCCCAACCAGGAAACTTTGACAAACCACACATCCAACCCCACCCACAGTGAGGAACCCTCACAATAAAGGGACAACACACCAAGATAAACAAGATGAAAAGGCAGAGAAATACCCAGCAGGTAAAGGAACAGGATAAATGTCCTCCAGACCAAGCAAAAGACGAAGAGATAGGATGTCTACCTGATAAAGAATTCCGAATAATGATAGTGAAAATGATCCAAAATCTGGAAAATAAACTGGAGTTACAGTTCAATAACCTGCAGGCAAGGATTGAGAAGATGCAGGTAAGCTTTAACAAGGACTTAGAAGAAATGAAAAAGAGTCAAAATACAATGAATAATGCAATAAATGAGATCAAAAACACCCTGGAGGGAACTAACAGTAGAATAACAGAGATAGAAGACAGAATAAGTGAGGTAGAAGACAGAATGGCAGAAATAAATGAAACAGAAAGGAAAAATGAAAAAAGAATTAAAAGAAATGAGGACAATCTCAGAGACCTCTGGGACACTGTTAAATGCACCAATATTCGAATCATAGGAGTCCCAGAAGAAGAAGACAAAAAGAAAGACCATCAGAAAATTCTTGAGGAGATAATTGTTGAAAACTTCCCTAAATTGGGAAAGCAAATAACCACTCAAGTCCAAGAAACCCAGAGAGTCCCAAATAGGATGAACCCCAAGCGGAACACCCCAAGACATATATTAATCAAATTAACAAATATCAAACATAAAGAGCAGATACTAAAAGCAGCAAGGGAAAAACAACAAATAACTCACAAGGGGAATCCCATAAGGATAACAGCTGATCTCTCAATAGAAACACTTCAGGCCAGAAGGGAATGGCAGAACATACTTAAAATCATGAAAGAAAATAATCTACAACTGTCCGATTACTGTACCCAGCAAGGATCTCATTCAAATTTAAAGGAGAAATCAGAAGCTTTTCAGACAAGCAAAAGCTGAGAGAATTCAGCAACACCAAACCAGCACTCCAATGAATGCTAAAAGATCTTTCCTAGATAGGAAACATGGATGGGGTAAATAATCTCGAACCCAAAACAATAAAGTAAATGGCAACGGGATCATACTTATCAATAATTACCTTAAATGTAAACAGGCTGAATGCCCCAACCAAACGACAAAGATTGGCCGATTGGATACAGAAACAAGACCCTTATATATGTTGTCTACAAGAGACCCACCTCAAACCTAGGGACACATATAGACTGAAAGAAAAGGCTGGAAAAAGATATTCCATGCAAATAAAGACCAAAAAAAAGCAGGAGTGGCAATACTCATATCAGATAAAGTAGACTTTAAAATAAAGGCTGTGAAGAGAGATAAAGATGGAAATTACATAATGATCAAAGGATCAATCCAAGAAGAAGAAATAACAATTATAAATATTTATGCACCCAACAGAGGAGCACCACAATATGTAAGGCAAATGCTAACAAGTATGAAAGGGGAAATTAACAACACAATAACAGTGGGAGACTTTAATACACCACTCATACCAATGGATAAATCAACTAGACAGAAAAGTAACAAGGAAATTCAAACTTTAAATGATACAATAGACCAACTAGACCTAATTGATATCTATAGGTCATTCCACCCCAAAACAAGGAATTTCACCTTTTTCTCAAGCGCACACGGGACCTTCTCCAGGATAGATCACATTCTGACCCATAAATCTAGCCTTGGTAAATTCAAAAATATTGAAATCATTCCAAGCATCTTTTCTGACCACAATGCAATGAGATTAGATATCAACCAGAGGAGAAAACCATTCAAAACTTCCAACATATGGAGGCTCAACAACACACTCCTGAATAACCAACAAATCACAGAAGAAATCAAAAAAGAAATCCAATTATGCATAGAAATGAATGAAAATGAAAACAAAACAATCCAAAACCTATGGGACACAGTAAAAGCAGTGCTAAGGGGAAAGTTCATAGCAATACAAGCTCACCTCAGGAAACAAGGAAAAAGTCAAATAAATAACCTTACTTTACACCTAAAGCAACTAGAAAAGGAAGAGATGCAGAAGCCCAGGTCTAGTAGAAGGAAAGAAATCTTAAAGATCAGGGCAGAAATAAATGCAAAGGAAACAAAAGAGACCATAGCAAAAATTAACAAAGCCAAAAGCTGGTTCTTTGAGAAGATAAATAAAATTGACAAACCATTAGCCAGACTCATCAAGAAACAAAGGGAGAAGAACCAAATCAACAGAATTAGAAATGAAAACAGAGAGATCACAACAGAAAACACAGAAATACAAAGGATCATAAGAGACTATTATCAGCAACTATATGCAAATAAACTGGACAACCTAGATGAAATGGACAACTTCCTAGAAAAGTACAACTTTCCAAGACTAAACCAGGAAGAGATAGATAATATTAATAGACCCATCACAAGCACGGAAATTGAAACCGTAATCAGAAATCTCCCAAAAAACAAAAGCCCAGGACCAGATGGCTTCACAGCTGAATTCTACCAAAAATTTAGAGAAGAGTTAACACCTATTCTACTCAAACTCTTCCAGAAAATTGCAGAGGAAGGTAAACTTCCAAACTCATTCTTTGAGGCCACCATCACCCTAATTCCAAAACCTGAGAAAGATGCCACAAAAAAAGAAAACTACAGGCCAATATCACTGATGAACATAGATGCAAACATCCTTAACAAAATTCTAGCAAATAGAATCCAACAACACATTAAAAAGATCATACATCATGATCAAGTAGGCTTTATCCCAGGGATGCAAGGATTCTTCAATATTTGCAAATCAATCAATGTAATACACCACATTAACAAATTGAAAAATAAAAACCACATGATTATCTCAATAGATGCAGAGAAAGCCTTTGACAAAATTCAACATCCATTTATGATAAAAACCCTCCAGAAAGCAGGAATAGAAGGAACATACCTCAATATAACAAAAGCTATATATGACAAACCCACAGCAAACATTATCCTCAATGGTGAAAAACTGAAAGCATTCCCCCTGAAGTCAGAAACAAGACAAGGGTGCCCACTCTCACCACTACTATTCAACATAGTTTTGGAAGTCTTGGCCACAGCAATCAGAGCAGATAAAGAAATTAAAGGAATCCGGATTGGAAAAGAAGAAGTAAAACTCTCTCTGTTTGCAGATGACATGATCCTCTACATTGAAAACCCTAAAAACTCTACCAGAAAATTACTAGAGCTAATCAGTGAATACAGTCAAGTTTCAGGATACAAAATCAACACACAGAAATCCCTGGCATTCCTATACACTAACAATGAGAAAACAGAAAGAGAAATTAAGGAAACAATTCCATTCACCATTGAAACAAAAAGAATAAAATACTTAGGAGTATTTCTACCTAAAGCAACAAAAGACTTGTATATAGAAAACTATAAAACACTGATGAAAGAAATCAAAGAGGACACAAACAGATGGAGAAATGTGTCGTGTTCGTGGATTGGAAGAATCAATATAGTGAAAATGAGTATACTACCCAAAGCAATCTATAGATTCAGTGCAATTCCTATCAAGCTACCAGAGGTCTTTTTCAGAGAATTAGAACAAATAATGTCACAATTTGCATGGAAATACAAAAAACTTCGTATAGCCAAAGCAATCTTGAGAAAGAAGAATGGAACTGGAGGAATCAACCTACCTGACTTTAGTCTATACTACAAATCCACAGTCATTATTAAGACAGTATGGTACTGGCACAAAGACAGAAATATAGATAAATGGAACAAAATAGAAAGCCCAGAGATAAATCCACGCATCTATGGACACCTTATCTTTGACAAAGGAGGCAAGAATATACAATGGAGAAAAGACAACCTGTTTAACAAGTGGTGCTGGGAAAACTGGACAGCCACTTGTAAAAGATTGAAACTAGAACACTTTCTAACACCATACACAAAGATAAACTCAAAATGGATCAAAGATCTAAGCATAAGACCAGAAACTATAAAACTCCTAGAGGATAACATAGGCAAAACACTCTCCGACATATACCAAAGCGGGATCCTCTATGACCCACCTCCCAGAATATCGGAAATAAAAGCACGAATAAACAAATGGGATCTAATTAAAATTAAAAGCTTCTGCACAACAAAGGAAACTATAAGCAAGGTGAAAAGACAGTCTTCAGAATGGGAGAAAATAATAGCCAATGAAGCAACGGACAAACAATTAATCTCAAAAATATACAAACAACTCCTGCAGCTCCATTCTAGAAAAATAAACGACCCAATCAAAAAGTGGGCCAAAGAACTCAACAGACATTTCTCCAAAGAAGACATAAAAATGGCTAACAAACACATGAAAAGATTTTCAACATCACTCATTATCAGAGAAATGCAAATCTAAACCACAATGAGGTACCACTTTACACCAGTCAGAATGGCTGCCATCCAAAAATCTACAAGCAATAAATGCTGGAGAGGATGTGGAGAAGAGAACTCCTCTTACACTGTTCGTGGGAATGCAAACTAGTACAGCCATTATGGAAAACAGTGTGGAGATTCCTTTAAAAACTGAAAATAGACCTGCCATTTGACCCAGCAATCCCATTGCTGGGCATATACACCGAGGAAACCAGAATTGAAAGATACACGTGTACCCCAATGTTCATCGCTGCATTGTTTACAATAGCCAGGACATGGAAGCAACCTAGATGCCCATCAACTGACGAATGGATAAGAAAGCTGTGGTACATATACACAATGGAATATTACTCAGCATTGAAAAAAATTCATTTGAAGCAGTTCTACTCAGGTGGACGGAACTGGAGCCTATTATCCAGAGTGAAGTAAGCCAGAAGGAAAAACAACAATACAGTATACTAACACATATATATGGAATTTAGAAAGATGGTAATGAGAACCCTGCATGCGAGACAGCAAAAGGAACGCAGATGTATAGAACAGACTCGTGGACTCTGTGGAAGAGGGCAAGGGTGGGATGATATGGGAGAATGGCATTGAAACATGTTAAGTATCAGATGTGAAATCAATCGCCAGCCCAGGGTTGTTGCTCGGGGCTGCTGCACTGAGATTTCCCAGGGGGAGGAAGGAGGGAGGGAGGAGGGAGGGGGGTTCTGGAGGGGGAGCATATGTACACCCATGGTGATATCACGTCATTGTATGGCAAAACCAATTAAAAAAAAAAGAGAGAAGAAAAAAGAAAAGACTCTGATTCTGGAAAAGAATGAGGGCAAGAGGAGAAGGAAGCAACAGATGTTGAGATGGTTGAATGGTATCACCAACTCAATGGACATGAGTTTGAGCAAATCTGGGAGATAGTGAAGGAGAGGGAAGCCTGAAGCACTGCACTGCAAGGGGTTGGAAAAGAGTCAGACATGACTTAGCAACTGAATAACAAAACAATGATAGCAATTATTATTATTGCTAGATTATCATTACACTATAATGTAGTGTATGAAGTAGATGTTAGCTATGATAATAATTAATGCATATGTCATACAAAGTGCGTGTTATAATAGTATCATAGATTAAACTGTAATAGTTTGCATTAGTTTGCCTGAAAACATCTTGTCTTCATTAAAAAAATCTCAACTGTGGTAAAATACGCATAAGATAAAATTTATCATCTTAACCATTTTAAGTGTACAGTTCAGTGGTATTGAGTACATTCATAATGCTATTCAATCACCACCACCATCCATCTCCAGGACTTTTTTCATCTTGCAAAACTGAAACTGTATACCTTTTAGACAATAAATCCACATTATCCCCTACCCTCACTGTGCCTGTCAATCACCACCATGCTTTGTGTCTCTATGAATTTGTCTACTCTAGGTACAAAAAAAAAAAAAGAAAGAAAGAAAGACGAGGGCAGTCTGAGCAGGTGCATGCTTTCCTCTCTACCTACCCACAGGTCACCAGAAACTGAGAGTCGAGGGGTGCGTTCCCCCCAAGAGCCTCCAGGGGGCGCACACTCCTCAGGCCCGGCTCAGACTTCGGGCCTCCAGAACTGAGGGAATCCATTTCCATGGTCTTAAGCCATCCAGTTTGTGGAAATCTGCAGCCAGAGGAAACTAATACAAGTTTCCATGCTGTAGTGCTCTCAGTGCAAGATAAAGTATACTAAATGGGAAAAAGGAGAAATCAAAATTTATACACAATGATCTTAATTATGTATATAAAATGCATGCAAATACAACAAAACATTTTGTAGTGATTATCTCTGAATACTAGAAATTATGGGTAATTTTCAGCATTATGCCTTTTGATATTTTTCCAAATTTCTACAATTAATGTGAATTTCTTTTACAAAGAAATGAAAAAAACACTTTTTTAATTAGCAACTCATGATACTTCTGCAACTCTAACTCAATCACAAAAATGAAAAAAAAATCAAGAAAACTCCCTGAGGATTTTCCTAATTTGGTCTCAGAGCAAAACCTGAAGAAACCAACCACCCGCATTTCATCTCCTCAGAGACTCTAGCCGACCCTCAGCCTCTCTAAAGCCTACCAGTTTTCAGGCTCTGGTGGGACCATGACGTGGCTGAAGAACTTTCAGGCTTTGAAAGAAGAGGACAGTCTGAGCGGGTGCATGTTTTCCTCTCTACCCATCCACACGAGGTGGTGGGGAAGGGGGAGCACTGGGAGAAGTCTGCACGTTCCCAGAGCCCATCCAGCCCCAACTGGTGTGGGCCACACGCCAAGAACCAAGAGGAATGTTTGCTTTCTCTGTGGGTGACTTCACAGAGTGAAACATCACACTAAACATGGGCTTAATCTTAGTGAAGTCCAGACTCCGAGCCCATTCTGTTGCAAAACCCTCCTGCTATCATCTGTCCAGAGAGTCAGAGGACCAAAGGCAAATTTTACTGTTTCAACATCATATCCTTTGATTAAATACTTTCATATAGAGTGTATTAACATTTTTTCCCAATGTGCGGGCAGAACTGGACCAACACAGAAAGGAGGGTGTACTTCGTGTTTTGTTTTGCATAGCAGAGAAGGTTGAAGGGTCACTGGTTCCCTACAACACAGGCCAGGTCAGAGACGAAGGGTGTGAAAAGTAGGTACATGGCTTTATTCAGCCAACCCTGTATGGCGGAGCAAGCTCAGGCACGGGGTTGATGGGATCACAGCGTGGAGTTTATCCTTTGGTCTCTGAGCACACTTACTCACTGTTCAGCCAATCAACATACATGAGCACCTATTAAATACCAGGCACTAAGAGGAAGTTGGCTCACATTTCTAAAGGCCCAGTCTCCAACACACCATCCCCTCTGATGACACAGCCAGGTTAAGGCCCCATCATCAGCCTTAGGAGCCTCTTCATCAGCCTTCTGGATCACAAGAATGCCAGCAGCAGCAAAATGCAGACAGGGACACCTGAACAGGCCCGGTGGAGGTTTGAGAAGGAGAAAAACAAAAAGCAAATGCTTTAGCACTATGGACCGTGCCCTCTGTCTCTGCACGTTCCACATCCAAGGATTCAACCATCCACAGGTGGAAAATACTCGAAAAAAGAAATTTCCAAAATGTCCCCAAAAGCAAGACAAATTTGCCACACATTGGCAACTATTTGCATAGCATTTACATTGTATTTATGACTATTTGGGCTTCCCTGATGGCTCAGATGGTAAAGAATCTGCCTGCAATACAGGAGACCTGGGTTCGATCCCTGGGTTGGGAAGATCCCCTAGAGGAGGGCATAGCAACCCACTCCAGTATTCTTGTCTGGAGAATTCCATGAACAGAGGAGCCTGGTGGGCCATAGTCCATGGGGTCGCAAAGAGTGGACACGACTGAGTGACCAAGCACACATAAGACTATTTACACAGGATCTACAGATGATTTAGAGTATACAGGAAGGTGCTATAAATAATCTATAGATTTAAAGTATATGGGAAGCCCTGCACAGGTTTTATGCAAATACTAAGTCATTTTATGCAAGAAACTTGAGCATCTGAGAATTCTGGTATCTGCAGGAGTCCTGGGACCAATCTCCCAGGGGTACCAAGAGATAACTATACCTTCCAACATACCATCAACATAACACTTGTAATTTGCAGGGATCAGTTGATGATAATTGAATCTCCCACTTGACCATCTACTCTACTCAAGTAGTGTATCAATATTTTGTCAAAGTATTTTTTCTTTTTGCTAGTCATTGAACGCCTAAATCTACCAGTGTCTAGCCTTAAGAAGTACTAACTAAATACAAGGTATAAATTAATGCATGAATAAACATGTAAAATCAAATTACTAATCTGTAAAAAAAAAGGCAGTTTACACAATTATTCCCTAAAGAAAATTCCAAGGAACCTAATCCTGTGAGACATGCCAAGAAAAGAAGGTTCATGTGTTATTCAACTGGTGAGAAATAGTACGTTCTGTAGCCTCCCATCCCGCTTAAAAATTCACAATGCACATCATACAATGAAGAATAAGGGAAGGCCTTCAATTAAACACTTTTTGAACTTCCCAAATCAACTTAACCACAGATGCCCTTTCATGCTTAACACTTGCTGATACAAGAGAACCAGCATTCTAAGAAAACCCTGGGAAAATACTAACCCAATTCTTTGTTCAAAAAACATTTATTAAGCCTTGGAAATAATAATAATATAAGGGTGATGAAGACAGGCAACATTAAACAAGTTAATATTTAACAGGCATGGTACTTGGTACTATCACCAATGTGATACCTATCACAAATGTGAAACCTGGCTCACAGTCTCCTGTCTACTGAAAGAGACCCATGAAAACATGATGAACAGAACCAATATTAACGGAAGTGACAGAGACATGCACATATAGCCACATACACGTATATAGGTGTGTGTATTTGCACACACACATAGGAAGGGAGAGGGTTTTCCAGGCAGATGAGAAGCAAGAGTGTCCAATGTGTGCAGAGGTTTTATGCACACATTGGTCTTATCCAGTGGTTTCCAAAATATGGTCCAAGACCCTCTTTGGGGGTGCTGCCAGGTCAAAACTGCCTTCAGTTGTGTGACATTTGCAGTGACAGTGCAAAAACAATGGTGGGAGAAGTGGCTGGAGCCTCAGCCAATAATAAGGCAATGGCATCTGACTGTGATAGCCGTCACTGTAATCTCCACCACCACACTCTCACAGTTTAAAAAAAAGTAAAAGGTCAATTTCATCTAAGAATATACTAACTGAAGCAGTAAAGTTATTAATTCCATTAAATATTAACCTTGAGTACACATCTTTTTATTATCCTGTGACAAGATGAGAAGCACACACACAGCACTTCTGCTACAAGCCCAAGTGTGGTGGTTCTCAGCAGGAAAAAGTACTCAAACAACTCAGCGGCAAGCCGAACTGGACTCGTTTCCATTGAACACCATTTTATCTTGAAAGAATGACTGACAGAAAAGCTACGGTGACTCAGATCTGGATGTTTTTAGAATGAATAAAGGGAGCTTGTTAGTTCAAGGAAAACTGACAGTATTTGTTAATAAAGAAAATTTTGCGCTTTCAAGCAAAAATTAAAATTTTGAAAAACTCCATTGGCCACTATGAGCTTTAGAGTCTTTCAATATTTTAAGGCTTTTCAGAGGAGAGCGGTAGTGACAGTAACTAATGTGATGTTATTCAAATGATTTATGCCTGATGCTACAAAGTGCACAAAAGATCCTTTCAAAATGCAAGACAGACCAAAAGATTTTAATGTAACAGAATATGAGAGACTCTTTGATATAAGATTTCAGATTCTATGCTGCAATAAACCTTGAAGAAACAGCCGCTTGTCAAGCTCTGATGTAGTTTCAAAGACTATCCACAATTAACTGAACAGGTTGTTAAAACACTCCTCCCTTTTCCAACTATATCCAGGGAAGGCTGTATTTTCTTCATACATGATACACAACAGGGCATCCGTGGTGGCTTAATGGAGAGGAATCCACCTGACAATGCAGGAGACACGCGTTGGATCCCTGATCTGGGAAGACTCCACGTGCTGCAGACCAACAAAGCCCGTGCGCCACAGCGACTGAGCCTGCGCGCTAGAGGGCCGGAGCCGCAGCGACCCGGCCACACACCAGGAGCCTGTGCACAGCAACGAAGGGAAGCCTTCACAACCAGAGAAAAGCCCCCAGAGCAATGAAGGCCCAGCACAGCCAAAAATAAGTTAATTTTTTTTAATTCTTAAACACACAACATACTGCAACAGAATGAAGGCAAAACCATTGCTAAGAATCCAGCTGTCTTCCATTAAGGCAGGCAATAAAGTTATCTGGAAAGAAGCAAAACAATGTCGCCCTTCACTTTCTGCTTTGGAAATAGTTATTTTTCATTAAAAGTGTTATCTGTATTATTTAACGGGTTTACTACTGCTATATTTAAACTAATTTAATAAACACTTTAAATTTTTTTCAACTTCAATTTCAATATTGTAAGTACTGCTAGATATAATTCACATAATTGAAAGCTCTTTGGGGATCTCACTAGCTTTTAAGAATTTTAAAAGGGGTCCTGAAATGAAAAGTTAGAGAGCTGCTGGTTGTGGAGGGAGGGGAAGGGAGGGTGAAAAGGCGGCCGGACGGCCAGCGGTGGCCCCCACTGTGATGAGGGGTCAGGGCTGATCCAACAAGAGCCAGCAAAGGGGTGGGGAACACCAAGATGATGCAACAGACATGTCTGCCAAAGAAAGAGCAAGGACACCATAGAGCTGACCCCTACTCAATATGATTCTAAACGCCAGTCAATCTGATGGGAAGTCAGACTGTAGGACACTGAAGGTCCATTACTACAATCTAAAAAAAGAAAAAAAAGGAAATACAAATTCCTATAAAAGAAGAGGAACAGAAAAGTATTAAAATTTAACAACAAAAGGGAAAGAAGCACGTTCTTGCAAAATAGACTTGCAACCAACTAGAATTCTGCAAAATGAAGGAAATCATCAGTAACAGAGTACAGGGCTTTAAAGATCTAAAGATACCAAAATCTATGCTGAATAGTAGTGGTGAGAGTGGGCACCCTTGTCTTGTTCCTGACTTCAGGGGAAATGCTTTCAGTTTTTCACCATTGAGGATAATGTTTGCTGTGGGTTTGTCATATATAGCTTTTATTATACGAGGTTTTTTGTATTTCCATACAAATTGTGAAATTATTTGTTCTAATTCTCTGAAAAAGACCTCTGGTAGCTTGATAGGAATTGCACTGAATCTATAGATTGCTTTGGGTAGTATACTCATTTTCACTATATTGATTCTTCCAATCCACGAACACGACACATTTCTCCATCTGTTTGTGTCCTCTTTGATTTCTTTCATCAGTGTTTTATAGTTTTCTATATACAAGTCTTTTGTTTCTTTAGGTAGAAATACTCCTAAGTATTTTATTCTTTTTGTTTCGATGGTGAATGGAATTGTTTCCTTAATTTCTCTTTCTGTTTTCTCATTGTTAGTGTATAGGAATGCCAGGGATTTCTGTGTGTTGATTTTGTATCCTGAAACTTGACTGTATTCACTGATTAGCTCTAGTAATTTTCTGGTAGAGTTTTTAGGGTTTTCAATGTAGAGGATCATGTCATCTGCAAACAGAGAGAGTTTTACTTCTTCTTTTCCAATCCGGATTCCTTTAATTTCTTTATCTGCTCTGATTGCTGTGGCCAAGACTTCCAAAACTATGTTGAATAGTAGTGGTGAGAGTGGGCACCCTTGTCTTGTTTCTGACTTCAGGGGGAATGCTTTCAGTTTTTCACCATTGAGGATAATGTTTGCTGTGGGTTTGTCATATATAGCTTTTGTTATATTGAGGTATGTTCCTTCTATTCCTGCTTTCTGGAGGGTTTTTATCATAAATGGATGTTGAATTTTGTCAAAGGCTTTCTCTGCATCTATTGAGATAATCATGTGGTTTTTATTTTTCAATTTGCTAACGTGGTGTATTACATTGATTGATTTGCAAATATTGAAGAATCCTTGCGTCCCTGGGATAAAGCCTACTTGATCATGATGTATGATCTTTTTAATGTGTTGTTGGATTCTATTTGCTAGAATTTTGTTAAGGATGTTTGCATCTATGTTCATCAGTGATATTGGCCTGTAGTTTTCTTTTCTTGTGGCATTTTTGTCAGGTTTTGGAATTAGGGTGAGTTTGAGTAGAATAGGTGTTAGCTCTTCTCTAAATTTTTGGTAGAATTCAGCTGTGAAGCCATCTGGTTCTGGGCTTTTGTTTTTTGGAAGATTTCTGATTATGGTTTCAATTTCCGTGCTTGTGATGGGTCTATTAATATTATCTATCTCTTCCTGGTTTAGTCTTGGAAAGTTGTACTTTTCTAGGAATTTGTCCATTTCATCCAGGTTGTCCAGTTTATTTGCATATAGTTGCTGATAATAGTTTCTTATGATCCTTTGTATTTCTGTGTTTTCTGTTGTGATCTCTCCGTTTTCATTTCTAATTCTGTTGATTTGGTTCTTCTCCCTTTGTTTCTTGATGAGTCTGACTAATGGTTTGTCAATTTTATTTATCTTCTCAAAGAACCAGCTTTTGGCTTTGTTGATTTTGCTATGGTCTCTTTTGTTTCCTTTGCATTTATTTCTGCCCTGATCTTTAAGATTTCTTCTGCATTTCTTCCCTTTCTAGTTGCTTTAGGTGTAAAGTTAGGTTATTTATTTGACTTGTTTTTTGTTTCCTGAGGTGAGCTTGTATTGCTATGAACTTTCCCCTTAGCACTGCTTTTACTGTGTCCCATAGAAAAGATGCTCAACATCACTCATTATCAGAGAAATGCAAATCAAAACCACAATGAGGTACCACTTTACACCAGTCAGAATGGCTGCAATCCAAAAATCTACAAGCAATAAATGCTGGAGAGGATGTGGAGGAAAGAGAACCCTCTTACACTGTTGGTGGGAATGCAAACTAGTACAGCCACTATGGAAAACAGTGTGGAGATTCCTTTAAAAACTGCAAATAGACCTGCCATTTGACCCAGCAATCCCACTGCTGGGCATACACACCAAGGAAACCAGAATTGAAAGAGACACGTGTACCCCAATGTTCATCGCCACATTGTTTACAATAGCCAGGACATGGAAGCAACCTAGATGCCCATCAACTGACGAATGGATAAGAAAGCTGTGGTACATATACACAATGGAGTATTACTCAGCATTAAAAAAAATTCATTTGAATCAGTTCTACTCAGGTGGATGGAACTGGAGCCTATTATCCAGACTGAAGTAAGCCAGAAGGAAAAACAACAATACAGTATACTAACAGATATATATGGAATTTAGAAAGATGGTAACTAGAACCCTGCATGCAAGACAGCAAAAGAAACGCAGATGTATAGAACAGACTCATGGACTCTGTGGAAGAGGGCAAGGGTGGGATGATATGGGAGAATGGCATTGAAACATGTTAATTATCATATGTGTAATCAATCGCCAGCCCAGGGTTGATGCTCGGGGCTGGTGCACCGAGATGTCCCAGGGGGAGGGAATCGGGAGGGAGGAGGGAGGGGGTTCTGGAGGGGGAGCATATGTAAACCCATGGCGGTATCATGTCATTGTATGGCAAACCAACACAATAAAGTAAAAAAATAAATAAATAAATAAATTTTATCAAAAAAATAAATAAATAAAAAATAAAGATACCAAAATCAAGGTGCATTTTGGGCAGGTCTATAAAGCAAAAATAAAGGAGCCAGTAGTGGCTGACTTTATTTTTGGGGGGTCCAAAATCACTGCAGATGGTGACTGCAGCCATGAAATTAAAAGATGCTTACTCCTTAGAAGAAAAGTTATGACCAACCTAGACAATATATTAAAAAGCAGAGACATCACTTTGCCAACAAAGGTCTGTCTAGTCAAAGCTATGACTTTTCCAGTAGTCATGGATATGAGAGTTGGACCACAAAGAAAGCTGAGCACCAAAGAATTGATGCTTTTGAACTGTGGTACTGGAGAAGACTCCTGAGAGTCCCTTAGACTGCAAGGAAATCCAACCAGTCCATCCTAAAGGAGATCGGTCCTGAATATTCATTGGAAGGACTGATGTTGAAGCTGAAACTCCAATACTTTGGCCATCTGATGCAAAGAGCTAACTCACTGGAAAAGACCCTGATGCTGGGAAAGATTGAAGGCTGGAGGAGAAGGGGGTGACAGAGGCTGAGATATTTGGATGGCATCACCAACTCAATGGACATGAGTTTGAGTAAGCTCCAGGAGTTGGTGATGGACAGGGAGGCGTGGCGTGCTTCGGACTATGGGGTAGCAAAGAATCTGACAAGATTGAGCAACTGAACTGAACTGAACTTCAAGAGCAGTAAACTGCAGTAGTAAAGAGGAGAAATGAATGCAGCCCAGAGAAGACAAACAGACATCTTTAGAAGTAAAAAAGGTGGGAGGCAATCAGCTCCTATTTCCAGAGCATGGGCTCCATCCACTCCAGGGTAGGGAGGGGGCACAACACACCTGCTAAGGAAAGAGACCCCTGCAGAGTTCAGCAAGGGCAGAGGCCCAGGAATCCTTACCTGCACGACCAGAGTCTCATCCAGGAGAAGATGAATCACGGCAATCAAAAACCCAGACCACTGAGAATAGACAACTATTAGAATTTGCTCTCAAGGAGCTTATAATCATTGTTTTCTAAATCCAAAACAAAAACAAAAACCAAGGGACTTCCCAGGCAGTCCAGTGAAGTCCACAGATTAAGATTCCAGGGGCACAAGTTTGGTTCCTGTTTGGGGAAGATCCCTCATGCCTTGCAGTGCTGCAGACAAAAAAGACAACAACAAGAAAACCAAAAACCCACAAAAATCAACAGGCTCATTGTAATGAAAATGAGAATGGCATGCTCTGAGGAACAGAAGAGCTTGGCAAGTTTCTCAAACTGCCCAGGCCTCAGTTTTGTCACCTGCGGGTGGGGAGTCCACCACTGACTCCCCAAAGCTGGAGGGTCAGGGAGCTGAGCGGGCAGCGGCGCGTGGCAGATGCTCGTCTGACACAAGCTGTCCTCATTACCCCTGGGGTGATGGCTTCAGGGCTGATGTGGAACAGAGCGGTCACTGCATTACTCTAAGCCAGAAAGTTTCCAACGTCAAGGATCACGGTTGGAAAAGTCATAAGCTTAAAACAGGAACTCGAGTGGCTTTGGCCCAGAGCTACACTCACTCAACGGAAGAGAGAAACACCCTGGACAGTGGGCCTGTGACCATGGCGCCCAGCGGGCCTCTCCAACCACAAAGGTACACGTCAAGGACAAGGAGACCCAAGCAAGAAGGGAGAAAACGTCAAACCACCACCTTCCGGAGCAGCCCAAACCACAGTCAGGTAACTTCCACGCACAATTTATGCCCTCTGATGGGCCAGGATGCCGGTGGGTGCACTGCCATCACTCCGTTTATGTCTCGTGGCTGAGCTGCCAAGACACGGTGCAGCCAAAGCCCCTGTCGCTTGACGTGAGGCCAGGACACACAGGGCCCTGAAAGCCCACCCAGCAGACGTGGGCTGACAGCCCCTCATCCAAGCCAGGCAGGAGACCTACCCTTCTTCACTACCCACAACTAACGGAATACCCCATGCGCGTTCACGACTGACGTGCCAAACACTGTCCTCTGGGCTGGGGATGCACGGCAGTCTCTGAGCCCCTGGCCCCCAGGCAGACATCAAGGGAACAAGGAGCTGTTTCTCCACAGATGGAGTAGGTGCTGGGACAACTTCCCAGGTGGCTTAGCAGTGAAGACTCTGCCTGCAATGCAAGAGAGGTGGGCTCCATCCCTGAGTCAGGAAGATTCCCTGGAGAAGGGAATGGCAACCCACTCCAGTATTCTTGCTGGAAATCCCACAGACAGAGGAGCCTGGCGGGCTCCAGTCCATGGGGGCCACATGGAATCGGATACGACTTAGCGACTAACAAGAGCAACCTGTGCTGGGAACCTGCAGTCCAGGCAGCCATGGGGCAGGCGGTGGAGGCCTCAGTCTGAGTGGTCTCAGGAGCTCAGGCAGGTGCCCAGGACCCTCAGAGCCTCCGAGCCGAGGAGGTCGGCAGGACCAGGCTTCAGAGGCCCTGTGAGCACGCCGACTGCACACCCTCCCGAAAGTGCCGGACCCTGCGACAGAGAGCAGGAGCATCCAGGCTGCAAGGACGCAGCTCGGAGCAGGGAGAGGACAGAGAACAGGTCCAGACGTCTGTCAAACAGAAACCATCCAACTTGTGCTTTCACCACAACCTGTAGAGTGAGAAAGACACTTTACTTGGCAACCCAGTACAGGTGCGTGCACAGCGTCTCTAAGACACAAGCTACCATCTGACCCTGGTCAGCTTCTCCACTTCCCGCAGTCCAGTCCCTCCCCCGTGAGTCCAGGACAGGAACAATGACACCACGACTTCAGTGGTTGTGGAGAAGTCAGTCAATGTGTGTAAAGTGCTTCATGTGTTAGCCTTTCTCTGTAAAAGTCTTACTATGCACAACACAACTTTCCCAAAACTCATACTGACTATGTGTATTCCACTCTCATGCCTTCCTCCCATTCTATTTCTTCTTTTTTAATACTGGCAGAGGCCCTGTAGATTAACTTCGGAACCCCCTTACCAGGGTCCTGACCTCCAGCTGGAGACAAGGCATGGGCCTGTGTGATGGCAACGGAGGGGACAGAGCTGACAGTTTTGGGGTGATTGGTTACAGAGGAGGGGCTGTCAGGTGACTCAGTCCTCTAGATGATGACGTTGTTGAGGAAACAACTGACTGAGACTGGCCACCCTGGCCAGGCAGCGTAGTGACCGCTTGCAGGAGTTATCTTTAACAGGAGGGCCTAGTAAGGAAGAAGGGACCAACAAGCTACCACCAAACAAAAGAATGTGAGGAAGTCAAAAGGAGAGAGGAGACGCCAGGTCCTACATCCTACCAACCTCCCAGACTCCTCCTCGCTGGCATCCACCTTGGCTCCAGATCACGTGTGGCAGGAGGAAGCGCCCTGAGTCCGAAGGGCTGGCCAGAGGCAGGTGGACACTAACCAGCAGCAAGCATCAAGCACCAAGCCCGAGACTGCGCACTGTGCGGCAGAGCAGTCCTCCTGGCTCCCCGGGCCCCCCTTCCCAATGAAGCCTCTTGCCTTGTCGGCATGTGTGTCTCCTGGGAAAATTCATGTCCAGGTGTTAGACGAGAGCCCACTCTCAGCCCCAGAGGGGTCCCCGTTCCTACCGCGATGCTGCCGTTTGAGATGGGGAGCCCCAGGGTGGGGAGCAGCTGTGGGTCTGTGGGATGGGAGGGAGAGATCAGACTCTAGGATCTAAACCTTCTGCCAGGACAGGGTGAGGGGACAAAGGGAGCCTTCACAGTCCACCAAGCAGGGAACCAGGCGGAGAGATCTCACATCAGAACCATAGCTACGGACGCAGAATGCGTTTTTTCCAGACTGTGCTGGGGAGGTGGACAGCCTCTGTTAACTCGCCCACGAAGAGTGATGGAGGACCTGGGGACTCAGGGTCCCCACCAAATGTCTTTCCTCGTCTGCCCAGCATCAGCACTAATCACATTTAATTACAGTCCGTCTGCCCATCTGTTTCCTCCACTAAGCGAGCTGCTTCAGGGCAGGGACCACCCCGGGTCACGCATCTTTCTGCCCCCCAGGCCTCCCCAGCATGCAGCCCTGCCCACTGCCTCGGGTAGGTGCTCAATTCAAAGATTCGATGCGATCCCCAAAGAGGCCATTTACAGTTCAGCACACTGAGATGAGGTGCAGCAGATGGGACGGGCAAACAACCTGCCAGGAGAATTCACGGGCACTTGAGGATGTGGGCCAACAAACTCACAGACCACAGGAACCTGCAAAATCTATGAAAACTCCACAATGCGAGACAGGTGTGGATCTTCATCATAATGATGGGAGGTATTAAAGCAGGTCGGGGAGGGAATCAGGAAGACAGAGGAAAAATAAAACCGGAAAGATGGGCGTAACGTGTGTATGTCATTTGACCTCTTCCAGGATCACCCTGGATGTTGGATTCTTCTCATCACTCCTCTTGCTATATTTTTCCATCAGCTCGAGGCCTTCTCACGCATGCCTCTGTTTCCAATCCTCTGCCATCCTCCAAAGCCCAGCTCCTTGGAGGTTACCTATTTTTAATACATGTATGTGACTCGTTCCCCCAACCAACTGGAATGGTAATACACACGTTCTTAGGCAACACCCACCTCCTTTGCACAGACAAGACACCCAACAGTCATTGATTGATTGGCTTTTATAATGACGATGTTTGCATTAAATACCAAATTCAGATTCACATTTTCTAGTCTTATCCTCTTTAGTTGTAACTGTTACTAAAGCTGTCATTTTTAATAGTAACAGCTATATTTATTAAGGAACCAGAGATCAAATTGCGAGCAACTGTTGGATCATCAAAAAAGCAAGAGAGATCCAGAAAAACATCTACTTCTGCTTTACTGACTATGCCAAAGCCTTTGACTGTGTGGATCACAATAAACTGTGGAAAATCCTTCAAGAGATGGGAATACCAGACCACCTGACCTGCCTCCTGAGAAATCTGTATGCAGGTCAAGAAGCAACAGAACTGGACATGGAACAACAGACTGGTTTCAAATCGTGAAAGGAGTACATCAAGGCTGTCTACTGTTACCCTGCTTATTTAACGTATATTCACAGTACATCATGAGAAACGCTGGGCTGGATGAAACACAAGCAGGAATCAAGATTGCCGGGAGAAATATCAATAACCTCAGATATGCAGATCACACTACCCTTATGGCAGAAAGCAAAGAGGAACTAAAGAGGCTCTTGATGAAACTGAAAGAGGAGAGTGAAAAAGTTGGCTTAAAGTTCAACATTCAGAAAACTAAGACCATGGCATCTGGTCCCATCACTTCATGGGAAATAGATGGAGAAACAATGGAAACAGTGACAGACTTTCTATTTTGGGGCTCCAAAATCACTGTAGATGGTGATGGCAGCCATGAAATTAAAAGATGCTTGCTCTTTGGAAGAACAGCTATGACCAACCCAGACAGCATATTAAAAAGCAGAGACATCACTTTGCTGACAAAGGTCCGTCTAGTCAAAGCTATAGTTTTTCCAGTAGTCATGTATGGATGTGAGAGTTGGCCTATAAAGAAAGATGAGTGCTGAAGAATTGATGCTTTTGAACTGTGGTGTTGGAGAAGACTCTTGAGGGTCCCTTGGACTGCAAGGAGATCCAACCAGTCCATCCTAAAGGAGATCAGTCCTGGGTGTTCATTGGAAGGTCTGATGTTGAAGCTGAAACTCCAATACTTTGGCCACCTGATGTGAAGAACAGAATCACTGGAAAAGTCCCTGATGCTGGGAAAGATTGAGGGCAGGAGGAGAAGGGGACAACAGAGGATGAGATGGTTGCATGGCATCACTGACTCAATGAACATGGGTTTGAGCAAGCTCCAGGAGTTGGTGATGGACAGGGAGGCCTGGCATGCTGCAGTCCACGGGGTTGCAAAGAGTCAGACATGACTGAGTAACTGAACTGACCTGACCACATACAATGCACAACTAAGGACCTTAAATACAGCATCTCCTGCAATCCTCAATCTGCAGGGTAGGAATTATTATTTCCGTTTTATGGATGACAAGATTGAGGCTCAAAGAGACAACATGGTTGAGTAAGTGGCAACTGTGGAATTCAGACCTAAGGCTACTTAACTCCAATGACAAATACATACACAATCACTCTAAAGTTTCTGACCTCTTTTTCCCTGGCACAGAGGCCAGAGAACAGCCCATCTGATACTGAGTCCACAGTCAATACTCACCAAAGACCTAAGCAGGGCTCAACTCACAGAAAGCTTTTTTAGGCTTGAGAAAGCCACAGTTTATCAAGACTCATTCATTCATCTCCTACAAGCACATAGGTCAAGTCAAGCTTACTTTAACTCTATGATTTAGGAAAAAAAGGACTTGTTTCTGAAAGAACGTTTAGGGAATTCCATGCTTCCACTGAACGTGCCTAGGTTTGATCCCTGACGGGGAAACTAGGATCCCACAAGCCTCACAGCGTGGCTAAAAAAGTATATTTCTTTAATTAAAAAAATTTTTTTTAAATGTTTAATTAAACTAAGAAACCGACTACACTCAGACTAATCAAATTTTTAGTGTCAGGTCGTTAGTAAAACAGTCACAAAATGCGGAACAACTTCCATATCTCCCTGGTTTCAGCCTCCCCGACTTCCCGACCCACATGACTCCATCTGAGCATCTCAGTAACTGTGCTGTAAGAACAAAACAAGTTCAGTGAGTCCCCGAGGTCACAGTTCCTGTGACTCAGGGCCTGGTTAGAAGCTACAAAAGAAAGCGCTCTGAGCAGCAGGGTTGCAGGAGAAAGAAGGCAGGGCCTCTGGCGGCAGCAGTGGGGCTCCCAGCGCCGCCCTCCCACCCCCTGCAGCGTCCTCCCGCCCTGGAGGGCCCAGAGCTCCCCAGCAGACAGGAAACCAGCACTGCAGAGCCCACATCCCCACCCACCACCTCAGACGGAAAGGCTCTGGGGCCTGGAGTTCGGGACTCCAGGGGGTGAGTCTGAAATGCCTCCCTGCTCCCCAGCCCTGTGCTGGGTGGGGAACAGGGGATGGATGGCCCCCAGAGACATCCTATCATCACATCCTCTCCATCTCTCTGACCTGGCTGAGGGGTCCAAAAGTGGCAAAACCTGTGTTATGCTTTCCCCTTGTAATTTCCACACAGGAGGCTGCCTCAAGCTTGCAATGGTACCGGACAGCCCTACACTGGTAGCTTCAGATAACAGAGGTGGGGAAAAAAAAAAAAAACATTTTACCATCCTACTGTTAGTGTGCTAGCCGCTCAGTCACGTCCACCTCTTTGCGACCCCATGGACTGTAGCCCACCAGGCTCTTCTGTACATGGGGATTCTCCAGACAAGAATACCGGAGTGGGTTGCCAGGCCCTCCTCCAGGAGATCTTCCCAGCCCAGGGATTGAACCCAGGTCACTGATATGGCAGGCAGATTCTTTACCATCTGGGCTATCAGGGAAGCCCACATGACTGCAATTACTGCCTTGGAGTGAGATACCTGGGGCTTCATAATAAATTATTCCCTTTTAATAAAAAAAAAAAAAAATCAAGGGAAGCTCTGCCTGGCCCAAGTAGGTCAAGGGTCTACTTACAGCACAGGGACCAATCAAGAACCACTCCTGGCAAGTCCCAAGTTCAGACAGAGGAAAGGTGCTTCCCCAGAAAAACAGGAAGGGTGCACCAGTCTCCAACAAAGGAAGAAGGCTTATTTAAGGCAGATGAAATAATGCCATAAACATAAGTATTTAGAAACCCTGCACACACAACTGCTAAGCCACTGCTCTTCAGATCCCAAGTCCAGGAATCTCACTCACTCTATACCACAGCTGACATTATTCGGGCACTAAATTGTGAGGCAGTTAACAGTAAGGAACAGCCAGTGTAGAATGAGGTGCTAATTGTGCAGTAAAGACGCTTAGTGCAAACAGAATTAGAAAAGAGAGAAATCAACGCGCCGATTTACATCCACGGAATATTCTAAAACTAGAGATCTCAAAAGAGTTGATGCTTTTGAACTGTGGTACTGGAGAAGACTCCTGAGAGTCCCTTAGATGCAGAAGAAATCCAACCAGTCCATCCTAAAGGAGATCGGTCCTGAGAGTTCACTGGAAGGACTGATGCTGAAGCTGAAACTCCAATACTTTGACCACCTGATGCAAAGAGCTGACTCATTGGAAAAGACCCTGATGCTGGGCAAGATTGAAGGCAGGAGGAGAAGGGGACAACAGAGGATAAGATGGTTGGATGGCATCACCGACTCAATGGACATGAGTTTGGGTGGACTCTGAGAGTTGGTGACGGACAGGGAGGCCTGGTGTGCTGCAGTCCATGGGGTCACAAAGAGTCGGACACGACTGAGCGACTGAACTGAACTGAAGAGAGATCTCCACACAACAGTTTTGTGCTAGGATGAAACAGAAACCATGTTTCTTCATCAACGAGAGCCAGGCCTGCCTCCCAGCTCCCTTCTGACTCCCTACAGCTGAGTGAAAGGTTTCTCCTTGGGTCCACATCTTTTTACTCCTTTCTGCCCAGGTGACAACTAAGGGTGTTGCTTCTGAGGAAGGAAGCAGAAATCAGAAACACAAGCCCAAGTCAACCAGGATGAAGGCAAGAGCCCAACTCTCTGAAGAGCCTAGAGGGCCAACACAGGAGGCAGGGCCCGTGGGAGGGAAGGAAGTGGGGGGGTGGGGGCCCGCAGCTCTGCAACTCACTGAGGGGTTTCCTTCTTCTTTATCAAACACAGCTCTCACCCTCGCTACTGCCTCACAAGTGTTCTTTGCTCTCGCTGGTTCCACTGGCTCCACGTAGTTATGATGGTTTCTAAAAGGAATCCAGGAAATAGGAGCTTGTGACCCTTTTCTCAATGGATCACTGGAATCACCCCATTTCTCTGCTCCTAGCATCTCGCTTCTCTTCCTGAGCTGCAGCCACTTCATCGTCTCCGTCCACAGACCAGAGACAAACGCTGGTGGCTCAGATGAGAGAGAGCCCGCCTGCAGTGCAGGAGATACGGGCTTGACCCCTGGGTCAGGAAGATCCCCTGGAGGAAATGGAAACCCACTCTAGTACTCTTGCCTGGAGAATCCCATGGACAGAGGAGCCTGGTGGGCTACAGTCCGTGGGCTCAGACACAACTTAGCTACTAAACAACAACAACATGGTAATGCTATATTTAACTTTTTAAGGCACCCTTTAACATATCTTGAAAATAGGAAATGCTACAAAGGAAAGCCAGGACACTGAAAGCAAAATGCAAAACCTCAGTGAGATTAAAGAAGTTAAAAAAAAAAAAAATGTTTTTCTAGTTTCACCCTTTCTTTCAATAAGCTCAAGTCTGGGCAGAAGGAACCCAAACAGTACACTGCTTTTTAAAAGGCCAAGAACACTAGCAGGAGAAAGCTAAAATATGTAATTCTTGTTCAGTCGCTCAGTTGTGTCTGACTCTTTGCGACCCCATGGACTACAGCACGTCAGGCTTCCCTGTCCTTCACCATCTTCTGGAGTTTGCCCAAACTCATGTTCATTGAATCAGTGATGCCAGCCAACTGTCTCATCCTCTGTCACCCCTTTCTCCGCCTGCCCTCAATCTTTCCCAGCATCAGACTCTTTTCCAGTGAGCTGGTTCTTCCCATCAGGTGGTCAAAGTATTGGAGCTTCAGCTTCAGTTTCAGCCCTTCTAATGAATATTCAGGACCGACTTCTTTAGCACTGACTGGATTGATCTTCTTGCTGTCCAAGGGACTCTCACGCAACTCTACCAAATAATTAACAAAGGCTGCTGTATTTCCACAGTATTTTTAACAACAAAATCACTCTTAAGCCAGGAGTGCACTCAAAACCAGGAGGCGGGCTCTGAGACTTCTGAACCAAAGGAAACAGCTGGGAGGGCCCAGTATAGGCCCTGAGTTGGGTGGGCTTTCTGTTATCAAGAAAGACTGGATTCTCTGCTCTGGCTCTCATTTTTAGTGAAACCATTTTTGTCCTTGAAAAGACAGAAGTCCCTGGTGTAAAAGAAAAAAAAAAAAAAACAGCACTCCTTGTCACATCATTTGTCATCAGGAAAGTGCAAATTAAGACAAGAATGAGATTCCACTACACACCTATTAAAATGGCCAAAATCCAGATGATACTAACACCAGATACAGTGAAGATGTGGAGCAAAGAACTCTCATTCACTGCTGGTGGGAACGGAAACCAGGCCCTGGAAGACTGAAGACATAGTGCATGTCCATGTAAAACCTGCACTTGGATGTTTGTAACAGCTGTTTTCATGACTGCCAAAACTTGGAGGCAAGCAAGGTAGCCTTCATATCCAACCAAGGTGGGTGAGTGGATAAGCTGCAGTGCACTCCTACGTCAAAGAGGCCAATCTGAGGGCTCCACACTGTGCATTCCAACCATAGGTCGTGGTGCAAAGGTAAACCCGAGGGGGCGTAAGCAGAGAGGAAAGAAGACCAGCAGAGCACAGGGGGTTTCAGGGCCCGGTACCCTGTGTGACACCATGATGACGGATACGCGCCATCACGTGTGTGTCCAAGCCTGGACAACGGACAGCCCCAAGAATAAACCTCAAGGTAAAGGATGGACTCTGGGCGATCAGGATGTGTCTAGGCAGGTCTGTCCATTTCAACAACTGCGCTGGGGTGGGGGAGGCTGATGACGGGGGCGGATCTATACATGGTGGGGGCGAATGTGGGAAATTTCTACTTTCACTCAAGACTGCTGTGATCTAGAAACTGCTCTAAAATGTAAAGCCTTAATTTAAAAAAACAAAAAAAGGTATGTCCCATCCCTTAAAGTAACATTTCGCATCGGCTCCAAGCCAGGAGCACCGCTTGCAGAAGGACTCGCTGAGACTCTGTCTGGGCCGAGTGGGGATGCGCAAGCTGAGAGCCGCCCAGGACACAGACACAGCCTCTCCGCACCTGCCTCAGTGGCTTCTGCAGCTGATCACCGCCCTGGCGTCGTGCGGCCGATCACTGCCAACGCTTTAGCAGGAAGGAAATGTGGAGGGACTGCCCCAGGAGAGGTCACGTCGATACCTTTAAATTGAGTGAAGAAGAAAAGAGCTCGCTGAAGGTTGAGTGAGCTAACCACAAATGACAAAACCAACTCTTCTGACACAAGCAAGACACCGGCGAGACGAGGCTGGCCGCGAGCCAGGAGCCAGGCAGGAGCGCCGGCGGGGGGGACAGGGGTCCATCAGACAGCAGCTCAGTCAGCTGACTGTGTGCGGCTCTCCACAAAGACACACCTGGAACACCAGCGGCGGCCTGAGATCAAGTCCAGAGCCAGGCTTTTGGCCAAAGCAGAGTCTAGCAAAGATGTATGTGCCAAAGGCAAAATTACTCCCAGATTAGCTCTAGCAAGCCCTTTAAAGTTCAAACTAAAACCAGGGCCAGGAAGAAAACAAAGCAAAAGGTAGCTTATTATGAATCAAAAAAAAAGCCATTCTTTTCTCCTGTGTGGCTCTGTCTGGTCGCTTCAGATACAGGCAGTGCTTGGACTGGGGAACGTGATAAAGACAAACACAGATATGATTTAAAACCCAGCAGCAAAGTGGGCTTCCCGGTTGGCGCTAGTGGTAAAGAATCCTCCTGCCAATGCAGGAGAAGCAAGAGACACGGGTTTGATTCTTGCCTGGAAAATTCCATGGACAGAGGAGCCTTGTGGCTACAGTCCTTAGGGTACCAAAATGTTGGAAATGACTGAGCACGCATGCCCACCCCCCCACCCCCCATCCTCAACACACACACCCTTGTAACATCCCTTATGTGTGAGCTTCTACAAAGTCGAGACCTAACTCCCACCTACCAGGCAGACCAATGGAAAAGAGTATAGAAAAGCACAAGGACTCATTCGACGAAGGCGAGGGAAAGGGACATGGTGAAAAAACACAAAGGTTATCAGGACAGAGAGCTACAGGTCCCTAATAAAGTGGGATTCTCCTGACAACCCAGCATCAGGTCACTCAGGCCTGAAAAAAAAAGAAATGCCTGGCTGCAAAGCGGAGCATTAGAGCGAGAAGGAGTGTGTGACATCCGTGTGCCTCTTTTGTTTTAGAGAAAACAATACTGAGGCTCGGAGAGATTCAGCAACATATCCAGGACTGACTGTTAACAACGGCAAAGCCAGGTCTATAACCCTGGTCTCCTGGAAGACCTTCCACTAAACTGTATGGACGGTGGTGGTGCTGAAGAATTTACAAGCAAACATTACAATAAGGGCTTTACATGTATTATCCCATTCAATCCTCAACAAACTATAAGGCAGTAGTAAGTACTATTACTGGGCTTCCCAGGTGATGCTAGTGGTAAAGAACATGCCTGCCAATGCAGGAGACATAAGAGACCCCGGTGCAATCCCTGGGTCATGAATATCCCCTGGAGGAAGAAAAGGCCACCCACTCCAGTATTCTTGCCTGGAGAATCCCATGGACAGAGGGGCCTGGGGGGCTAAGGTCCACAGGGCCACAGAGAGTTGGACACGGCTGAAGTAACTTAGCACGCGTGCAGTACTATTATTAGCCCATTTCACAGACGAGGCGCAGAGAGGTTAAGCTACTGGCCCAAAGTCACACAGCTTGGTAGAAGCACAGGGAGATGTGAAACAGCATGGATGAACCTGGAAAGCATTATGCTAAGTGAAAGAAACCTGACACAGAAAAACAGATAAAACACGGAATGATCTCACTAATACGTGGCATCCAATAAAGTCAAAACCCACAGAGAAGCACAGGACAGAATGGTGATAGCTGGGGTGGAGGCAGGGAGACGATGGTCAGGGCGCACAAACTTTCAGTAATGAGATGAATACATTCCAGGGCGTAAAGTGCAACATGGAGACTACCGTTAATAATACTGAATGCCTAATTGCTACGAGTGTAGATCCTCAGTGTTCTCACCACACACAACAGAAGTGGTGACTGTGTGAGGTGACACATGTGTTAATTTACTTGATTGCAATAATCATTTGACAATGTGCATGTGCATCAAAACATCTTGTGGTACTCTTCAAAAATGTGCACTTTTTATTTGTTAATTATGCCTTAGAATAGCTAGGAAAAATAAATAAGAGGGGGAAAAAAGCAGCACATGAAGGATGGAAACCTAGGTCTAGCTCAAGTCCGTGCTCTTGACCCTTATATTAATATTTGACTGCCTCTAAACAAGGGAGGGAGTCACATTTTTAACTCAAATGTACACCAGAAACTTATCACTGGATAGTTTTTATTGTCTATCACCTTGCCCTTCAGAAAGATTTAAAAAAAAGAAGAAAAGAAACAATCAGCACTAAGGGATATAAAGAACAAAAATATTTTAACTTTGGCGAGAAAGAAGGCTTAAGACTCTCCAGCCCAAACAACAGAACTGATTAGACTCAGGCCTGAAAAATTAGAGGCTGGAGCCAAACCAAGTCCCTTTGGGATTTTGCCTGGCATCTCACACTTTCAACAAGTGCATATTTATTTTCACACAGTTAATTCTGACTGGAGAGCGGTGCTGCCAGGCCCAGGTGGTGATTTCAGAAATCAGTGTTACCCAGTCTCGGCGCTTCCACTAAACACATCACAGAATCACCAGTTTAACCATAAGCGTGGCAACGTTCAGTTTCAGAAAACAGGTATGTTTGAAAATTGTCAAAATGTAAAAATTGACATTAAATTGAAACTGATGCTTTTTGATTAAATAAAAAGCATCTGACTTTGTAAGAAATGTCATTTATCTTCTCAGATGCCACAGTGACAGTGCCACCTCATTGTACATGGAGGATGCTTCACTCTGTAAGCTGCAAAACCAGACTGTCTCCCTGCAGACACCTGCCCCAGTGCAACACCATGACCCTTCCCTGCACAGCCAACGCCCAGGCTCGTGCTTCTGGTCCGTTCAGGATCTACACTTCTGGTCCGTTCACAATTTACACCCGCCACCGAACTGCAGCTCCACGAGGGGCCACCTGCCTCAGGCCCAGCATGAGTCACAATCTCTCAGTATGAATCACAAAGACGAGGGCAGCGGAAAAGGCTCCCTGCCCAAGGATCAGATGCCCAGCGCTGTGCTGAAGGTCCTTCACCGAGTTCTCTCTTCTCATGCCCACCACACTCGGCAGTAGGTGCCCCTCTTACTGCCAGCTTTAAAGACTGAGAAAGTGAAGCTCAGCAGGGCTAAGAGGGTTACCCGGGGCCACACACCCAGACGCTGCACACACACAGCATGAACCCAGGCCCCTCAGACGTAAGCACCAAGCCCTTGGCCACCTCACTCCATGTGGCTCTCCACTCCCCTCAGACGTGAGCGCCAAGCCCTTGGCCACCTCACTCCACGCGGCTCTCCGCTCCCCTCAGACGTGAGCACCAAGCCCTTGGTCACCTCACTCCATGTGGCTCTCCGCTCCCCTCAGACGTGAGCGCCAAGCCCTTGGCCACCTCACTCCACGCGGCTCTCTGCTCCCCTCAGACGTGAGCGCCAAGCCCTTGGCCACCTCACTCCACGCGGCTCTCTGCTCCCCTCAGACGTGAGCACCAAGCCCTTGGCCACCTCACTCCGAGGGGCTTTCACTCTCCTCACACAAAGCCCAGGAAGGCCCCCTGCCATCTCCTCCTGGACAGCACAGGGCAGGTTCTCACTTCCAGTCTGAAGGGGAAATGCTAGCGGGTCTCCCAGACAAACCAGCTGGATAGAGGAAGCATAAAAGGGAAGAGAAAACAGATCTCTGCTCCTAAGATCTCGACCGTCTAAGCTAGACGGATCTAAACAGATCCCTGTATCTCTAGGGCATTTCTGGCCATGAAATGTATTTCCATAGTGATCTGGGACACATGCACACACACAGAGCCTGCCATGTGTGATGTGCTGACACATCCTAACCCGCTTTCCTTCCTTTATAATTTGAGTATAGTTGGTTTACAATATTACAGTCATTTCAGGTGTACAACATAATGATTCGATATTTTTATAAATTACAGTCCACTGAAAATTATTATCAAATATTGGGTATATTTTCTGTCTGTACAATACATCCTTGTGTGCTCAGTTGCTCAGCTGTGTGCGACTCTTAGCAATCCCATCGACTGTTGCCAGCCAGGCTCCTCTGTCCACGGGATTCTCCAGGCAAGAATACTAGAGTGGGTTGCCATGCCCTCCTCCAGGGGGTCTTCCTGACCCAGGGATCCAAACCCAGTCTCCTGTGTCTCCTGCATTGCAGGTGGATTCTTTACCACTAAGTCATCAGGGAAATTCCACAATATACCCTTGCTGCTTATTAATTTTATACACAGTAGCCTGTATCTCTTAATCCCATACTCTTAGGTCCTTTTCTTTTTTCTTTTTTTTCGCTGCACCACACTCGCGGTTTATGCGGGATCTTAGTTCCATAACCAGGGATCAAACCTGTGCCCCCTGCATTGGGAGTGCAGAGTCTTAACCGCTGTACTGCCAGGGAAGCCCTTTCCATTCTTTTCAACGTCAACCTACTAAATTGACTCTGTGACTGTAGATTCTGGATGATAGTTTGAAAAGCCCTGCTCCAGAATGCCCTGTTTTAGCTCTAATTTTAAAAATAAATAAATAACACGGCAAAAAGCAATCAGGAAGCTGGCCCTTACAGCTAGCTTAAGTTTCTTAGGCTGCCAGGTGACTTCAATGCGTATGGCTGCCACGTGCTGGGGCGGACACAGCAGTGACCAGGGTAGCCAAGGGCCTGCACCCGGAGTCCACTGACCCGCACCCAAGCGCTGCCTGAGTCCTCCGGATTCTGGCCTGTAAACTGGGAGCCAGCGCCACTCACCCCCGAGCTAGTCGCAGGCCACCTGCCCGGGGGCAGGAGGGGGCCAAGCCGCGCCTGCAGGACAGGCCTGGGCGTCTGGACCCCCGGCCTCCGGGCCCTGCATCGCCTGACGCCCCCCGGTGGTCGCGGGCAGCTCTGCGGCTGAGGACCGGCCCGCGGCCCCCCACCACGCCGAGGGCCGCCTTCAGAACTCTCAGGAGGGGAAAGGTCTGTTTTCTACAGGAAGCGTGACACGTGAGGTGCCTAAGCTAACACAGGGCCTCGGCCAGGGGCCCACCCTCGGAGCGTGCCCTCAAGCTGGGTAGAGGGACAGGTAACGGAAACCCAGAAGTCCAGGGAGAGCGCAGCTCATGCTGGAAGGCCCACTCCTTAATCCTAGCTGACTTTTCTTAGTGGGAAAGAACCACAGCTCACAAATCGCTAATGTATTAAGAGTCAGAAGCTACCACCACCAAGCCAGGTCTCAAGCCCGGAAGAAAAGCGTCCTTGTCTGCTCTTGTTGTTGTTCAGTCACTGAGCTGTGTGCGACTCTTCGCGACCCCGTGGACTGCAGCCCACCAGGCTCCTCTGTCCACGGGATTTCCCAGGCAAGAGTACTGGAGTGGGTAGGCATTTCCTGTTCCAGGGGAGCTTCCCGACCCAGGCATCGAACCCACGTCTCTGGCACTGCAGGCGGATTCTTTACCGAGCCACTGGGGAAACCCACCCTTGGGCACACCCACAGCTACGGTGGGACTGTTACGGCTCCAGGCTACCTCCCTGAGGTAATCAAGTCACTGAGGCTGGGAGTGAACTCGCCTGGTCAAGACCACATGGCCAGTACCACAAGACGGGGATCTCGAAAGATGGAAAACCGCTGATTGCCTTTCCGGTTCCTCTGGAACTTGCTCTATATTTGTCCAGAATCAAAATTACAAGAGGAAGGAAGGGTGGCTAGGATGAAAGGCCTCCCATGAGGCAGTCAGAAATAAGACCGAATATGCTGGATGCTTAAGTAGGTCTTCTGCAAGGTGAGGCCGAAGGCCTCAAAGTTAGAATTTAAAAGTCATCTTAAGATTATAAAGTCACTGTATATGTGTGTACTAAAAATATTCATGTGTCCAGTGTGTATATTTGAAATAACTGTTTCTCAGTATGAAGATTCGTTAAAAATCTAAAAAGAGGGTTATCACATGCCCCAGCAATCCCACGGCTGGGCATATACCCAGAAAAGATGGAAAGTGTAACTCGTCTAAGATACACGCACCCCACTATTCATAGCGGCCCTGTTTACAATGCCAAGACACGGAAGCAACATGACAGATGAAGGGATAAGAGGGCGTGGTGTATACACACAGTGGCATATTACTCAACCGTAAAAAAAGGATGAAATAATGTCGTTTGCAGCGACGTGGATGAACCTAGAGATTACCCTAAGTGAAGTAAGTCATACAAAGAAGGACTAATACCATATGATAGCCCTTACATGCAGAATCAAAAAAATCACATGAATAAAGTTATTTACAGAACAGAAACAGACACTGAAAATAAAACCTATGGTCACCAAAGGCGGGGGAGGAAGAGGTAAATCAGGGGTTGGTGATGGACACATACCGACTGCTACACACAAAGCAGACAGCCGACAAGGCCTGTGCATAGCAGGGAGCTACACCAGTGTCTTGAGCTCTGTATATATATGTATATAACTGAATCACTTGGCTGCACATCTGAAGCCAGCACAACACTGAAAATCTACCGTGTGTGACGCGCTTAGCTGCTTAGTTGCGCCTGACTCTGCAGCCCCATGGACTGTAGCCGCCAGGCTCCTCTGTCCAGAGGGATTCTCCAGGCAGGAATACTGGAGTGGGATGCCACGCCCTTCTCCAGGAGATCTTCCCGACCCAGGGATTGAAACCAGGTCTCCCGCACTGCAGGCAGATTCTTTACTGTCTGAGCCACCAGGGAAGCCCAAAATATCATACTTCAATTAAAAAAATAAGTTTCTAACATCCTATTTTGGTATTTTTTCATTTTTTAAACTACTGGGCCTGGGCACTTGAGAGCGGCCATGTGGTTAACAAGGACCGCCTTAGCACTCTGGTCCCAGCAAACGAAGCAAATGTCAGCTACCCAACTCCCAAACCAAAACGCTCAGAAAATCCCTGGCTAAAGCACGACTCTTTGTGCTCCGTCCTCTCTCTCGCTCTGGAGGAGGGAGTACACTGGGGAGGTCAGTCACTAAGGCTCTCGGGGCGGTGGGAGCATCTCAGGCCTCTGCACCCAAGTTAAAGGTCTGTGGTCTCTCCAAGTCATGCTGGCTTAAAATACAGAGAGTAGCAACCTGTTCATTGAGTTCTGGGCAATTTCATGTCCGCTGTCTCGTTTACATCTACTCAGCTCCTTCAGATATTATTATGATGCCCGGCTTAGGAGACACAGATGCAGAGGTTGAGTCAAAAGCCGGGAGGTGACTTGGAGGGACACTCAGATGGGCCCAGATGCGGCCCCCAGGCCCCACGGTGTCCTTGCCAGTGGGGGCAGCACGTGAAGGGGGCACATGTTCACTCTCAGAAGACGACTGATTTTCAGTTAATGCCCCCTCTGATGTCTGAATGCAGTGTGCTACCCTAGAGTCTCAGGTTTGTGATGTCCCTTGAGAATCCCCACCCGGGGACATCCCTGGTGGTCCAGTGGTTCAGAATCCGCCAGCTAATATAGGGGACACGGGTTTGATCCCTGGTCTGGGAAGATTCTTCATGCTGCGGAGCAACTAAGCTGTATGCCTCAACTACTGAGCCTGTGCTCTGCGATCTGAGAGCAGCCCCGGAGCTCTGCAGCTCGCAGGAGCACACAGGCGGCAACAGAGGCCGAGTGCAGTCAGTAAACAGACAAATAAAATTTGCAAAAAAAAGAAAAGAAAAGAACCGGGGGTGAGCTGGGAGCGCTGTGAGGCAAGCCTGTGCACAGTGCCTGGGAAGTGTGACACGCCTTGACACAAACACCGCGCAGGCGGCAGGCTGACTGCCGGGGCTCTGCAGGAGGCTCGGGGGGAAGAGCTGCAGAGAAAGATCGGCAAACACACACCCAGGAGCATGCGTCCACTCCTCAGAAACGTAGGGAAAGCAGAGTCCTGAGGACAGAGGGTGTCCAGGCGGACAGGCCATGCATCCAAGGAGTGGGTGGAGAAGGCTCCATCGCCACCTGCATCTCTTCACGGATCTCACCGCCCCACAGCACTCACCCAAGGCCTTAGGCAGGAACACCTAGAGGAAAAAGAGGAAACTCCACCAAACAGCAAAATTCCGATGGTTCTGTGGTTCATCAGATCAGAGAGGCAGTCTGAAACATGGCTCCACTGGCACACAGAAACCTTGAGTTGGGAGGCCGGTGCCCCAAAACCCATACCTGTTCCCCTCCAGCAGGGAGGTCACTCCTCACCTCCGAACAGCCCCAGGAGCTGTAATCCAACTCCCCGCTCCCAGACGGGCTCCCAAGAGCATGCGGAGTGAAGCAAGAGGCCAGACTGGGCAGACGGACCTGGGCTCCTCGGCTCAATGTTTCACAGTGGCCGGAACGGGAGGGAGTCTGGGGGAGAACGGATACATGTACAACTGTGGCTGGGCTGCTCACACCTGAAACTATCACAGCACTGCTAATCAGCTACGCTCCAATACAAAATTAAAGAGGAAGACCTGGGTTCAAATCTCTGGCCCTGCTACTTACACACCGGCTCTGCTGGCATCACCTGGTTCTGTTTCTTGCCTTACAAAACAGGGGCGGTAATTCCCCATTTCCAAACTTGCGAGGATTAAATGAAACAACACTCCTAAAAGACTTGATCAGCAACCAGGCGCTCTTACTAATACAAGCAGAAGCCACCCAGCCCCTGGTAATAACTAGACCTCATTCTTTAAAAGAAAAAGATTTCGGAAGTTAATGGGGACTGACCGTTTTCAGAAAAATCAAGGCCGCGGGGTGGGGAAAACTACACTCCCCCGCCTTCTGGAAGGATTCTGAAACCTCTCCACCACCGGCACCCCTACCAGACGAAGAAGTGGCTGGCAGGTCCCCTTACCTCCAGACTCTTCACACTTTATAAATACACCACACGACCCACCAGAGAGGGCTCGCTGCCAACCTCCTGGGCAAGCAAGCCCAACAATATCTGATCCGGAAATTAGACGTCCAGGCAGCCCGGCCACATTCAGTTCAAAATAGATCTCTGTGACCTACTTAGTCTTCCAGTACCATTCCCAACGCCAGACCCAAGGGGGCGGCGGGCCCGCTGACTTCCGCAGGGCCTTGCACAGCACCCCAGCTCTCCTGCCGTTCAAAACATGCACTGGAAGAGTGACGGCTGGAGAAATTATCCTGGGAGGGGCCAGACAGAAACCTCAGCTTAACACAGCTGATTCAAACATGTCAAAGCGCAGAGTCTCAGTCATGACGACAGTGCACCCCTTGACCAGCTCCCATGATGCTTTCATTCATTTAAACAAAAGGCTGCCACCTCCCTTGACAGTCCATTTTCAAGCTACCTATCCCTCACCCTCGTAGTTGTTTCTGGAGTAGCTATACCTTCTTCAGGACACAGTGGGCTCTTTGAGACCTTGTCTTCTTTCTTGTGACATTTCACAGCGCCTTGGTGCAGCAAGAAGCAAGCGCTGCGTTCACCACCATCGCCTACCAGCAAGTCTTCCAGGTCCCACCCACTCCCACGCTTGGCTCCTCGAGATTAGGGAATAGAAACAGACAGACTTTGCTGGCTATAAACATGAGGAAGGCAAAACAGACCTCCTCTCTCATAATTCATTTCACTTGGGCGGTGTGAGCCTTGGGGCAGGAGACGGGGGAAGGAGGGAAGCGACTCCAAGGGCCTTGGCAGAGTCAAAGCCAGTAAAATCCCAGCGCATTCCACCAGACAGTACGAGGCAGACAATGGAACCCTGTCTTTCACCAACTAAGCAACGGTGGAGGAAGCAAGCTGACAGCCAAAACCAAGGAGAACAAGTCGAAGCAGAGCTGCTAGTCTTCACACCCAAATCCGCCCTCCCCAGGTCTCCAGCATCAGCAGCGTGGACTCCTCTCCCAGACTGAGCTCTCAAAGACCCATCCCAGAAATGTACTCGCTAGGCCTTTAGTTTATTTAGCACTTTGACCCCACCATGACATTTAACCCTCTGCAGTCACGGGAGGCAGGCAGAACAAGCACTTTCACTGCCTGCTTAGAAACGAGGACATTGAGGCCACAGCGTGTCTACCCCATGGTAAAAACCAGGACTTCTGCACAGACCTCCTAACTCCAAGGTCAGTGCCTTTTCTCTAAAATCACCTGCACAGTGCACCCGGGCCTGGGAAAGCCGGGTTATCTGAGCTCTAGCCCTCTGGTCTTCTCACGGGCCCCTACGGCTGAGCACCTTCTGGAGACAGAACTCTAACGCACGGGCCACACACACACACAGGTGCAGAGGATCATCGACCGTGGTGTCATTCACATCAGCCACTCGGGCCCCAAGCCAGGTGATCACCCACCTCCCTGTAAACACACGAAACCCAACTCCAGAGAGACACACACCAGACATACGCTGCTTTCTGCAATCAAATGGTGGTCGCGGGGCAGGGTAGGTAATCACAGACCCCAGCAGCGACAAACCAGAGATCCTAGACCTCGAGTACCAGCACCCTGAATCTACAGCCTGTTTCCTTTCTCTCTGTGACTTAAGCGTCTTTGTTTCTCTAAATCTCAGCTTCCTCATTTCTAAAATAAGGAGTTTAAAAAAAGGATCTCACGGTGAATGTACTTCATGCCACAGAACCTAAAAATGGCTAAGAAGGTAAGTTTTGTATATTTCATCATAATAAAATAGGCTAGCATTTATATTATTAGAGAACCTCACAGATTCATAACAAGGATTAAATAAGAGTGTAACGGCAATTCTTATGTGTGTAGCACATACAAAATTGTAATAAATAGCTATTTATTATTTATAGTAATTTTAATATTAATAGCTTTTATTATCTAGACAATACGTGCTCACCATGGAAAATGCTGAAAAATACAAAGATAAAAAGAATCTCCTTTAGTGCTAAAATCCAGAGGCAGCCAGTGAAATAAAAATTTTTATGGTATTTTTTCCAAAGCATAGATATTTCATAAATTTGGAATATAATATATAGTCAACTTTGTCATCGTGATCCATTCTTTTCTGCAAAAGTACAGAAATAACTCTCACTACAACATCCAGAAATAAAGGGACTTTGTTCAGGGCAAGGATCAAAAGTTGTGTGAAACTTGAGGCAGGAACTTAGAGTTCACACTGAACAGCTGGGGACACCTGCCCCCAAAGCCAGGAGGGAGGTTTCCATCGAACCATGGCCACCTGTTCCTCCTTCCCCATCGAGCTCCCCAGAGAGCAAGACCCCGGGGTCTGGCCAAGCCGGACAAGGGCCACAGAGGAGCCTGTGGGAGGTCTGCGCACCAGGCTCCTGGCCCTCGGGAGCTCCTGCAGTGACAGGGGAGCCGCTGCAGGCAAACCACCCCGGGGCCTGTGCCACAGGCTGCAGGGGCACAAGGAAGGAGACACGCGTGACAGCCGGCCCATCCAACCCCCAGGAAGGAGGAGGTCACCCAGGCCCAGGAGCCAAGGTTGCAGGGATGAGACCAGTCCTGACTTTGGGCCAGAAGACTGAGCTCTCAGGGCCCCAAGGTAGCTCAGAGAGGCCCAGTTTTAAAAACACACACACACAATAAAAGACAAAAAGAAACCATCAAGGCCGATATCCAGTGCGTATGTAAAAGTCCTTATTTATTAGGTGCATGGGGCACATCTCTAAAGGCTCAGCGTTAAAGAATCCTCCTGTCAATGCAGGAGACGCAGAAGACGCTGGTTTGATCCCTGGGTCGGGAAGATCCCCTAGAGAAGAAAATGGCAACCCACTCCAGTATTCTTGCCTGGAGAATTCCATGGACAGAGAAGCCTGGCGGACTACGGTCCATGGGGTCGCAAACAGCTGGACACAACTGCGCACAAACTTGCAGCGCATCAGCACAGAGACAGTGGTGCCTGGGCACAGGACAAGAATCCTCTTTTACCGGGACCTTGGGGGTCTGCCTGGCTCCCGTCCTTGGGGAAGGCCTCTCTGCCTCTAACACAGAAAGGAGGCCAGACTCCACCAACTTCTGGGACGCCAAAGCTTCCTGGAGCAGGGGAGCGGCCCCAGGAACAACTCTGGAGAAGGAACCATGATCCCAAAAAATGCACTTTAAGGTTCTGTCTGCGGGGAGGCATGACCTTCCCCCAGTTTCCTTTTGGACGGAAGAGTATTCTGTTGGAAAGCTGGGGCAGGGAGTGAGCGGTACCCCCTAGGCAGTTCCTGAAAGCCGACAGAGGAGCAGCTGCTCCGGGTGCTGGGGAGTTCTATTTCCATCTCTGCTTACACGTAATTATCTCCTAAAACGGCACTCCCCGGAGGGCTGGCAGCGCCGGCAGCCCCAGGTCACCTCCTGGACCGGCTGCTCCTGCACCAGCCTCACAGGGGGAGACCTGGAAGACGGCCCAAAGCAGGGCCACCCGCCGCCCACTCCTCCCAGGCCTGGATCGCAGACGTGCCAGGCCCTTTCCTCTGGAGACGCGGAGAGGAAATCAAACGGGAGCCAGAGAAGGAGCTCCGACGCAATCCGCAGTTATGAGTCCCAGGGGGCCACGGGAGCCAGACCAGCTCAGGTCCGGCCAGCCGCTCCCTGGACGCCTTCCTTCTATCGAGGACGGGGCTTAGACGCAGGCCCGAGTGTTTTCACAGCAAACAGGAAGGAGGACGCACAGCTCTGCGGGCCAAGGCACTGACTCCGCTCTTCTTACGGTGACTGGGGCCGACGCGGGCCTCAGTCGGCAGATCATACACCTGCATGGGAGCGGGCACCGTCCCGGGCGGCAGCCCCCATGCCGGGCTGGCTGCGAGACGCGGCCCCAGCAGCCTGGCCTCGTCTGCTTTCTCTTCTTGCCTGTGATTTCCGCGTGGGGAGCGGGTGGTACACAGGCAGCTAAGAGGAGGCAGGACAGACAGGAGAGGGCGGCGGATCGAGGGTCAGTAGAGCAGAGACCACTGCTGCAAAACACCCAGGCGCCTGAACACAGCACTGCAGCGGCACCTAAACCTGGAAAGAGCTTCAACTGGCTGCCCACCTGCCAGTGATGCTCTCGCTGTGCTTGCGGATCAAAACTGGCCCCATCCCACGGGGGTAAAAGGCCAAAGGCCCCCCACCCTAAACACACACATACACAAGCAGGCACATGCACAGGCACACACTCACACAGACACGCACACACACGCAGGCACACACCTTCCACCTCTGCGCCCCCACACCAGCCCGGCAGGCGCACACGCCCACCTGGCAGCCTCCGTGCCAGCTGCCCTCCGGCCGGGCCCGGCCCCTCCACGCTACAACTCCCCTCAGACACGACTGCTCAGCAAGGCCTGCCTGGACCCGCTTTCAGCGCTCACCACCCCCTGCCCCAGGCGCTCCCCTGACGTTTCAGCGGCCATTCCCCATCTCACACACTGTTCTGGGTCCACCAGTGTCCCCGCAAACCCATAGCCACCTGGAACCTCAGAATGTGACCCCTTCTGGAGAGAGAGCCTTCAGATGTGCACAGTTAGGGCGAGGTCACGCGGAGGAGAGGGCCCGCACACAGAGAGGGGCCACAGACACAGGGAAGAGGCCGTGCGGTGACGGAGGCAGGGGGCAGAGGACACAGGCACCCCCAGAAACGGGGGGAGCGAGGGACAGGTCCACCCTCGGACCGCAGGACAGCGAGGGAACAAGGTCCTGGTGCTTAAGCCATCTGGTTTGCGGTCCTTTGTGACAGCGCACTAGGAAACTAGGACATGTACCATGAACTGTGATCAGCTATTTATGGTTTGCTGCCCCTCACAAGAAAATAAGCCCCAAAAGAAAAGGATTTTGATGTCTTTTGCTCGCTGCAAAATGCCCAATGCATGGAATAGCATCTACCTGAAAAAATGTATTTGCTGGACAGATTCTGAGTTAATGAAGATGAGCGTAGAAGAGAGGTGGGGTGCTGCGCCTACCCTTCAGAGGGCACAACTGAGGGGCCAGTGTCCCAGCTCCACTCAGAGACAGGAGAGCCAGGACCAGAACTGAATCGAGACCTTGTTCGTCCCTTTGAGAAGCAACCTTGAGCTCCTCTGGGCACCGAGTGAGCCGCTGCCACGTGAGCCCTCGGTGGGTGTGCACGTGGAGTGGAGTGCAGGAAGCGCAGGCTCCAGGCACCCCCACAGCAGAGCCGAGACCTGAACCAGGCCACCCCAGGGCGGTGTCCTCGCCTGCAGACCGAGGGCAGTTGGCCGGCCTGCTGGTGAAGAGGCAAGCGAGGCCCGTCTTCCCGGGCTGCTTCTGCGAGGCCCTCTCAGGCCCGGGAGCTGGGGGACAGCTGTCCAGTGGCTGACACTGAGGGTGGCACCTCTGGCGCTCTGCGAGAGCTGCTCTGAAGTCCGGCTCACACCGCAGGGCATTCCTGCTTGCACACCCCACAATCACACCCTGGAACACACACACACCTGGACTCACGGCACCCAGGGCTCTGCATGCCCCGCAGTCACACCCTGGCACACACACACATCTGGACTCACGGCACCCAGGGCTCTGCACGCCCTGCGGTCACACCCTGGCACACATACATGCCTGGACTCATGGCACGCAGGGCTCTGCATGCCCCGTGGTCACACCCTGGCACACATACACCTGGACTCACAGCACCCAGGGCTCTGCACACCCCGTGGTCACACCTTGGCACACACACACGCCTGGACTCATGCACCCAGGGCTCTGCACGCCCCACGGTCACACCCTGGCACACACACATGCCTGGACTCACGGCACCCAGGGCTCTGCACACCCCGCGGTCACACCCTGGCACACACACATGCCTGGACTCATGGCACCCAGGGCTCTGCACGCCCCGCGGTCTCACCCTGGCACACACACACCTGGATTCATGGCACACAGTCCTCTGCACGCCCCGCGGTCACACCCTGGCACACACACACACCTGGGCTCACGGCACACAGGGCTCTGCATGCCCCGCAGTCACACCCTGGCACACATACACCTGGACTCACAGCACCCAGGGCTCTGCACACCCCGTGGTCACACCTTGGCACACACACACGCCTGGACTCATGCACCCAGGGCTCTGCACGCCCCGCGGTCACACCCTGGCACACACACACACCTGGGCTCACGGCACACAGGGCTCTGCATGCCCCGCGGTCACACCCTGGCACACACACACACCTGGACTCACGGCACGCAGGGCTCTGCATGCCCCGCAGTCACATCCTGGCATACACACACACCTGGACTCACAGCACGCAGGGCTCTGCACACCCCATGGTCTGCAGGCCTCACCTACGTCCCCATCAGGCGGGTGGCTCCGTTTCTCCTGGGCCTGCACACACGGGCTCCCCCACCACACTCTGCTCCCAGGACCAACGTTCCCTTCTGCCCCCTAGACCAAGGCAGCCAGGGTCCTCTGGAGCCCTGGGCACAGCCATGGCCACACTCAGCCGACAGGCCTCTCCAGTTTGCGGGAACCATCAGAAAACGTAGCAGGGACTTCAGAAGAGCGTGCCATCGCACCCACGTACACTGCACACACACATGGTCAGGGCAGGAGACCCGCACCAACCGCACCCCAGGGCCGGCACCCCTGGGGCACGACCAGGCAGGGGGTGAAGCAAGAGCCCCTACCCGCGGGCTGCACTCCCCGGCCATCCCTGCAGCGACCTCGGCTCACAGGGGCCTGGAGCAGCAAACGGCAGACTCTGCAGGCCACCCCGAGCACCGCGTGGTCCTCTTTTCCTGCGGTCACAAGAGGCAGCACGTGGCCCACTTACCCGGTGTGCAGAACAGGGTAAAGAGCCCCGAGCCCCAAGCCCAGAGCCCCATCCCACGTCCACGCTGAGCCACCAGGCTCACAGCTGCCCGGCCCCTCTCATGGCCCGGCTCCTCTCATGGCCCGGCTCCTCTCATGGCCCGGCTCGGCCTCGGAAACCAAGCGGAGAGGCTGAGAGAGGATCCGCAGGACTCAGTCACCCTAAGCAAAGGGTGCTTCTGCTCTGACACCCCACAGCAGGGCTGGCGCAGGAAGCGAGCCCCAAATCCTTCACCCCGCGGCACTCTCACAGCCCCGCCTGGCCCAGGTCTGCCTGTATCCTCCTCGAGGTTACAGTGCAGACGATGTGCACCGCCACAGTCACCGAAGGCGACACTCCTTCGTGCAGTTAGAAACACTCACTAAGGAAAGGGGCTTCCCAGGCGGCTCAGTGGTGAAGGATCTGCCTGCAATGCAAGAGATCTGGGTTCAACCTCTGGGAGGGGAAGATCCCTTGGAGAAGGAAATGGCAACCCACTCCAGTATTCTTGGGTTTCACTGGTGGCTCAACTGGCAAAGAATCTGCCTGCAATGCAGCAGACCTGGATTTGATCCCTGGGTTGGGAAGACCCCCTGGAGGAGGGCATGGCAACCCACTCCAATATTCTGGCCTGGAGAATCCCCACAGACAGAGGAGCCTGGCGGGCCACAGTTCATGGGTTCGCAGAGTCGGGCACGACCTAGCAATCAAACCACCATCAAGGAGAGGAAAACGTAAATGAAAGCAGTGGTTGCTCACCGTTGCTGAGCGCATGCTAGTAGCGTGCTGGTCTTTACAGACCTGACTCTGAATCCCCGCAACAGCCCTGTAGGGGGCGGGGGGGGGGGGGGGCGGAGATGCTGATGCTACTCCTGGTTTACAGATGAGGAAACCGAGGCAGGGAGAAAAGACAACTTTACTCACGCCACACAGCCACGAACGACAGAGCAAGAGCTGGAAGTGGTGTCTCCTCCCACCCCAGCTGTGCCTCCATCACTCCTGCCGCCTGGCCTTCTTTGACCGGCAGCTGCAGGACGCTGTCATTAAGTCAGAGCCTCCCCAAGCCCACTGTGCGGTCCAGCCCACAGGGAAAGGCCAGGTGAGGCCTCCGGACGTGCCCTCTGCCCACCCAGGCTGCTCAGGGACCGCCCACCACAGTATTCCCAGGCGAGCCGGGGGAGGCGGAGGGGCACGTGCCACTGCAGGGACAGCCTGGCCACAGGGCACGCCGGGGACAGAGGCTGTCCCAAAGCCAGGGCGTCTGACTTTCCGGCATGCATGTCCCTAGCTCAGCTCCCAGGCCTGGCACCTCTGCCTCAGCTATGCAGAACAGAACTGCTGACAAGCACTTGCCTCCTTGGGGAGAGGCTCGCCAAGAGACTCCGGCAGGTCACGCCAGAATTAAAATGATCCATTACAGTGCCCCACCTCTGGGGAAAGTGGAGAGAGTGTGAAACCAGGAGCATTTGCTTCCAGGGCCACCACGTTCCCAGCCCTGTCTGCAGGACAGCCTGAGCACGGCCATGGTCCTGGGGGCTCAGCGACCCCATCCTCCAGGGCTATGCTGCCTCCCCCACAACTAAGATCCGAAAGCCAAGCGAGTCTCATAGCCACATCAGCAATGGTGAAATGCCTACTAAACTATCCACCTGCATAGTCTAGCAGAATGGCAGCCCACGGGGAAGGGGCGGCCTCATTATCTGTTGGTAGTTTGAACCAGTCGAGCCCTCAAGAGCACAGCATGGGGATTTGCTGTAACAGTGCAAACATGTAGAACCTGTGGCATACTGATTCCACTCCCAGAGAAATACATGCAGTATGTCTGTATGAAGATGTAATAGCAAAACTAAGAGTGAGATTATGTCTATCTATGGGGGACTGACTCATAAATAATGATATATCTAAACTATAAAATATTTGTAGACAAAGTGAAAGAGAGACGAATGCATGAAAAGATCTGTAAGATCCATTATTTGAAAAGATAAAGTAGTGAAACAATATACATGATGCAATCCAATTTATGCTTACAGAAGAAACAAGACTGTATGCTTCTGTGTGTGGACAGGCTGATGGAAGTTACACTCGGTCCTGGCTGAGGAGTCAGCAGGGAGGGGCCACATGAGGGGGGTCCCAGGGAAGAAGAACGCTGTATCTGCTGCTGTGGACTTCCCTACATGGATGGGAGGGTGGGGCACAAGAGCGTAACAAATTCATGTATCACTTAGAAAAAAGGCAACACCCTGATTGGAAAATACCACCACCACCAAAACAGGGTTGTTTATGTTCTGGCATGAAACTGCCACAGCAATTTGAACAAGTTTGGCCCCACACTCCAAGGTCTTGGCAAGAATGAATAATCAAGTTCAAGTGCAATCTCGAAGCCACAGACAGACAGGATCAGGGCCAACAGGGAGGAAGGGCAAGGAGGACGGCACAGAGAGCTCAGGGCAGCGCTGTGGGAGCTGCAGCTGCCCCCCACGAAGCCACTGGGCTCCAGGAACCACAGTTCCGAGACTCGCCTCCCTCTCACCACACTCGCCTCCCTCTCACCGCACGGGATAAGAAGAAAGTGAGAACCAGGGTGAAGGAGAATGCCCCTTCCCATCCTGAGCTGCTCCAGGAAAGGTGGCAAAAAAAGGCCAGGAGGGCAGGCAAAGACAGGGACGAGCTCTGAGGTTTTATTCCAGGACCTTCCTCCAGCTTGAGAGACCACAGGGGGGCCGCCATGGTTTCTAAGAGGCTCTCAGTCTGCACATGGCATCAATACCCCGCCTGCGGGCACGAGACTGGCCGTGAGGGGCAGGGGGATAGTGGAGACTCGACTTGACCCTGCCTGGTCTCTCAAGCCCAGGTCTAAGGCGTGGACACTGTCCACGGCCAGCACCCCCAGAGCCCCGCCACCTGCCAGCCTCCACGGCCTCAGTCCAGCCCTCACACTCTCTTGGGCCAGCTACCCCGAGGCCTCATTCCTCTGCTGCCCCGTGCGGACTCCACACAGCCCCCGGGGCCACCCGTCTAACCGCAGCCCCGTCTCCGGAACGGAGTCCAGCGCCGGCAGGGCAGCCTGACCCCTGCCTCCCAGGCTCTGGCGTCAAGACATGGGGCTGCCACGCGGGCAAACACGCAACCCCAGCTCTGGGGACGCAGGTGCTTCTGAGCCCATCTGCTCATCTGAGCAAGGGGAATAACACGATTGGCCTCCGGAGCCTCTGTGAATCCAGCAGAGGACACCCTGGCTCTCCAAGAAGGACCATGACTGTCCCTGGCCCCAACCTGGCTCCAGAGTCTCCGCTCTTCATGACCTCGCTGTGCTACTTCCTCACCATGAATGAACACGGGCAATTTCAGAAAAAAGGCACGTTAGAGTTCTAAAGTTGAAGGGTCATAAACATAAAAATTAGGCTCCCAAGATGTGAAAGACACTAAATATCATCAAAATAATGTGAGAGGAGGGAAGAGACAGGAAGAGAAAAAACATCACTTCGGAGGAACTGCTTTTAACATATATGGCTCTGTGACTTTTTCTTAAGACTTCATTTTTTCCAAAGATTTAGGAAGATTACATTTCAAAAACTCACAAAGGAGACATTTCTGGGTTTTTTTCTTAATTGTTTCTTAATTAATATCTTCAGAGAACTAAGAAGTACTTTTATAGACTGATTGAATCTTAATAAAATTCTCAGAGAAATGCTGGCATCAGTCACAACAAACACCCTCTTGGAATTTAATTTCATTTTCCGAGTACAACTTACTATGTAAACTCATTTATGATGATGCCACTACCAGTCAAAATCTGCCTGGAGCCCAAAAACTTCAAAGTGCCACAAGAGATCCTATAGGACTTGATGGAAATTGGTCCCATATTTAGGCAAATCCTCATCTAATGGAGAATTCCCCCATAACAAACTGTCCAGATTTTACGGTCAAAATCACCTCTTCCATCCCCTTCACAGCCCATAGCTTCCCTGCCCTCCCACCATATACTGCAGCTCTAACAACGCCTCCTTCCAGCCAGAAGTCCCCAAATTCAGTCTCTTTAGCTTTTTGCACAAAACAGGCAAAAGGTAACTAGCCACATCCATCTTTAGCCCCTTCCGGCTTCTAGTTTGCTTCAAGCCCTGCCTTTCCTTTAACTCTCACTTGAAGTATAGTTGATTCACAAGACTGAGCCAGTCCCAGCAATCCCCTCCTTTCAGATGACGCTAAGACCTAGAATATTCGCTGTGTGTGTTGAGGGTACAGTGGGAAGCCAAAAGAATTATTTATAAGTACAAAAACATACTTTAAAGCCTTTTTCCCTGGAGGACAATTCCTACTGGAAGACTTAATCAATCCCATTATTCCAAGCGCCCATGGGCAAGGGGAGAGGAAGGGGTGAATGCTAACCACCACTGAGTACCCGCTGCAACTCACAAGTGTACCTCGTTTAGTACAGGCAGACACTAGCATCCTAATCTTACACACATGGAAATCAGGCTCAGAGGGGTTAGGCGATGGGCTCAGCATGTAAACCAGGCCCATCAGACACTGGGCTCCTGAGTTACAGACTCACAAGCTTCCAGAGTCCTGGGTGCTTAGGGTAAAACCTGTCCTGGGTTGGAGGACACTTTACAGTTTACACATTGCTTTTCACATATAAGATCTCATTTAATATCTCAGTCCTGTAAGAAACAATTAAGAATTACTTTTCCACGACAAGGGAGAGGAGTCTGGGGGAGAAGGGGTACGTGCATACGCATGGCTGAGTGCCTCTGCTGTCCATCTGACACTACACAACGTCGTTAATCAGCTACATCCCTAAACAAAATAAAAAGTTTAAAAAAAAAAGAATTATTCTTCCACTATCATAAAACATTACATGCGTGCATGCTGTCGTGTCTGTCTCTTTGTGACCCCATGGACAGTAGCCTGACAGGCCCCTCTGTCCATGGATTCTCCAGGCAGGAACACTGGAGTGGGTGCCGTTCCCTCCTCCAGGGCATCTTCCCCACCAGGGTTCGAACCCATGACCCCTGCTGCATCTCCTGCATCACAGGCAGATTCCTTACCGCTAAGTCACTGTATCTTGTCCTGCCTGATACATGGTAGGGGCTCAAATGACAACTATTATTAGCACCAGGATTTTTATTAATAGCTCTCAGGTAAAGTAAAAATTTATACAAGAAGCTGACAGAAAAGGATTACTGAAAATGATGTGGTCAAACCCAATATGGATTTGAAAGCTACTAGTGGAAGAGAACAGAAAGACAGGAGCATTCAGTTATGATAAAGCACACACACAGAACCCTCTCTGCCCACCAGCACCAGGGCTTGACTGTGAATGTGCCCTAAACCCAGCCATGGCACTTCAACTTCTCAGCATCCATAACAAGACAGCCTGGAAGTACCTCTGAACTTCTACTGAGAGGTTGCCCAGGGTGTCCAGGGAATCGGGGTGGAGTAGACACATTATTACCTTGAGCTGTTTTTAATGTGCTGTATCTAATGCACTATTTGCCTGTTAATTTCACTCACTTGAAACCTGGGAGGTTCAGAAATGCCACATGCCACAGGAATCAGCTCCCCACTTCTCAAGTCAGAACGGAAAAGGTGACAGAAGTGTGGTGGTACAAAGACGGCAGCATTAGTCAGACAGAAGGAAACCTATGGTCCTATGGCAATGAGAGGGGCTTCCGGGGGCTCAGCAGTAAAGCATCAGCCTGCAGTGCATGAGACCCAGGTTCAACCCTTGGGTCAGGAAGATCCCCTGGAGGAGGGTATAGCAATCCACTCCAGTATTCTTGCCAGAAAATCCTATGGACAGAGGAGGCTGGTGGGGTCCTCTGGTACAGTCCATGGGACCACAGAGTCAGGCATGACTGAGCACTCACCCACAGCAAGGAGAGGTCCTGGGGGTATTCTTCAAGTAAGGCTGCTCCAAGTGGATCCACTGCGCATCCACTCCAGGCTGGAAGATTCAAACAAAAGAAAAATTCAGGTCCACAGATAAGACATACATAACTTTTTAAAGCACAATTAACAACCTTATGGTAATGATAGCTGAACAGGCAATATACTAACTGTCTGCATAAGAACAGTATCCCGACTGCAAATCCAGTACCAATTATTATTAGTTTTTGGTTCTGTTTTACCTTATGAAGCCTCTCTTGCTCTGAGCTGTGTTAAGTCCACCCTAATTTCTTTATAATAGGCTGAGGTGGACTTAGTGTGGCTGATTTAAGTTTATAAGGAAAAAGATGTCAGGTTCCCTCAAACACCTACTCCTGCCACCTAAGACTGTCTAGCTCATTCTGTATACCGAATTTCGCAGATAAAAAAACTGAGTTCCAAAGAGGGGAAGTGATGCATTGGAGGCCATCAATTCAGTCGCTCAGTCCTGTGGGACTCTGCGAACCCATGGACTGCAGCATGCCAGGCTTCCCTGTCCATCACCAACTTCCGGAGCTTACTCAAACTCATGTCCATCAAGTCAGTCATGCCATTATTGGAGGCCATAATCCTTGCTAATACATCTAGGACTAGCACAAAGTCTCAAGGCCTGCAGTGTGGGTCTCCAGCTCTATCACTGTTGCAAATGACCTGGCCCACTTGTGTCTTGAATACAAAGTTTATTTGAAGGGAAAAAAAAAAAAGCTAACATGAGTCATCTCCACTGTCAAGGGGCACCACACAGATTATTCCAATAAAGCATCTCCAGAACCATTTGTTTCTGAAATAGCCAGCCTCAGCCCGAGAATCAAAGGCCATGTCTTGCGCCCCTTCAGGATGACCACGACTCTGGGAACAGAGGGGCTGCTAGGCTTTGCGTATCCGAGGCCGAACCCAGGGATTACCGACGTGGCCGGTGCTGGAGAGGGGAATGGGGGTGGGTGCGTGGGTGTCGGAGGGGGTCAGAGCTGCGTTTTCTTCTGGCAACGGTTATGACTGCATGCAGCCCAATCCTACTGCCCACGGGACCCCTAAATATCCCATCCACTCAGGGGTCCCTCGTCAACTTCCCAGACAGCAGCGCCGCAGTCGGGGAGGCGAGTCTGGCAGACGGGGAGGGGAGGTACTTGGCCCAGGCGGTAGAGGAAGCGCGGCTCCGCCGCCTCCTCCAGCAGTTCCAGGAACTCCCCACCGGGTCTCCGGGCGCCCAGAGGCGTCCCCAACTCTGAGCCCGCCCCCCGCCCCCCGCGTCTGCCCCGGCAGCGGGGAGGGGGCAAGCCCACCGCCGCTCCCCTCCGCCCCCGGCCGCCCCCCGCGGGCCTGCCTTCCCCCTGCTCACCGCGGGCCCCGCCGGGCACCTGCGGGCTCCAGCCGGGGACCCCGAGCGCGCCCCTTCCTCCCCGCGCGCCGAGCACCCGCGCCCGTGCCCCCGTGCCCCGGCGCCGCCGCGCGCCCGCACTTCCCGCCCGGCCCGCGGGGCTCGCGGTCCGCCCCAACTTTCCCGGGCGCGGCCCCGGCCCGCAGCGGGGGACCCCGGCCCGGCGCGGAGACGCGCGGCCCCGCCGCCCCCGCCCGCGGCCGGCACGAGTTGCGCT